>CM077168.1:50006987-50316987 GCA_039654105.1 Coreius guichenoti
TAATATTTTTGTGGAAATACATTATTTTCAGGAATTTTCAAGTTCAATGAACAGCTTTTATTTGAAATAGAAATATTTTGTAACATTATATAAATCTTTACTGTCACTTACGATCAATTTATTGTGTCCTTGCTGAATAAAAGTATTAATTTCTTAAAAAAAGATCTAAACTTTTGAATAGGGTGTCATGGTTTCCACAAAAATATTAAGCAGCACAACTGTTTTCAACATTGATAATAATAAGAAATGTTTCTTGAGCACCAAATCAGCTCTTTTTACAACGACCATATTGGTTGTACTTATTCACCTCTTTGAGCCAAAAACGAACATGCTCCTATCGCATCACGGAAACACGCACACACACACACACTCCTGTAATGCATAATGCATTGTGCTGTAGCCGTTTCAGCGTCGTCAAATCCCCCCCCCCCCTCCCTCCCTCCGCACGCCCAGTCTGTTCCAGGCTATCAGACATGACAGTGCCAGCTGGGCTCCTGGCAGCAGCCGAGCAGGGAGGAGGAGAAAGAGAGAGAATCCAAGAGAGAAAGAGAGATGGAAACACAGCAGGACAATGTGAAGAAAGGATGCAGGGGGGAAGGAGAGAAAGAGTGAGGGGGAGGCGGTGGGAGGCGCGGTTTGCTGCGCTCCGGCGTCTGTTCCGTTCCCCGCTGATCTAAGACGTGTTGCAGAACCGTGCCGGTCGGATTTTTTGGGGACGGAAAGCCGCTCTGGGTTGAGCAGTGTTCAGTTTATATAAAGACAGCTGTCAGCACAGGAGTGTGTGCCACTTCCAAACACTCCACTCATCGCTGACTCACTCTGAGCAATTAACTGCTCCAGTTAACCTCGCTTCTGTTGATAGAGAGAGTGGAGAGAGAGAGAGAGAGAGAGAGAGAGAGAGAGAAAGAAGAAAACAGTATCTGTTTGAGCAAATCACCATGTGTGTTCAAGAAAGTGTGAGAACTGAAGAAAGTCTGTGTGCGTGGCTGTCCATCTGTCTGGGAAGGTGTGCCTGTTTAAACCAGCATGCGAGCTTTAAACCAGCATGTGTATGTGATCATGTTTGAGTTAGCTCAGACTGTTCAGAGATTTCACTGCTTGTTTCTCTGCTTCTCTATGAAAAAGCAGTATGTGAAATGAGTAGTATTAATGAAACTCTTGATGGATGGCGTACTGCATCTGCCAAGATTCGTAAGTGTGCACCTAATGCATGTCTCATTATGCGCTGGTCAGAGTAAAGGTCAAAGGTCAGTGCTAATAGGGCTGATGTAATTTGTCCAGGAATGTATTAATTCAGCACACCTAAACATCTACATGACTAGAAGGTCTTTTTCATTTTATTAACTTTTTTTTTGTTAAATTTTCCTACTGTCTTCACTCCCATTGGCTGCATCACATCGTCATTTGCATAAAGTTAAATTGTCTTTGCCTTTACCAACCTTTCCCATCTCTTATTAAAAATGAACGATTTCATGTCACTTTGTTGCTCTAAGTCACTGCACAATGGCCCTTAACCCTGTAAACCCACATGCATGTCTGATAGGTACATGGGTTTCTGAAGCCTCTACATCATTTAAAATGATCAATGCTTTCCCGAAAAATGTTATATATTCTATTACATGTCTTCTGCACTGTAGTGGAATATACATACTCTTCAGGAAGTAGAATTATTAATGTCATTTCCAGAATGTCTGTCTCTGTATTGTATGGAAGCTTGTTTTCGCCACGGAATAAAACAATTTAAAAGATAATTGTGACTTTTTTTGTCTCACAATTGCGAGTTTATATCTCACAATTCTGACGTTTTTCTCAGAATTGCAAGAAATAAAGTCAAAATTGTGAGTTATAAAGTCACAATTGCGAGAAATAAAGTCACAATTACGAGATATAAACTTGCAATTGTGAGTTGTAAAGTCAGAATTGCGAGATATACACACAATTGTGAGAAATAAAGTCAGAATTGTGAGTTATAAAGTCAGAATTGCGAGATATAGTCAGAATTGTGAGATATACACACAATTGTGAGATATAAAGTCAGAATTGTGAGATATAAAGTCAGAATTGTGAGATATAAAGTCAGAATTGCGAGAAATAAAGTCACAATTACGAGATATAAACTTGCAATTGTGAGAAATGAAGTCAGAATTGCGAGGTATAAAGTCAGAATTGCAAAAAAACAACAATTTAAACTCACAATTCTGAGGAAAAAAAGTCTGAATTGTGCAGTGTTGTGCACTAGTAACTAGTTTCATGTAACAGCATTACGTAACTTTATTACAAAATAAATGTAACGAATCTGGTACAGTTACTGAGAAAAATGTGTAATTAAATTACAGTTACTTATGAAAATCTTACCGATTACAGAGAGGGTTACATCAATTCACACACACACACACACACACAGTTACTTATGAAAATCTTACCGATTACAGAGAGGGTTACATCAATTCACACACACACACACACACACAGTTACTTATGAAAATCTTACCGATTACAGAGAGGGTTACATCAATTCACACACACACACACAGTTACTTATGAAAATCTTACCGATTACAGAGAGGGTTACATCAATTCACACACACACACACACACACACACACACACACACACACACACAGTTACTTATGAAAATCTTACCGATTACAGAGAGGGTTACATCAATTCACACACACACACACACACACATACACACAGTTACTTATGAAAATCTTACCGATTACAGAGAGGGTTACATCAATTCACACACACACACACACACACAGTTACTTATGAAAATCTTACCGATTACAGAGAGGGTTACATCAATTCACACACACACACACACACACAGTTACTTATGAAAATCTTACCGATTACAGAGAGGGTTACATCAATTCACACACACACACACACACACAGTTACTTATGAAAATCTTACCGATTACAGAGAGGGTTACATCAATTCACACACACACACACAGTTACTTATGAAAATCTTACCGATTACAGAGAGGGTTACATCAATTCACACACACACACACACACACACACACACACACACACACACACACACACAGTTACTTATGAAAATCTTACCGATTACAGAGAGGGTTACATCAATTCACACACACACACACACACACATACACACAGTTACTTATGAAAATCTTACCGATTACAGAGAGGGTTACATCAATTCACACACACACACACACAGTTACTTATGAAAATCTTACCGATTACAGAGAGAGTTACATCTAAATATATTCTGTAAAAAGCTAGGACATGCTGAATAATATTAATTCACACACACACACACACACACACACATACAGATTTAATTAATTTCTTTCCCAAATTGCACTGAGTGCTCTAAAATATGAGACACTAATGTTTCAGGAGTTTAGGACACAGAATAGGACATATGCTTATTCGATAACTGCTTTATTTCCTATTTGGGTTTACGTATATGCTTAATTTTTTAAGATTAACTGTTTTTTCCAAGGCGTTGTTAGATGCCAGTGTTTCCTTTCAAAAACAGTATCATAGATATTAAACTATTACTTATGATCTTAAATCTGTATTTAACCTCAGAATAGTCTCAAAGTAAAAAGAGGTGCTAAAGTCAGATTTTGTGGTGGCTGTGCTTTAAAATTAAATTATTATATTCTTAATTTGAAATGGAATTTAAAGGTCTGACAGTAATCAGTGTTGAGTACTTTAATTGTTGGAAAATGATTAACATTGAAATAGTTACACTACTTATTACATTTTAAATAGGGTAATATGTAACTTGTAATATGTTAACCTATTGCATTTCCAAATTAACCTTCCCAACACTGGAATTATGAGATAAAAAGATACATTTTTACATACTTTTTGGTGGATTTTGATTTTTTAACTTGTGCTTGCATAACATTATGGAAAAAACCAGGTTGAAAATGTGTGCATCAAATATGATAAAAATATATGCACCTTTTTATACATATTTTGTCTAAACATTTTACCATTTCAGTTTTTAAAAAAATATATTTAATTTCATATGTCAGGCATGGGTTATGTATATTTCTCTGCCTAAGTGTGCTTTAACCAGACAGCGTTACAGAAAAACGCCACCTCTGTCATCTGCTCCCTTCACCCGACACCCTTGTTCTTGACTTGGGATCGCCCTGAGGGTCGGCCGCCCGGTTTGCTTCGTCTCGCAGGAAAATCCTCGAGCCTCTGCCTGGAAACATCTGAGACAGAGAACAGATGGCGCTGTGATTTCTGACAATTGTGAACATGTTTTCCCCCCAACTGTGTCTGTGTGTGTTTTTGCTCTTTTAGCTATCCAGACCTCCGCTCCTGTAGACTATACACCCTTGGGTGTGTATTTGTATGAATGAGAGAGTGAGAAAGAAAGGGAGAGACAGAGGAAATATATGTGTTTATGTTCTTTTCAGGCCTACTTGCTGCTGCGGGTCAAACCCATGGAGTCATCATGGATTAAAAGCACTGGGAAACGCGCCACAGGTCCGTCACTCAACGCTGTCGGATCCAAACGAGTACAACGGGGTGTTGACTGATCTTCTCTTTTAACGCTGATCTCAGAGCGGTATTCCAGAATCTCTTATTACGATGAGAATTTGAATGTGGATGAGAGCGACTGCTCTGGAGCCAGCACATATAGGAGACTGAGCGTGAAACGACCCACGGGTCAGGGATAATGATGAACTGATGGAGCGAACCCCACTGTTTGTCCTGAAATGGTTCCAACATATAAAAGACCCTGCAGTAAAGGTGTGTATGTGTTTTTGTGTTTGTGTGTGTGTGTGTGCGTGAGAGCTTTACTGTCTACAGGCTCGTACGGAAAGTAAATCAGAGGCCTATTGTACAGTAAATGTCATTCGCCCTGCCTCTCGTCTCCTGTCGCTGGCAGAGCGTTTTGCGGGTTATGAGACTGGATGGACACCAATACTCTGCCTTAAAGGTGTCCAGAAGATGCTGGAAGAGAAGATGAACTGTGAATTTTGGTCTCTGTGTGTTTTACAAGACAGCATCCATAAGGAAAATCAGTTGAGCTGAATGGTAAATGTCAGTTATTTCTGTATATTGTCTCTGGCACTATAAAGACGTCCAACATATTTGAAGCAAATTTATGCCCTTTGGGGAGGCATATAATAAGGTAAATAGCAGAGTAAACTAGACTTTTACACATTCTGAAGAAAATGTGAGCGGTGCTTGCCTGTGGAAAACTCACTGCCGCAATGCTAGGTTGATTGGTTGCCAGGTCATTGATATGCAGTTGCTAAGGTATTCTGAGTGTTTTTTTTATGGGTACCATATCAATCATCTGCCAAAATTAGAGTATTTTTTTTTATAATATTAGAAAATATTAGCCAGTATTTTATATTTGTGCATGCTCATTTCCCTGTTTTACATTTAGATTACCTTTGCCATCAAAAATTAATCTTGAAAAACCCTACTAATTTAATAGCACTGTTAAATTTAAAGGTGTAAGATTTTTGGATTAACATATCCAAAAACCACTAGAGCAATGTTATATATTTAGTTGACTTGTGTACTTACATCCAGATGTTTCCAAGAATGTTTAAATCCAGAGAAATAAGCCATTTTAACCAGGACACGGAGCGTGTCTGTGTGTCACGTATCTATGACATCATACCCGCGTTACCCTCGATTTCCAAACACCAAAGACGGTTTAATATATTATGTGTTTTATTAGACAGGTGAGCAACTGTTTGGAAACATTCATCAGCAGGAAACTAATCATTGTTATATAGCTCAACACAGTTAGTCTTATTGTTTAAATCTCGTTTTCTTGATTTACCGCGAGTACCATATTTTACCATGCCTAATATCGATAATATCTAATATGATAAAACAGTGCTGCGTTACCCCACATATGCATGACCGGAAGAAGCGGATGCTAGTGATGTTCGGCTCTTGAACGAATCGTTCTTTTGAGCTGTTCATAGAAAGTAACCGGTCAAGCCGGTTCATTAAACGAACTGAATCGAACTTTAGTCATAACGTTATTTTGTAGGAATTGTAATCAGGCACTAAAGAATGTACCTATTAAAAGGAGACCCGATTAGCACGTCAGACTCAAAAATAATCGAATGAGCAGTGAATCAGGCTAATCGCTTATCTATATGCTATGCTAGTATATAAGATAACTAATACAGACATAAATGGTCATTATAACGTAGTTGAAACAGCATTTATCATAACATGATTTTGTAGGAATTGTAATCAGGTGCTAAAGAGTGTACCTACTAAAAGCAATTTGAACCAATGGGATCGCTTGGGGTCCTAAAGGAGCCCTGGTTTTCGAGGGAGGACCCGATTTGTAATGACATCGGTTCAACCAGCTGTCAAAGTTTGCTGAGGATTACCAAGGAGTCTGATGAGTGAGTTGGCGATACTATGCAAGCCTGAGGCACGTACTGGAAATAGGCTTATGACTACTGTTATTAAATAACATTTTATTAAAACCTGCAAAAACCTTTCTGTCGAGAGATGTAAATAAATGTTTCTATAGTTTATTGTTCATTCAGATTATATTTTAAGTTGTTAAGTGAAATCAAATAGTTTTAAAGACTGGTTTATTCTTTCTATATACTTTAGACATGTAGAATATATCAGCATTTATGCATGTCTGTAATGTGTGTAGGTGAGAAACTTTTAAGAATCTTATCCAAGATGTAGGCTACTCAATACTGGTCAATCATATCCGACATAAAGGATCCGCGAATGAAACTGTGACCACAAACACCATTCACCAGTCGGATTCTTTTCCACCGGCTGTAGAGGTGAAGACAACTGAGATTTCCACAAAATCAAGGCATCTTTGGTTTGAATAAGTGACCTCTAGTGGCGAAAATTACATATTGTGCCTTTAATGCAAATCTCTAAATGAACATTGATTTTTCTTACTGTAGATTACAATGTTCTGATCCCTAAATTGAATTGTCCCTTTGATTTTTTTTTTTTTTTTTAATTACATTTAGATAAAATAAAAATCATCTTATTGGTAAGTCAAAACTTTCTGTGATGTTCAGATCACTCCTTCAGTGAACGTTTTCATTTCTGTAACATGCCTCAGAATATTAGTTCATATCATTTTCATAAACAAATCATCATAAACAAGCTATACATTCCCTTTTAGATTTTCTAATCCAGTGTAGTCATGCCCCGAGGCCAAAATTTAACCCACAAACCTACTCTGAGGCTAATGTAGTAAATCTGTGTACATGGATGACCTGCTAAGTGGAAATAAGATCCCGCGATGGCATTTGATACATCGACGGAGGGCCACGCATTGCCACAGCTATAGGGGTGGAATGAACATTAAGGGTGTAAAGGTGCGTCTAGGAGGTCAAGGGAGTGGCAAAGGTGTCGCACTGGTGAAAGGTGAGACCCCTGGAAGATGCAAATCTCCTACAGGGCGTCCAGGGATCTGTGAGGTTTCCCTGGGGACTCGTTTAGGTGCGAAGCAGCCGCGGGTAGATGGATCACCTGGGCCGCTGTATCTGTGAAACCGGCTCATTATAGGCTCGCCTGACTGTGATAACCTGATCGGTTTAACAGTGGCTCTTATAACGGCAAAGGTTTTGATTTGAAAACATGGAGGGGGGTGATTGTAGACCAGGATGAAAGGGCAACTAATTACAGGCTCCGATGACTGTGATGTTCTGCGAGTGTCCTTAAGGCAGCAGCTCCCACAGAGATGGTTAAGACATATCCAGTTACACCTATCCTCCACATAAAGCAAGCAGCCATGACCAGCACACATTAGTCATCATTACCGCGAGTTCACGTGTGTGTGAAGGAGGGGCGTATTTCCAGTCAGCATGCTGGCAGTATGTGCACGTTGGGGGTGAATGCACTAGATGTGATGCGTGAGGCCTCTGACAGCTTTAGATTCAAAAAGCATATGTACAGCATGTATGTCTAATTAGCCATCACAACAGTGATGTGCAAGCTACGGTGTGTGTGTGTGCTTGTGACAGGCACACAGAGGCGTTGTGAGTGCGCTTGTGTATTCGCCAGCGTGTGCTTTGTAGACGACTATCTGAGAGTGTGATGTGGATTAGAGGAGTAATTGGCATAGTCTATGTACTGTCATGTCCCAGCAGGCTGTTTAGTATTGCGGCGTGTTTTTGCCGTGTTCTGAGAGTCTGTCCCCAGGCCCGATCCTCCTTTTCCACCGTCTCTATCTAAACATCAATTGATTCCGTCTGCTCGTGTTATCTGCTCATTGATCAATTTGCAGTTCAACTTGACTAATCTTTAACTTTACCTTAAATGCCCACTGAAGTGCGTTGAAACACGCAGCATTATTCATTGATGTAATTTTCACTGAAACAGGAAGACAGGGCGGGACATACCTTTTTAAAATAGCCAATAGCGTTTTGTTTATATCACAGCTCGGCCAGAGCCATTGAGCTCGGTAAAGCCGCAGTTCCCTCCTAATCTCTAATGCTGTATTCACACGGGCGTCAACGCTTGATGGAGGTCGTGTCTGAAGCTTGGTGCCAATTAATGAGTTTGTTTGCCCATATAATCTTAAAATATTAGGTTAAACTTATTTGGCTTGCTGTCCACTGATGAGGGGCTCGATGAAGCAGCTTCAACTGGAGCTCTGATATACCCCCACAGTGACTAAATATAGGATATGATTATGTAGGGCAAGGTACCTAAGATAAAGGTGGAGTTTGGGGAGGTGGTGGGATGCTGGAACAGCTGAGACTGAGGAGAGGTAAGCAGCTGTCCCTAAATTACGTTTAGGAACTTCACTCATATTACTTTTCCGATGTTGCATGAAGGCAATTGGCTAGCGTCTGTGCTAGGGTATTTGCATAGGCGATCTGATTGGCTGACGCCTGCATTGGAGCTTGAAAAATGTAAAACTTTTCAACTTCTGCTGCGAGCAACCAGTGACGCGACACAACAGAACCCACAATTCAGTTCGGCAACGCATGACATCGCCCATTCAAAGTAAATGAGAAGCGTTGACGCCCTGTGTGAATGCAGCGTAACCATTTCTCCTCCTAGTCTCCTCCATATCGCTTTAAAATAAAGCATTCTGTGCAGAATTAAAATGGATATATTTTGTGGTCTGCGTCGACTCGCGCATATGATCTGCTCTGTGCTCTTGTGTCTCTGGACTGGAGCAGACTGTGTGTGTGTGTGCTGTGGCGGTTCACATGACACTAACATGAAACCAGACTTAATTCGCCCCAATGGAAAGCATAAAGTGAATGTGCCATTCACCATGTAGAAAATAGTAAATGTGTGAACAAGTGACAACTCTTCAGCGTCTGTTTATAATGTAGGGGGCGGGGCATCAGATTCTAGAGAGCATTTGATTGGACAGAAAATCTGATAAGCTGAAGTGCAAAGTGATGTCATCAAAATCATTGATCCATATTGGCAGAAGTGAGAGACTGTAAGTTTTGAAAGCTTATATCTTCTAAATGTGAATTTTGTCATTGTTTTGGAGCACACTAGCTTATAGATAACAGTAAGACTAACATATCCATACTAAAAGCCAAAAAACATACATTTTTATTTCATGGGGACTTTAACTGTTGTTGTTTTTAAATTAAGCTTTCTCTGAGGATGTTGGAAAAACGTCCCAGCTGAAATCCAAAACTGGGAGCTCAAAATGTAAATCAGAAGGAAGAGGAGTGTGTTTAATGCTTTCGCGGGTGGATACATTACGCTATTATAGGACAAGTCGACCTTATGTTGTTGGGCCGGGGCAGTGTAGACCGCGCGCGCCCCCTTTCGGTCGTTATTGTAACCGCGTGCTTTCCTCGAGAGGTACAGCTGAGGGAAACAACCAGTTGCGTAAAAAAAAAGATAGCTTTTTGTCCATTTTTGAAGGTCAAAATACTGAAGAATAATAATGCATTCTGTCACTTTTATGGTGTATAACACTGATAGACAAAAAATGACTCGATAAACAAGAACGCATTAAAAAGGAGGTTTATGGAATGTGCGATTTCTGGGAAGAGGAAAAATGCCCGGATTGAGTACAGAGAGAATGCATTGCATTCGGCTGGAGGAAAACTGTGACAAGACCCTCCTCTGTCACGTCTGAACCTGCCCTGTCAGTTCCTTTCAGCTCAAACCCGCAGAAGAAGCCGCAGGAAAGAAGGAAGCTTTAATTAATTAACGGTACAAGCAAACAAGGAACTTTTTCACTTTGTTTTTTGCCCCTCAGTTCTCCGAGCAGACGGAACAGCTGCGCTCGCTCAGCAAGCGCAAAAATCAACATCTACTGTTCCGCCTGTATAATATCCTCCGACGGCTGCTGTTACTTAAGGGGTTTGTTTATTCGGTCTTTTCTGTGATCTCTCGGATATAAAGCGAAATTTCCCGAGGACTCTGTTCGGTTCATGGTTTAGATTTAAGAGGATTTTAACGTTGATTTTAGAGATGCATAGGCCGCGAGGAAATGCCTGGTCACTATTTAATGCCCTGTCAGCAGCGCAACAGTCTGGAAAACGAATTTGACGTCGGGATTAGAGTGTCAGAAGAAGAACGCTTGTATAAAATTACCACTGCAACCACGTTTTCGTTCAAAGTACAGTTGTTACTACTGTTAAAAAAAAAAATGCATTTAAATGGAATCTCATTCATTTTCAGAGCATATCTGTCATATTAATTTATGTTTATTGTACTGTAGTGACTATGGTATTTTGGTGTAAACTCTGGTTACCACAGTAACTGAGAATTATTTTAATTTCTTCCTTTAGAATATTGTTGTTCTATGGGATGGATTATGGCCTGGGCCCCGGGCCCTTGAGCTGAGGTTTCTGAAGGCACTGCAAATGTTAAATTGATATAGATAGATAGATAGGCGAACAGTGTTTGAACGTTTGCCAATAATATAATTAAAATCAATTAATTTTGGACGGTCTCCAAGAAGCTGGTGCCCTGGGGCCTCACAAGACCATAATCCATCCTTGGGATTCAGGACTTTAATATAAATTAGCATTTGTGAAATGAGAAAGAGAGCGAAAGAAACTTGGACAGGACTTGATATTGTCCATCGAAAATTGATTAGATTTCGAAAAGTGGGGGGAAGTGTTTGGGGGAAAAAATAGTTTTTGACAAAATCATTACAATCAAAAGATCTCAGAGGCGAAGTAAGACGACAAACATTTTATTCTTTTGAATTACATGCACCAATGAATTATGCACAATACAACATGTTTTAATGAAGTAAATGAGACCGGTCTAAATTTCATGTTGATCATAAAGCCGAAAGTATACTTAGTTTTTTTTTTTTTTTTTACGTGTACACGACTGTATGCGCACAGTTGAACGCACAGCCTTGCAAAGTACTTCTTTTGACTCGTACGCGTACACAGGGGTTAGACGCATGCGCAGTTTTGAGCAATCTCTCGCCATGAGTTGCAACCCATGTAAATACTGCAAAAAAAATTAAATGTACATGTGAGACACGTGCAGTAGAATAGGGAAAAAAACACAAGGTCTTGAGACACGTTTTTTAAAAGTTGAATTTCTTTTAACTTGAGCGGCGCGCATTTAGGGTACATTTACACGGCAACGAAATGCTTAAAACTGAGAAGTTTTTCCTTTGAGTTTTCCATGTACAGACGACACCACTGTCAAAGCGATCCCCATTCACACGAATCTGCGAAAACGACCAAAAAACGCTGTATTCTGCTGCTAGGCCATTAGATGGCAATGAAACACTATAGACTGAATATGTAATACGCATGTGCATGACGTCATCGTTTTCACAGATTTGCGTTTTTTGTCATGTAAATGAACGGCCAAAACACATAAAAATGTTTTACGATTTTAGTTGAAAACGGTGTTGTGTACACAGCACCTTAGAACGCAGTGCTATACGCGAGACGCTGCAAAAGATGTGAGACATCTAGCATGTGTTTACATTGAAAAACAATGGATAAGTAGCGCAGTGGAATGGAAAAACGTGTTCTGTGTGAACGGCCCCTAAGACTGTAATATACTTAACATTTGTAGAATAATATTTTCTTCTCTTTCGCTTTCTCTCCAGATCTGCAATGCTGCCCATGTCTCCTGTTCCTCTCCTGTCTCTACTACTGTTGGCTCTGCAGAGCGTCTGGTCATCTACTCCACAGGAACCCAAAGTTCAAGGCTCGCCTCAGCCAGAAATCTCCAGCTTACATCACCCCACCTGGAGCTTGGGACTGCAGCTGTACAGGTCGCTCCGCATCGACGGTTCCAAGACCAACACCGTCATCTCCCCGCTTCTGTTGGCCAACTCTCTGCTGGCTGTGGGAGGTGGAGCTAATGGATCCACAGTAGGCCAGTTTCATGATCTCCTGAGGATCACCAAAAATGAAAAAGCGGTTGGAGAAGCTTTGACCAGGGCACTGAAATCTGTGCGTGAAGCTAATGGAACCAGCTACACATTGCACAGTTCCTCCGCACTGTTTTCCAAACAAGCCCCTGAACTGGAGAAGAGCTTTCTGGAGAAGCTCCAGACCCACTTTGGGTTGCAGCATGTGGCCCTGGAGGATGCACAGAAACAGACTGACATGGAGAAGCTCCAGTCCTGGGCTAAAAATGGGATGGATGGGAAAGAGACAGCAGCTTTGGAACAGGCACTGGAAACCAGACCTGGAGCCATGATTCTAGCCAATGCACTGCACTTTAAAGGTGAGAAGAAAGAATAAGTTGGAAACTAGTTTAGCTGGCTTAATAGTTCTATTCTAGTATGATATTGAGTCAAAAAGGGTTAAGGAAAGTTTTTTCATCACTGAATGCAAATAACTCATCACAGGACATGGCACATCATGAAAAAAGACTAAAAAGCTTCTGTGAATAGCATGCTTTAGGAACAGGCATTAGACAGAGTTTTACTGAAGGTGTGGCTTGTCTACTGTACTTAAAGGATCAGGATAGTTGTGTCTAATCTTGAAGCTTTATGGTCCATTATGTGTTTGGACAGTGGCCAGACTGCATTGCAAAATTCATGACATCTTGCCTGATCACTGTAAAACCCGACTTTACTTAAATGGCCTGTGGGAAGTGAAAACTATTATTTTCTATAATTTGAGATCTCGGTGATGCTTTGTTTGTGAACTAATCTGTGTTTTTGAATGAATTGTAGACATGAAAGATTTGTAGCCATGCATATATTTTAAATATAAATGAATAATAGTTTATTAATAGTCCGGCTCTGTAATCTGATTGCCAGAGTGGCTTTCCAAGAGCGCTGATGTACATTCTAACAGCACTGGGACTTGAATCATTAATTCATGTGGGATTTGAATCATTGATTCAACACTGATTGATTCAGCAAACAAAACAAGTGACTGGCTGCGTCTGAAATCGCATATTTCCCTACTATATAGTAGGCGAAAAACAGTATGTGACAAAAGAAGTGTGTCCGAATTCATAGTACTCATAAAAGAGTAGGCAAAAAGCACCCGGGTGACCTACTTCTTCCGGCGAGATTCTAAAGTGTGTATATGATGGACACTTTACTATCCCATGAGACCAAGAAGAATTGTGAGCGCCAGTGAAACGACGCAACTGACGCCTTAGGTCACATGATAATGACAACTTGGCGAATGTAGTACTTCTGAATTACATTCATACAATTATAGAACATACTTTTTAGCAGTTGCAAAGTAAATACTTATTCAAAATAAGTACCTACTCAAGAGAGTATGCGATTTATTATTGCTATTTTCTGCATGGTGAATGGCACATAGTGCACTGTATAGGGGATAGGGAACGATTCAGACAGTGTAAATATGCTTTCCATTGGGGCGAATGAAGTCTGGTTTCACGTTATTGTGAGTCTGCTCCGCTCCGTGAAAACGGTTAACATTTTCGAACAGTTCCAGTTCTCTACCAATTCCAGGGTCATTGGTGAGCTTTAATACTCACAGATATCGCCTCATTTCTTAAAAATAAAGGCAAGAACTGATATTTGATCCAAACATGATCAGACAGAGTGGTTGTAGCACCGCTGGGTGTCCGCTCTCTTGCGTGCTGGAGAATTAGCTAGTACAGATTGTGCTGCTGCTTGATAAATGGAGTATAAGCAGTTGCACAACTGATGCTGAAGGTGAAAATTTGCTTGGAGGATAAGGAATCACACTTTAGGAGGTGTGCAAAACATACATGTGTGTGTGATTATAGTGATTTACGTTGGTGTAGCAGATGCACCTGCATGTGTTTACGGCATATGTGTTTGAATGTATTTGTTTACTGTATATCTGTTTGTGTTCACGCTGGGAAGTCTGATTTCATTTTGTTGAACTTCCAAGTTGGTTGGAATAAACGGTTCGTTACTTTTTTTTTTTACTGCAGTTTATTACAGTTCCCAAACTACAATCAAGTGGTTTACAAATGCTTTGTGAATCGGTCTGAACAAATCAACCAAGCATCGGTTCAAAAGAATGATTCTTTCACAAATGGGGCCAGCAATTCACATGTTCAGGGTTGATGACACACCATCTCCAGTATATCAAGAAGAGCCTATGAATCTTCCCAGGAGAGGTGGTGTGTCATCTTAAATAATGAAGTAATGATCGTCTGCTTCTCCTGCCCTCCGGTAAGTGGCTATTGTCTTAAAGGGATAGTTCACCCAAAAAATGAAAATTTGCTGTTAATTTAATTCACCCTCAGGCAATCCAAGATGTAGGTGACTTTTTTTCTCAGGAGAAAAGTAAAGATTTTTAGCTGAAACCGTAGGGCATGGGGATTCATATAATTCAACTAAATGGTTACCGTCAATTTGAGAGTCAAAAAAACATATACAGGCAAAACAAAATTAATACCTGTGGCTCCTGAAAATACATTGAGGTCTTATGAAGCGAAACATTTGGTCTGTGCAAGAAACCGAACATTATTTTCAACATTATTACCTGTAATCCACAGCCTCTGCAAATGGTCCTGAGTGTGTTCACGGCAGTCAGGAGCGCAGACTAATAGCTGACGCTGTATTTGTGTACAACAGAGAGGGAAGATGTGTGTGTTGTATGTTCATAAAAGTGGTACTTACTTGTGCTTATCCTGGATGCCGCAACCTATTTATCATCCCTCCCTCGCACTTTGTAACAATTCCTTCCCTCGCAGGTCAAAATGACCCGAATCCCTAAAATTATACTTTTTTTTTTTTGTCCAGAAAGCTTAATTCGTTTCATTTTGATATTTTTTTTCTATTTTTTAATGCTTTTTTTATTTATTTATTTACGCTTAAATTACTAGATTTTATCAATAAATAATAAATTAAGCACATTCTTCACATTCTTTCAACTTAAAATCAAAATAACTTGCAATTTCATGCATAACCCTTTTAATTCAGCCCAAAATATCTTACATTGAGTGTCTTTGCCGACCTCTTGTGGAAAAAAAAATAATATAACATGATATTTCATGACTCTTGCCACTAGATGGCCTTATAGCCTTATATGGAGCAAATCTCTTCCGCTGAGTCCTAAAGTAAATTCTTGAGTTTATCTCTTCAGTATGCATTCAGATACACATGTAGACATTATAAAATCATTTTTGGTAAAGTTTTTTTTTTTTTTTTGAATTTTGAGCATTTTTAGGTTTTTCTATGTGTACTGAAGCATTCCTTGCATTCCATTAATTCCTAAGAGGGTCAAATTGACCCACGAGGGAAGGATTTCTTACTTTTTTAAATTTCAAGCACAAAACTCCTCGAATCCAGTCAGTTTTTTGAGTGTGTGTGTGTATTCCTGGTTCAAGTGCGACAAAAGTCCTAGGGTCTTGGACCACTCCGATGAACACTTAATTTTTAAAATGAATTTTGGGTCAAAATGACCCAAGGGAAGGATGAGGGTTAAAAATTAAGATTACATTCGCTTGTGCGATCTCAGTCGGGAAGATTGACATTTTTTACAACATTTGAGCTCCTGCGCATACGTCATACTGCGACAGGAAGCTCGCGCTGCAGACTGCCGTGAACGCACTCAGGACCATTTGCCGAGGCTGTGGATTACAGGTAACAATGTTGTAAATAATGTTGCTTTGCTTCATAAGACCTCAATGTATCATCAGGAGCCACGGGTATTAATTTTGTTTTGCCTGTACATGTTTTTTTGACTCCCAAAATGACGGTAGTCGTTGACTTGCATTATACGAATCACCAAAGACCAAAAATATTCTTCACTGTTCTACTGTAGAAAAAAGACACCTACATCTTGGATGGCCTGAGGGTGAGTAAATTAACAGCAAATTTTCATTTTTGGGTGAGATGTCCCTTTAAGACAATACTAGCCTTCTGCTAACTGCATACAGTACAGTATATAATGTATACTGACTACTATTAAAACATATATGGACCTGTATGCATTATGCAACAATGAACAGTTGTATACTGGATTCCTGTTACATGACCTGTCACATGACCATCACATTGCATGTTTAATTATGTGAATGGCATTTGTTTGGTGTTTGTCATATCTGAAATAAATATGGTTATTCAAATCAGGAATCAGGAAATCAGGCACTATATGTAGCCTACAGAACATGTCTTCTGTCCTTTTTGGTCCTTTTAGACAGTATTGCATTTAATATTCATGATATTTACATGCATTTATCTGACACTCTATCCAAAGCAACTTATCAGTTCATGCATTATCCATGGGAATCGAACCCATGACCTTGGTGTTGCTAGCACCATTCTCTATCTTTCAAGCTAGGTTTAAATCTGTATGAGCACTGTGGTTCAATGTGTAAGAGTGTGCATGTTAAAAAAGTCCCTTTAAGACAAGTCCTTTCACTCAGCGGCCATCTTTGAAACGCCTCTCGGGCATGGATGTGCAGCTCCTATCTCTTTGAATGGGGAAACATCAAATTCTCCAAAACTGTTCGCCAAGCTTACGATTAAATTTCATGTTTGAAATCACCAATGAAATCTGACAACAACTGTCTCATAAGTTGTTTCTAAATGCTCAAATCATGAAAAAAAAATTAATTTTTAAGCCTGGATGAAGCTAATGCGCGATTGGCTCTTTCGTTTAGAAGGCGGGACCTATGCCGCCATATTGGGCGCTGCACTTTCTCCCATTCATAAGTAATCGGAGTGCACCGTCTTCCTATATATAAAGTCTTTGATGTTAACCACTAAGCCAAGGTTCTGATTTAAAAAAATTTAACCTTAAACCCAAGTTTAGACATTTTGTACTAAAAGGAAAAATTGACACTCTCTAGAGATGGTAGTTTTCTTGTCTTATTATTATTGAGCTGTAATAGCAGTAATATTGTGTTCACACAGAAGCTGTGCAGTACATGCAGTGCCGTGTTTAGTTAAATCAGAGACATTTCAACAATACTTAAGTTTCTTGTCAGTTCCAGGAAGAGACGTTAAATATGCTTGAAGGGCTTAAAATGAGTTTTTAACATGCCGGTGTTATATGCTGTTCTACTTCACTGGAGTTCTGTCTCTCTCTCTTTTTGTGCATTGTCTCACCCACATGCTGGAGTCTTGTTCTACTCATCGATTTCTTTGTCTGAGTAATACTGGCAGGTGCTTTGATCCTATTTTAAACACAGAGCGATGTGAACGGAGCAGTGGGAGGAGAGCTTCTTTCTACTACCAAATGCAACAGGAAATAAAGTTTGGATTGATTTTAGGTTGATAAGCAATCTAATTAATTTCTTTTGTTTTATGTTTTGACTTAATTACATATTTTTTTTCGTTCTCAAGAAAGAAGCGGGAGTCGGTGGATGTTCATTAATTCAGCCGATGAAATATACAAATTAGATCAGACAATAGATTGGGCCCTGTGAATGAGATTATGAAAATTGAATTCATAGTTTGGATTTATAATTTAAAAAGCAGTCAGTAGTCGCACCGCTTCAGGGTTCTATAGTAATTCATTTAGTGGCCTGTGCAATATTAACTTTGTCCGAAGCTTTTTCATTGCCTCTCTGATGGGGCGTTTGTGGACTTCTACTCTCTGTGTTAATCTGAGAGCAGTTTTCTCTGTTCTCCTGGAATCAGAAATGTATGCCCGTTCAATCATGCATGTGCCGCTTCAGATTTCTGAGCCAAGTGGATTTGAATTAATAGTTTTATAAGGAGTAAGTTACAAATGTTTTATTAGCCACATACACACTGCAGTTAAATTTGGTTGCCAGTTCAACTTTTAGTGCTTATTCCCATTCTTTACACACAGTCATTTACGGGAGTGACGACTGCATTCTATAACTGAATTAACTCCAGAACAATGCAGGTAGTGACAACCGCATTTACAAACATTCTATGCCTTGTGTACAGAACCGAGCTGAAGGACTAGTTGTTAATGACATATTTAAAGCGCATCGCAGATGTGTCTCTCTTCTGTATGTGTGCGGTGCAAGAAATCACAGGGGAAGAGGTACAAGCCTTGACTCATTTGTGTTGCCAGATCTTCCTAGAAAAAAACAGCGAACAAGCCCATAATAAACCGAGATAAATCCAAATGCTTAATATTGAAAACAAGACCAAAATATTGCGACCCACACCTGCCTACTTTATTAAAGGGTTAGTTCACCCAAAAAACATTTTCATAAAGCACTTTGCTTGAAAAGTGGACTTGTGCTATTTTTCTTTAAATAAAATGCATGAATGTACAGTTAATATGACACTTGTTTGTCTGATGCAATGATATTCATACATTTTGAAATGTGGCTTACATGTTCAAAATATCTTTTTTGGGGTCGTTTGTATACACCGATCAGGCATAACATTATGACAGGTGAAGTGAATAACACTGATTATCTCTTCATCACGGCACCTGTTAGTGGGTGGGATATATTAGGCAGCAAGTGAACATTTTATCCTCAAAGTTGATGTGTTAGAAGCAGGAAAAATGGGCAATCAGAAGTGGTCCAAGGAAGGAACAGTGGTGAACCGGCGGCAGGGTCATGGGCGGCCAAGTCTCATTGATGCACGTGGGGAGCAAAGGCTGGCCCGTGTGGTCCGATCAAACAGACGAGGTTCTGTAGCTCAGATTGCTCAAGAAGTTAATGCTGGTTCTGATAGAAAGGTGTCAGAATACACAATACATCGCAGTTTGTTGAGTATGGGGCTGCATAGCCAGGCCTGGTCTGATGAATCACGTTTTCACGTGGATGGCCGGGTGCGTGTGTGTCGCTTACCTGGGCAACACATGGCACCAGGATGCACTATGGGAAGAAGGCAAGCCGGCAGAGGCAGTGTGATGCTTTGGGCAATGTTCTGCTGGGAAACCTGCCATCCATGTGGATGTTACTTTGACACGTACCACCTACCTAAGCATTTTTGCAGACAATGTACACCCTTTCATGGAAACGGTATTCCCTGGTGGCTGTGGCCTCTTTCAGCAGGATAATGTGCCCTGCCACAAAGCAAATTTTTTTGTTTGTTTTTTTTAATATAGAGTAATATAGAAGGATCTCTAGCCCCTTTGTAATTTGGTGCTAGTTTTTCACTTTTCAAAGTCCCCTGATTGCACTTCTGTATTTATAGCTTCAGTTTATCCAGTCCTCTTTTTGTTGTGCCTTAGAAAGGAATGTGCCACCCAAGATGTAATTTCCATAATCACCTTTAAACACTCCTGGTCCCAAAACCACTGCTTTCAGCATGAAACATCCCCAACCAGTGGAATTCAAAACATATACCTTACATATAATTAGGAATACCATTAACAAAACCAGAAAATAAACAAAACAAAGAGACAGAAACTTGGTTAGAATTCCTCTTTAAAGAAAAAAAAGTCTCATTTTATAAACCCGAGACGAGACGTTCAACTGTCATTTATTATGAGAAACACCTGATCCTGTGTAAGGAAAGCAAACCTCTCCGTTCGGCCCCGTGCCAAGCTTTGCATGCGCCTCAATGGTATGCTAGCAGTTCCCTTTGAGCTTGTGAACACAAGCCAAGAGCCAGAGCAGTTGGATTTCAATAATTATACAGGGGGATGAAATTTGATCAGCCTAAAGTTCAAAACACATGGCATGGTATCTGTCAGTTATTACGGGGTGGCAAAGCTCTTGGAACTGCGAGCATTAAAAGGGGAATTCTGCCATGCGAGTTTCTGAAATGCCACACAAGGATTCTTGTCACTGCGGTCTTGGCTGGCAATCAAAAGAAAGAAAACATCCTGGGAGATTCTGTGACTGAAAGAGAGAAACAGAATGACCCGATGAACATTCACAAGAGAGAGACACTCATACCTTCTTCATTAATTACAGAGCGTAAAGACAATGCGGCTATTGTGTGGTTTTGCATCTTGAAACCTCTCTCATGCCCATTTTCAGTAATAACCAAGCCACAAACAATAAAGCTAAAACGCTTTGAATTAAAGCACTTTCATCTTCTCTCGCCAGATCCTTTGGTTTTCAGAGCAGGGCTGCTTTTCGGAGGTGAAGTGTATTATGCTTGTTTTGGGGTTTGCTGTACAGAGCACAAAGACTGAGGTAATGAGCTAGTGTTGTGTCTGCCACCACGACACCCCCCAAATGGGCGTGCAGTTCCCTCTTTCTCTCTTTCTTTCTCTTTAAAGCCGTTGACCATTTCACCAAAAATCTCTTATCTCTCACCCCTATCTTTCTTATCACTCCACACCTGTGGCTCTCCATTTGCTCCCTACTATGAGCTCCAATCCAGTTCTTCATGGTGTCAGGCTATTTGTTTCAGTGTACCTAGAATTATGAATTGTACATGCACCAGAAGATTGTAGCCTGTACGGGAGTGAATCCCCTTAATTATCGTTCCGTGTGGACGGAACATGAATCACTCCTGAAATTGCGATGATTGACAGCATAGCAAAGTTCTGGCATCTCGCATGTTTGGTATCCGCTATTTTTAACCAAATTAATATTACAGCAACCAAAGACATGTCCTGTTTTGTTTATGTTTGGAAGGCTGCTTCACAGAGCGCACACTTGAAGTGTTGCCATGTCCACTTATTATTTTTGGGCTTGTTGTTTGAGCTTGACTCATAAAGTGATATAATTTATGGAGTTAAAGGGTTAGTTCACCCAAAAATGAAAATTATCCCATAATTTACTCACCCTCATGCTATCTTAGGTGTATATGACTTTCTTCTTTCAGCCAAACACAGTCGGAGTTATATTAAAAAATATCCTGGCTCTTCCAAGCTTTATAATGGGAGTGAATGGTACTTCTAATTTGTGTCTGGTGTTTGGTTTTGCTCTATCCTCTGCACTTCCGCGTCCGTCAATACATCATGCGTCAGGTCAGAGGTCACTTTTTGCCGGAACTAGACTTGTGTACGGCTGTTACCAGAAGCCAGTAATTACAGTTTATAAGGTTATAAATATGGATATTTTACTTACAAAAATGCATCACTTCACTTCAGAAGGCCTTTATTAACACACTGGAGCCATAATACTTTTATGATGGATGGATGTGCTTTTTTGGGCTTCAAAATCTATGATTTTTAAAAAACATTATAAATGTCTTTTACTATCACTACATCTGTGTAATGCATGCATGCATGCTGAATAAAACCATTGATTTCTTTCCCTCCCAAAAAATCTTACTAATCTCAAACTTTTGAACATTAGAGCACTTCATCATCGATCAGAAAAGTTCTTCAGTCTATCCAAGTACATACTCTGAAATTAGATTTAGTGTCTATGTTCAAAGTTAAAAAAAACAAGAGAAATCAAATTTGCCTTGATCTTTTGACATATAAAAGGTCTTTGTACCATTGAAACATCCTGTAATTTTCATAGCTTAAAACGTCCTTCTCTTTGGAAACAGCTCATTTTGATAATGCAGGATCTGTGACATCACTGCCTCCAGAGCAAGACATCGATGAATAGTTATACATCATCACACCATAGGCTCCGCCCACTGGCTGTCAGTCATTTGCTTACACTGTAAGTGTTGCTTCTAAAGCAAAGAGAACCCATTATAAATCACTGACGCTGTCTACACTGGATACAGTATACAGATGCCGTTCAGTTTCTGACGTTCTCCACACACTCGAGTCTGTCAACAGCAGGACAAATAGAAGAGTGAAAGAACGTTCTCTTTGATGCGTCTCGTCTAAACAGCTCGCCTGTGTCTCTGTACAGACTTCAGAAGGATCCCAGCCTCAGAAACAAGTGGATGGCTTATTTTAATGGCATCCCGGATCACGTCTGAGGATTATATGTTTGTTCTGAGCATTTTGTTTTGTAAGTGAGGCACAGTGTAATGAAAAGTTTGTAAAGAAACTTTTGTTGAAAGATGAAGCCGCGACTGTATTGAATCTGACAGCAGCTGATCACAAACCGTAAATAAATGATTTCATAATGCTTTGTCTGTAAATTATGGTTTTTCCACATATATATTAGGGTTTTTTTGTGCAAAAAACTTTATCAACAATATAAGTGAACCTCAATGAACATAAAATAATGAAAATAATCCAATAATCCATGACAATAATCCATGTCATGACCCCTTTATTGTGATCAGCTACAATGGTGGTAACTCTGCTAGGACACTGTCCTTGGGACAAGTTGTTTTAAAACAACTGAAAAAAAAAAAAAGAGTTCTTTCTGAAAAAAAGCTCCAGCATATTTTTTTCCGATGACAGTGTGACATTTGTTTTATCTGACAAAATGATATTTAGACATTTTAAGTGTGGCTTAAGGTCTAAACAACACGTGGCAAGGTTCAAATTGAGTTGCAGAGGCCACTGACTGTCTTATGTTTTTGTCTCTTCTCTCCTCTTGAAGAGCAATATAGTAGTGCTTCTGGTGCAGCGAAATACAATAACACGGCCTGGCTTAACCCCATATTGCCTTGCAATCATCCTTAGTATTTGATTTGACTCGATACTGCTTTTTTCGCTCTTTCTTTTTCTCTCATACTTTATCTTTCCCTTGACTAATCCAATAAGGTGAAAAGATTGTGCAAAAGAACATGTGACTGTAATACTGCTAATAGTCTCTTTATCGAATCTCATCTTTGTCAGTGAATTTAATGGGTGTAATGGGCTGTAATAATACGTCCTATGCCTCTACCTCCCCTGCACCCCTCCTATTGCCTTTTCTTTCTTTTATCTTTCGCTCTTTTTCTGGCATGGTGTCTGTGATGTTCTTTTGTATGATTCGACTCATCAAGGCCTCAACGTATGTCTGATCCAAAGATGAGTTTGGCTGTAAAATGAGTAATGTAAGATGATAATGGTACTCGACGTTCTCTCATAGTTTTTGTCAGGACGTTAAAATACTTCTCCGGGTCACGACGTCCAAGTCATGTTCATTTATTCACTGTCCACATGTGTTTTGAGTAGATTTTTCTGTTTTTAGGATTTTGGGATCGAGGCTTTTACCATGAACGCCAAGATTTGCGCAGCTTCCTGGGTACCAAATACACTAAAGTTCCCATGATGCACAGATCAGGTAAGTCCCAGCAGTCATTTATCATCGGCGTACACATCTAAGACATCCAAACCACCAAATGTCTGTTTTCCCAGGCGTATATCGTCACTATGAGGACATGGAGAACATGGTACAGGTGTTGGAACTTGGCCTGTGGGAAGGGAAGGCCAGCATGGTGCTGCTTTTGCCCTTCCATGTGGAGAGTTTGGCTCGGCTGGACCGTCTGCTGACTCTGGATTGGATGGAGAAGTTGTTGGGGAAACTAAACCCCACAAGTATGGCGTTATCCCTCCCGAGAGCCAAGATAAGCAGCACGGTCAATCTACAGGTAATAGTTGAAATATTGTACGTATCACTTCCTACACGGTCGTTATGAGAGTGTGAAATGCAATTTCAAAACATTATATTATAGCTAAATATTCTTAACATACAATGTAGATAAGACTCATTTAGAAAGCTAATGGAAGATATCCAGATATGACATTAGCATAATGAGAACCAACCATAGGTCATAGATTATTCTCATTCAGAGGGAAAGCTATTTTCCTTTTAATGGAAATTGTGTTTGCACTGAAATTGCAGTCAGGGTTTGGAATGCAGTTTTATGTGTCTTAGGACACTGAGCTATGGTTTTTATTCTTTAAAACATTCCTCAGTTGTGCATTTAAGCGTTTCCATTGCCTTTTTGTGCTGTTCTCTTTTTGAACACCAACAGGTTGGTCTTGTTGCCCTGTGATCAGGGTGCAGATTACTCAGGGGTTCTGGGGGGGTTCTGTTCATTTTTACAGGGTATTTATTGTTAAGAAGGACAACATTTTGTCTTTTGATGAAAATATCTAGTTCTTTCTTTCTTTCTTTCTTTCTGGTACTAGGTGAAGGAACGGGGGAACGTTTTCATAGTTCCGATAACTATTGGCGGAAGTACACACTTTTTGGTGTGTTTGCACTGCAGGAACTGGGAACGAAATTTCTTATTCCCCCCATAAGAACATTTTTTACATTTTAAAGTTAAATTAATCAATCTGGTGCACTTTGAGAGTTCAAATATTAAGGGTTCCAACACATGTTCAGTGTGCTAATTGAACAAAGAAAAAAGTTGGTGAATTGACTTGTACTTTGTACATTTAAAGGGGACTCAACGCCCTTTTAGTTGTGATATAGTGTCTCATTCTACATTACATTCACACTGATGTTTTAGAAAGCCAAACATTTAGAATATAATAATATTAATTAGTGCTGTCAAAATTAGTATGTTAACGCATGCGATTAATTGATTCATTTTAACGTGTTAGAAATATTTAATGCAATTTACGCAGCATCTGTTTTTTCCGTCATTCTTTGGCTAGCGTTACATTATTTGATCACGCTCTTATTCATGCAAATGCTTTTAAACCATTCAAGCGCGACAAGACAAAAGAGAAAGCGCTGTCTGTGAATGTCCTGACACACACACGGCCGACAGAAAGACGTGCGCAATATCTGTAAATGTTGAAATTGATATAGCTTTCAGTTACACTGTAATGTTGAATGTTTATCATTTAATGTTTAACAAAAAATCTATTTCATAGAGACATCAGTAGCAGTATTAGTATCAGTGATACTGGCCTTCATTCATAAAAAGATGCCATTACAACAAATATTTAAAAAATACTGTATTTAAGTGGTTTCTGTAACTGTGAAATTATTACAATATTAGTTAATTTTTTTTAAATCGATTGACAGCACTAATTCCTATGAGAGTAATAGCCATATATTGTAAAACAAATGTACTGTAAAATAAATGAACATGAATATTTCATAAGTATATTATTTTAATTTACGCTACAGTAGGGAAATTACAATACTTTTGTCTTAATTTCTACTTGCAAAAGATAAACCCTTGAGCTTTTATTTTGACAGAAACGGCAGTTGAGCTTTTGTTTTAGAGGAAACGGCAGTTGAGCTTTTATTTTAGAGGAAAACTAGCGTTTCTGTGAAAACAGGTTAACAAACCCATCTCATTACAAATCTAGTGAAATGTTGTAATCATCTTCCCACAATGTCCCACAATGAAATTATGCAAATGTAAAAAATATTGCGTAACTGGTGCCCGCTATGTTCACAAATGCTTGCTAAACTGCTTGCTTCACTGCTTTCATTCACTGTGAACTGAACTGTTCTGAGACGCGGAAAACGCCGGATCACGGCAGCCTGTCACAGTCTAATTAATGAATGGGAATCACTGGGAATGCCTTTTGGGGGGGACTAAATTACTACTTCAGAGTAGGGTCTAACCAGCACAGTAGGAATTACCAGTGATGTAAATGTACGTTGATTGGCCGAACGCATGCCATACGAAACACCGGTACCCGCTATTTAAAAAAAACGGTGTAAACAGTTTACTTATACTTAATCCACAAACATGGAAAACAGTGATAGATGGACTGACACCGAAGTTTAGGCACTTCTCAACCGATCACGGTGTTCTCCACCCTCCAGTTTTTATGTAGTTGAATGCCGCGCTTTAAGGACGTCGCTGTTGGCCGGCTTACATCACTTCAGAGTTCCCACTGGAGGTGCGAATGCAACCAGGAAAATGGCCCTAGGAGAATATTTAGTTCTTGGGAGACGCCCTGGTGAATAGTTCTTATAACTAAGTTCTTATAATTACCCACTGCGAAAGCCCCTTGTGTCTATGGTATTCTGGTCCCTATATAAGTAGCTCATTTAATGTGATGTATGATCTGCCATGTGAGTCTGAAAATACAGCTTTGTATCACAGAAATAAATTACATTTTAAAATATATTACAGTAGAAAACAGTTGTTCAGTATTTCATAATATTACTGTTTTTACTGTTTGATCAAATAAATGTTGCCTTGATGAGCATTCGTTCAAAAACATAGCAACTTTTGAATGGTATAGTGTATATATTACAAAAATGTTAGCGTTTTATTTTTGAAGGTCTTAAAAATTGTTGACAGTCGTGTTGTGCAATACAGACGTCAACAGAACCAGTTGCCTCAAATTTTTTAAGTAAAGAAATTTAAAGTTTAAGTAAGCAGGAACTTGCAAATTTTTATTTTGTAATCAAAATGAACTTTAACTTTTTTGAACTTTAAATACAAACCCGATTCCAAAAAAGTTGGGACACTGTATAAATTGTGAATAAAAAAGGAATGCAATAATTTACAAATCTCATAAACTTATATTTTATTCACAATAGAATATAGATAACATATCAAATGTTGAAAGTGAGACATTTTGAAATGTCATGCCAAATATTGGCTCATTTTGGATTTCATGAGAGCTACACATTCCAAAAAAGTTGGGACAGGTAGCAATAAGAGGCCGGAAAAGTTAAATGTACATATAAGGAACAGCTGGGGGACCAATTTGCAACTTATTAGGTCAATTGGCAACATGATTGGGTATAAAAAGAGCCTCTCAGAGTGGCAGTGTCTCTCAGAAGTCAAGATGGGCAGAGGATCACCAATTCCCCCAATGCTGTGGCGAAAAATAGTGTAGCAATATCAGAAAGGAGTTTCTCAGAGAAAAATTGCAAAGAGTTTGAAGTTATCATCATCTACAGTGCATAATATCATCCAAAGATTCAGAGAATCTGGAACAATCTCTGTGCTTAAGGGTCAAGGCCGGAAAACCATACTGGATGCCCGTGATCTTCGGGCCCTTAGACGGCACTGCATCACATACAGGAATGCTACTGTAATGGAAATCACAACATGGGCTCAGGAATACTTCCAGAAAACATTGTCGGTGAACACAATCCACCGCGCCATTCGCCGTTGCCGGCTAAAACTCTATAGGTCAAAAAAGAAGCCATATCTAAACATGATCCAGAAGCGCAGGCGTTTTCTCTGGGCCAAGGCTCATTTAAAATGGACTGTGGCAAAGTGGAAAACTGTTCTGTGGTCAGACGAATCAAAATTTGAAGTTCGTTTTGGAAAACTGGGACGCCATGTCATCCGGACTAAAGAGGACAAGGACAACCCAAGTTGTTATCAGCGCTCAGTTCAGAAGCCTGCATCCCTGATGGTATGGGGTTGCATGAGTGCGTGTGGCATGGGCAGCTTACACATCTGGAAAGACACCATCAATGCTGAAAGGTATATCCAAGTTCTAGAACAACATATGCTCCCATCCAGACGTCGTCTCTTTCAGGGAAGACCAACGTGACAATGCCAGACCACATACTGCATCAATTACAACATCATGGCTGCGTAGAAGAAGGATCCGGGTACTGAAATGGCCAGCCTGCAGTCCAGATCTTTCACCCATAGAAAACATTTGGCGCGTCATAAAGAGGAAGATGCGACAAAGAAGACCTAAGACAGTTGAGCAACTAGAAGCCTGTATTAGACAAGAATGGGACAACATTCCTATTCCTAAACTTGAGCAACTTGTCTCCTCAGTCCCCAGACGTTTGCAGACTGTTATAAAAAGAAGAGGGGATGCCACACAGTGGTAAACATCTCTTTTTTGAGATGTGTTGATGCCATGAAATTTAAAATCAACTTATTTTTCCCTTAAAATGATACATTTTCTCAGTTTAAACATTTGATATGTCATCTATGTTGTATTCTGAATAAAATATTGAAATTTGAAACTTCCACATCATTGCATTCTGTTTTTATTCACAATTTGTACAGTGTCCCAACTTTTTTGGAATCGGGTTTGTATTTGAGTAAGCTAATTCATACATTTAACTTAAAAATATCATGTAATATTAAATTTTTAGGGGTGGAAACTTGACTAGCTTTAACTAGCTAATTCAATAAATGCCATCTTGCTAATTGGTAACACAATGCTTTGACAGCATTAGCATAGCACTTGCCGAATGAGGACAGCAATATAATACATTATTACATTTATCTGTTCTCAAATTAAGCTCATGCTCCACTCGTCACCATGATGACGTAACATAACAGAAACTCTTCTAAACTAGCATAACAAAACATTAAACACTACTAAATCTCCCACTTAAAGTTAATCTTGCACAAAAAAAAAAAAAAAAAACATAATATAACACTTCATTTTGGCATTTACTGTCCCTTTTGAGTGTCATGGCAAAGCATGCTGGGAAATAGAAATCCCAGCCCAGTTTCAGCTAAATTTAAGTTTGTAAAGAAACAAGTTCATGAAACAAAAGAAAGTTCTAAATACTCATAAAAGTTAATTTTGTTTGAACTCATTTGTTTATTTGAGTTGGCTCTAATTAATTATTTTGAGCATTATGGTTTACAGTGTATAATTGACCCTTTTTGTATGTCCAGGTTTCTCAGAAGTGGAAGTCGTCATAGTTGGGTAAACTTCTATAGTGGAGAATGAGAGACTACATTAAATTTATTTGTGTTCCTATTTGATCAAATAGCAAAAGAAAAACTCCACAATAGAGGGAAAAACTTTCAAAAAGAGGGAAAAAATAGAATGAGATTGATAATGGCAGTCAGAAGAGAGAAAGATGTCAGTTTTACCGTCTCTCCCACAGCTGCTGTATTAGAAACACCCTCACAGCAGCGTTAACTAGTTTTTTGTAAATTAATGCAAAGATAATATAATACAAAGTATAGTGTTATAAACATACATACATTTAAAAAATAAATTAAAATATAAAAAGCTTTGCAGGATTTACGATGCTGATGACCATTAAAACGCATTATCACAGTCTGTGAAAAGAGTCCATTGTGTTTCTGTGATCCCTCTTAAGTGTTTTCCATACAGACTAATGACTCTTCTGGCATGCAAAAAATTCACGCTCCATCAAGGCCCGGGCAAAGGCACAGAGTAGCGGCCCAGAGCCCCTCAGAGAGATGCCATGCTGGGTTAGAAGCTCAGCACGAGTCTCTCCAGCAGCTCGGCCGCAGGAAGCAGCCGGACTCAGACAGCAGAGAGTGACAGAGTTGTAGAATAGCACAGATGGTTCTGCCTGCACTGCTGAACAGATCTGGATTTGGACGACAGAGAGTGACAGTGACTGTGGCGGGCTTGTTTGGGCTGTTGAGTTCAGTAGATGAATCCGTGTCTGGTACGATTGGCTCGTGTGGTAAGCACATTTGGTTTCTTGCAGTGGGTGGATATGTCAAGTACGCCTTCATAGTGCTTTTCTTGTGGATCGTCGAGGTGAAGTGTTTTGGAGCTTGATGAATGATTTTGTGACATCTGCTGGCTCTCCTCCTCTCTCCTCCCTCGCCTCAGTCTTCTCTCTTTCCTCGTCTCTTTCCTGTCTCCCTGTCTCTTTTTTTTTTCTCTCTCCAGCATCCTCACTCTCTCAGCGTCTGACCTCAAACACATCTATCTCTTGCCCACTGGTTCCTCCCACTCATCTTTCGTCTCCCTTTCTTTATTCATCACTTTATCCACCACCTCAATCTTTGTGTCTGCCCTCTCATTCTCTCTCATTTCTAGCTGGCCAGTACCCCTACAGCTCATCTTCTGTCTCGGCCCTTTTCTTCTCTCTCACGTTTTCTTTTTTTCTCTCTCTTTCAGCAGTCTTTATATCTTTCACTTTTTCTGTCCTCTCATGTCTGTGAAATATTTCACTCTTTGTTCTTTACTTAGTGGATTGGACTAAACTGTGACCCTCTTGACCACTTCAGTGGTCAAAAACTACTCTTTCTTTCTTTCTCTATTTTTTAGGGATGCATTGAAATTCCAGCAACTCACATAGATGTTTCATAATAAGATTGATAGAATTTCAAAATTTTGGTAACACTTTATTTTAAGGTGATATAGTTACAGGTTACTACATGTAGTTACTATAGTAATAACAGTAAATTATGCATAATTACAAGTAACTAACCCTAAACCAAATCCTAACTCTATAGTAAGTACATGTAGTTAATTAATATTACTTAGTACTTATGTAAGTACAATGTAACTACGTCACCTTAAAGAGTTACACTTTATTTTAAGGTGTCTTTACATTTAAGTACTGAGTAATATTAATTAACTACATGTACTTACTATAGAGTTAGGGTTAGGGGTTGGTTTAGGGTTAGTTATTTGTAATTATGCATCATTTACTGTTACTACTATAGTAACTACATGTAACATTTGTAACAATGACACTGTAAAATAAAGTTACAGGAAAAAAAACTATTTTTCAAAAATCAATTTAAAGTTTTCTGAAGGTTCCAAAACAAAATCACCTAGCAACCATACCTTAAAATCCCTGGTAATAACACCAAATTTGGCACACACCAAGTCAAACCCAAATATCTATAGGAAAAATATTTAATCAACTTTGTTTCCATGATACCACAATTGTTTGATTAACATTAATAAAACACAGCCTATATATTAAGACCTATTGTACCGCATGGATTTAATATGTTACACATCAGATGTTTTTCCACAACAGTTAACCAAACGTTCATTTAAGACAAAACAGATAATGTTTGCATGAATACTCGCCAAGACGGATATTTTGAAATGCTGTAATTCTGTGTACAGTATGTGTATATCGGTATACGTCTTTGTGCGCATGCCTGGGATGTGTCAGTCAGCGCGAGTAAGATCGTTTTGTTTACATCAGCATGAGTTTGAAAATCACATTTCATTGGTTCAGACTCATGCCATCGAGCATTTACTATGAATATTTACAAAGTTGGAATGATGCACTTTAAAACGATACCAAACTTGTGCTGAGGGGAAGCACCAGTCGCTGAGAAGCGAGCACAGAAAAACAGCATTTTTCATGGACAAAAAAAAAAATTTATATTAGTTTGTCCCGTCTTTAGAAAGCAGAATGAAACACGTATTCCTATCAAATTAAGTCATTAAAGGAATAGTTCACCCAGCCTGTGCCAGTCTCCTACGCAGTTTATGTTGTAAACAGTGCAGCTCCTGCGTCATCCTCACATGCACGCGTCGTGGTGCTCACGTGAACCGCATCGGCTGCCGTAGAACTCAAAAGCGCTGCACTATTTACCATGTAATCTGCGTAGGAGACTGACTCAGGCTAGAACGAAATTGTTGAATAAAGTCGTTATTTTTGTTCGTTTTTGCGCACAAAAAGTATTCTCGTCGCTTCATAAAATGAAGGTTGAAACTCTGTAGTCACATGGACGATTTTAACAATGTCTTTACTACCTTTCTGGACCTTGAAAGTGTTAATTAAATTGCTGTCTATGGAGGGGTCAGAGAGCTCTCGGATATCATCAAAAATATCTTCATTTGTGTTCCGAAGATGAACGAAGGTCTTATGGGTTTGGAACGACATGAGGGTGAGGAATTAATGACAGAATTTTCATTTTTGGGTGAACTAACCCTTTAAGTTAAACATATTTCAGCACATATTTCAGCTCTAAAATTACATTTTATAAATGTAATTCTTTGCTGACCCCCTTGCACTTCCTTGTGGCCCCCAAGGGTCCCCAGAGCCCATTTGAAAACCCCTGCTGTAGGGTCACTGTCCCAGGGTAATGCTGCAGGCACATGACAAACTGTCTAAACCACAAGGTTGGCTTCATCCTCATGGTAGACAGCAGATGTCAAGACAAATGTGTCAAGAGGAGTCCAGTGGCAGAAAAGGGTAGGAATTTAGAAAAGTTGAGGTTAAAAGAGACAGAGAGAGTAGAAAAAACGTACAACAAAAGTGACAGTTGTTGAACTAGACAGGTCAAACGGGGCACAACTGTTCACAGGGTGCACAGAGAAGTGAACAGTCGGTGTAGTGAGGGACAGCGTTTTGTTGTAATGCCGGGTGAGAAATTTAAGCAGCCACATGCCATGTCCGTGCACGCAGCGCTGCTTGGAAGAACAAGATTTTGACATTAACATGAGCAGTAAGGATGCCCAAGAGAGACCTAGAAGCTCGCTTTAAAAGAAACCCACCGACTGGCCAGACATGACTCCCTTTTTTGGACCTGCTGTGTTCACATAAGTGATGCCCCAGCATGCGGAAAGAGGCCGAAAAGTCCTGCATCAGCTGCATGACATGAATAGAGCTGTATTACTTCTCTGACAAGCTCTCCTGCTGCTCCCTCACTCTCCACATCATTCTGCTCTCTGTCTTTCTCTGCTCTTTCATGCTCTTGTCTGGATTTTTCTTTATTCTGCCACACACACGCACACTCTCTCTTGTAGTATCTGAAGAAATATCACCGTAGGTCAGAGACACTTGATTCCTCTACTTTTATATGGGCAGTGACAGAAGAGGCGCGCTGAGTGTTGCTTCCCTCTCCCTCTCCGATCGGGTCGAAGTGAGCAAACACAGCCTCCATCTCGAGGCGTTAATAGCGTTTCCACTTTTTATCTATCATCTCGCCTCAGAGCCTCAGCCTCCAACATGGCCGCCAGACGCTCTGTCACTCTCAAGTCGCTCTAGGCCTTCTGTCTTCGGTCTCAGGAGGAGCTGCCATTATCCTGATTTCCAATCCATGCACTTGCGTATGCACTAATGTAGCCGTGCTGCGTGGCTACGGGGTCCCGACTCGGGGCAGGATGACCCAAATTGGACTGACGTGCAGCTGGAGAGGTGAGTGGTGGTGAGGGAGGTGGAATGGGGTTGAGTGCTGGAGAGAGAGAAAGAGACGGGGGGGGAAAGGGCAGGAGAGTGGATGGGCCGGATAAAAATATCCGCTCTGGTGGTGAGGCAGCGAGGCCAGAGCTCAGGAGCGGTTAGTGCCAGGCGATAGTGGCTAACAAGAGATTGAGTCTGGACTCCATAACGAGCACGAGGGGTCGAGGGGTCACCGTCTGCCTGATGCCTGGCAAACACACACAGCCAGACACACTGACCTTAAGAGTCTGACGCAGGGATACACAGAAAACACTCACACACACACGTACCGTGCCAAGGCCGGTGGATGCCAGTGTGGCTGTAATTGGATTGCACAGTTCTGTGTGTGTGCCAGAGAGACAGAGGGAGTCAAGCTAACATACACACACTCATTGATGAGGTCATGAAGTGGATGTGGTGTGTATGCCAGGACTTGGGAAAAGCCTGTTGTGTTTAAACAAGCGTTTTATTTGTTGACACATCCTGTTTATTATTTATAAAACGATATAATATATTGAAGTTGTTTGGCCTTGTTGTAAAAACCTTTAGTCACGCTTGCCAATAGAATTTCTATTATTATTTGTCATAAATAATTCTTGCCTGCAATGAAAATGTATTCTATTAATTCCATTTAATGATTCTTTTAGAGCTTCTTTTAGTACACAGTTCTTTTTATACGATCCTAATGAGTCTGTTGCCAAATAATGAGATTATTCCAGATGTCACAAACAAAAAATAAATTGTATTATTTTTAAAAGACTTTGTAATGAGGCACAAAAGTGGTGTAAATGCAATCTAGTAATTGGCCCTAACCAAAGACTTTATATATAGTAAGACGGTGCACTCCGATTACTTATGAATGGGAGAATATAGTGAATAAGCCCTGCCTTCTAAATGAAAGAGCCAATCGTTGATTAGTAAAGTCATCGCATCACTGCAGCTGCCGCTAGAAGCTCCGGTTGCTATAGAAACAGGCAGTGTTCTGAGCGTTTAGGTAAGTGCATGCGCATTAGCTTGGTCCAAGCTGAAAAATGAAGTTTTTTGTCTCGATTCGAGCATTTACAAACAAAATTTATGAGACAGTTGTTAGATTTCATTGGTGATTTCGAAAATGAAATTTAATCGTAAGCTTGGCGAACAGGTTTGGAGAATTTGATGTTTCCCCATTCAAAGAGATAGGAGCTGCACTTGCATGCTCGAGAGGCGTTTCAAAGATGGCCACCGAGTGAAATGACTTGTCTTAAAGGGACTTTGCCCTAACTATTGGCCTATATTAAATAAAAATATTCAGTCACACTTTAGCTTAGGGTCCAGTTCTCACTATTAACTAACTATTAACTACGACTTTTGCCTCAATAAACTCCTAATTACTGCTTACTAATAGTTAGTAAGGTAGTTAGTAAGGTTAAGTTTAGGAATTGGTAGGATTATGGCAGGGGTGTCCAAACTCTGTCCTGGAGGGCCACCGTCCTGCAGAGTTTAGCTCCAATTTAACTCAACACCTGCCTGGAAGTTTCTAGTGTGCTAGTAATTAGCTGGTTCAGGTGTGTTTTTAATTGGGGTTGGAGCTAAACTCTGCAGGACAGTGGCCCTCCAGGAGCAGGACTGGACACCCCTGGATTAAGGGATGTAGAATATGGTCATGCAGCATAAGGCATTAGTATGTGCTTTATAAGTACTAATAAACAGCCAGTATCCTTGTAATATGCATGCTAATAAGCAACTAGTTAATAGTGAGAACTGGACTCTAAAGTGTTACCATATATTCACACTATGAATTAATTTAATTGAATTAATTCTTTTTATAAAATGACCCCTGATGTCATTGAATCATTAATTTATAATTCACCCCAAAATTCTGTCATCAATTACTCATCATGTCATTCCAAACCCATTAAAACTGTTCATCTTTGAAACACAAATGATATTTTTAATGAAATCTCAATTGAAAGTCCATTACACCAAAACTTTGACACTTCAGGTTTAATCCAAGTCTCCTGATGATACATGATCGCTTTTTCAGATGATGAACAGATTTGATTTAGACTTTTATTCACACACAAGGCACATACATGGAGCACATCAAAGTAAACATCTCTCAGGTTTCATTCAAAGATCTTCATTTGTGTTTTGAAGATGAATGAAAGCCTTATGGGTTTGGAACGACATGAGTCACTGTTTAAGTTGCTGTTTGCAGAATACCACAAAAATAAATTGTTTCCTTTTATTACAGCTGTTTATGTTAGGCTAGCCACACACTTGAAGATTTTAAGCCCGATTTTGCGCCCTATTTACAACCCCCAATGTTCTGGGGGGTGTGGCCCAATTCGAGGCTTCTCGCAGCCAACTTTTTGTCCAAAAAATCCTCAATTGCTTGATCCTACATCATAAATATCAAACATGTTATCAAACATCTTGATCGGGCTGCCTCTGACATGATACCCGCGATAGAGCGGGCAGGCTTCACCAACCGGACGTTGCGTGCTTCTATAGCTGAAACTTGGCAGGCACAAACGTACCACAAAAGTGGAGTATTGAGAAAGAAGACCCCCCCAGCCCCCCCCCATTCTTATTTTCTCCTTTGTTTTTCTTCCCGTAAAACAAAACTGGAGAACCAGAGAACCAGAATCAATCGCCCTCCATTTGTTTTCTTCTCAAGTCACGTTTGATCTTCTCACTGTGAAAATTATACAATCTACAATCGGCAGGTGTGTGGTCTCGCGGTCTGGACGAATCTTCTAGTGTGTGCATTTGAAGGATTATAATGCTAAAAATCTGTTGAAACTGCTCTTATGTCTGTGGTCTCCCACAGTTTTAAAATTAGTTGAGATTTGAAAATCGTCTAGTGTGTCCCAGGCCTTAGTAGACTTCTGATTAGGGTTGGGTACCAAAATCCGGTGGCAATATGGCACCGGTACCTATATAAACGGTATGTAACCGGACCGAATCAGAACGCAGATTTCGGTGCCTCATTTCGGTGCCACTTAAATTCAAACGTGCTTTCGCACTCAGCGCTTGTCACATATCACAACTATTCAGTGTTTTCAACCACATAATGTTTATTTTAGGTTTCAGACATTTAAATGCACATAAGTACTAACAAAACTTTTATACTTCGTTAAATACACACTGATGTCTATGGGAGCGGCAATAACAATCCTTTCAATTATAATTTGACTACGTGTCTTATTTACAGTGGGGAGAACAAGTATTTGATACACTGCCGATTTTGCAGGTTTGCCCACTTACAAAGCATGTAGAAGTCTGTAATTTTTATCATAGGTACTCTTCAACTGTGAGTGACGGAATCTAAAATCCAGAAAATCACATTGTATGATTTTTAAGTAATTAATTTGCATTTTATTGCATGACATAAGTATTTGATACATCAGAAAAGCAGAACTTAATATTTGGTACAGAAACCTTTGTTTGCAATTACAGAGATCATACGTTTCCTGTAGTTCTTGACCAGGTTTGCACACACTGCAGCAGGGATTTTGGCCCACTCCTCCATACAGACCTTCTCCAGATCCTTCAGGTTTCGGGGCTGTCACTGGGCAATACGGACTTTCAGCTCCCTCCAAAGATTTTCTATTGGGTTCAGGTCTGGAGACTGGCTAGGCCACTCCAGGACCTTGAGATGCTTCTTACGGAGCCACTCCTTAGTTGCCCTGGCTGTGTGTTTCGGGTCGTTGTCATGCTGGAAGACCCAGCCACGACCCATCTTCAATGCTCTTACTGAGGGAAGGAGGTTGTTGGCCAAGATCTCGCGATACATGGCCCCATCCATCCTTCCCTCAATACGGTGCAGTCGTCCTGTCCCCTTTGCAGAAAAGCATCCCCAAAGAATAATGTTTCCACCTCCATGCTTCACGGTTGGGATGGTGTTCTTGGGGTTGTATTCATCCTTCTTCTTCCTCCAAACACGGCGAGTGGAGTTTAGACCAAAAAGCTCTATTTTTGTCTCATCAGACCACATGACCTTCTCCCATTTCTCCTCTGGATCATCCAGATGGTCATTGGCAAACTTCAGACGGGCCTGGACATGCGCTGGCTTGAGCAGGGGGACCTTGCGTGTGCTGCAGGATTTTAATCCATGACGGTGTAGTGTGTTACTAATGGTTTTCTTTGAGACTGTGGTCCCAGCTCTCTTCAGGTCATTGACCAGGTCCTGCCGTGTAGTTCTGGGCTGATCCCTCACCTTCCTCATGATCATTGATGCCCCACGAGGTGAGATCTTGCATGGTGCCCCAGACCGAGGGAGATTGACCGTCATCTTGAACTTCTTCCATTTTCTAATAATTGCGCCAACAGTTGTTGCCTTCTCACCAAGCTGCTTGCCTATTGTCCTGTAGCCCATCCCAGCCTTGTGCAGGTCTACAATTTTATCCCTGATGTCCTTACACAGCTCTCTGGTCTTGGCCATTGTGGAGAGGTTGGAGTCTGTTTGATTGAGTGTGTGAACAGGTGTCTTTATACAGGTAACGAGTTCAAACAGGTGCAGTTAATACAGGTAATGAGTGGAGAACAGGAGGGCTTCTTTAAGAAAAACTAACTGTGAGAGCCGGTCTGTGAGAGCCGGAATTCTTACTGGTTGGTAGGTGATCAAATACTTATGTCATGCAATAAAATGCAAATTAATTATTTAAAAATCATACAATGTGATTTTCTGGATTTTTGTTTTAGATTCCGTCACTCACAGTTGAAGTGTACCTATGATAAAAATTACAGACTTCTACATGCTTTGTAAGTAGGAAAACCTGCAAAATCGGCAGTGTATCAAATACTTGTTCTCCCCACTGTATATCAAATACACAGTAAATAGTTAACTATATAGTTTACTCTGTTCTTCTCCCAGTTCACCGGTCACTTACTTTCATGTATTTCGTGAGAGGTGGATGAATTTACGTGATGTATTTCCAACAGATCCGATTCTCTGAATTGCGGCGCAAACTAACATGGCGGCACCCATCGCGCATTAGATCAACTAACATGATCATTATAAAGGGTTTTAAATGACAAAACACATTCACTTACACATATTTGAAAATCGGAATATCAGATAGTTCATGACATTAGTTAAAAAGTTGAATATTTTGAATAAAAAAGAAAAAAACGATACATCTGTCATACAGCACTATTGTGTGCGACGATAAATTGCGAAGATCTTGAGTTTTCCCTGGAGGGCGTGTCCGTGACGGCCTGACAAAGTTTGATGTTTTGCCATCAAACAGGAAGTTGTTGTAACTCAGGCATACAATGTCCGATCTGCCCCAAACTTCACGTTTTATTAGAGTCCTGACCTGAAGACATCTACATGCCAGTATTCAGTTAGTCATAGCGCCACCTGCTGGCAACAGGAAATGGCACGCTTTACACTGCAATTCACTCCCTAAAAACGCATTTAAATATGCCATAAAGTACCAAACATGCTAGAAACATGTTAAATCAAGCAACAATCGGCTAAATGCTAATGTATGTGATTTACGCCACGAAACAGGAAGTTGTTGTAACTCAGGCATACAATGTCCAATCTGCCCCAAACTTCACATTTTTGAGAAGAGTCCTGACCTGAACACATCTACATGGCAATATTCAGTTATAGTGATAGCGCCACCCACTGGCAACAGGAAGTGACGTGTTTAACACTGTGATGCACTACTAGCAACATACTAAAATATGCAATTGAGTCCTAAACATCCTAGAAACATTCTAAAACATGCTAGCAACACTTAGCTGAGTACTAAAGCATGCTATTTTCGCCATGAAACAGGAAGCTGTTGTAACTCAAGCATACAATGTCCAATCTGCCTCAAACTTCACGTTTGATAAGTGCCCTGGCCTGAAGACAACTACACGCCAAAATTTAGTTATAGTCATAGCGCCACCAGCTGGTAGCAGGAAGTGTGGCAAATACAAATAACTGACATAGTCCTCCTATTTTTATATACTTAAATGCATATTGCCCACATGCTCTGTTTTCCGAAAGCCACCGGGTGGCGGTGGCACGGGTGCGAGGGCCCTTTCATTGTTGCTTGCAGCTTTAATTAGTACTGTAACTGTTATTTAGTGTTAAATTATTGTAGTTGGGTTAGGTGGCTTAGGTTTTATTGTGAATTTGTTCAGTAAATTTGTTGTGTTTTGTATTTATTTATATTTAAACTTTTATTAAACTTTTAATAAATTGTTCTATTTAAAGGATGTTTTTATTTATTTATTTATTTTCAATAAAAAGCAGTTCTTTAATGTCATCCACCGTTGTTTTGTGGCTCTTTAAAAAAACGAAACAAAAAAAAAGCCATTTTAAAAGTATTGTTTTGGCACCAGTATTGTAAAAAACCCAAACGATACCCAACCCTACTCCTGATGGTCACTCGTCTCTGTGTGTCACCCAGGCATTATGCTTCTTTTATCTAAAGTGGGAGGCTCCCCCTAGGGGACTGCTTCGACTGATTCATAAGTGTTTTTGATTCATTATACAACCTGCTCTTAAGAGTCATTCATTTGGAAATTGGCTTGCACGGCACTGTTGATTTTAGTTGAGGCTCATTGGTTCCCCTGAGTAGTAGTGCAGAAAATATTGATATATTGAGTGTTTAGTATTTTATGCGAAAACATTTTCCAAAATTATCTCCAAATTATTAAATCATTTTTTTTTTTAACCAATCTGTTCTTGTTTTCCTAACCGTTTGTAATTTAATATATGCATTTCATATGTGTTAACACTGCCATTTTAAACCAGCAGGTTTGTATTTCTCACTAATTTCTTGTGATTTTCCCAGGAAGCTGATAAACGGCGTGAAGTTCTTTGTGGCAGAATGTGATGTAAAGGATAAACAAAAAGAAGAATATTGATCGTGTAGGGGAAGAAAGTGAAGAGGAGAGAGAGATAGAGAGAATGTAAATTAGACATAAGAGTGTGATGAACTCTGCCTCTGAATAATGCCCAAGACATATTCGTGATGCTGCGAGGCTAAATAAAACAGTTGCTTGGAGTTGCTGAAGGCTCTGCGTGCCACTGGTGAGGCCATCGCCACCCCTTAAGTTCCCATACACCATCATGTTGTATAGAAGGTACAACATGGAGCCGACTGTAGTGCTGCTGCTTCTTGAACATTATTCATGAGCTGTATGTTTTTGTAGTTGTGTTTATTGATGTAGGCGCTTGAATTATGCTACGGCATAATGCTGCAGTTTGCTACAAAAAAGATGGAGAGTAAGGATTTGGAAAACTTTGGCTTGAGAAAGAAACAGACAGGAAGAGAGAGTGAGAAGAGAAGAAAATAGAGACGCTCCATTTCCACCCAATGAGCAGCATTAGAGCTGAACCATGTTTACACAGCCCTCCTCCTCGCTCCATCTCTCTCTCTCTCTCTCTCTCTCTCTCTCTTTTTTCCTCCATATGCCCATCACATTTACTGCATTAGTTGGGAGTCTGTGTGCCACATTACTACATGATATTTATTAGCCTCCTTTCATCTGTTTCCAGTGCAGAAACTACTGTACTCATCTGCAGAGCCATCACTCAATCCCGCTGCCTGCTGGGCACGTCTCCTCTCCGTAAACGTGTCATTAATTCATTTGGGGGCTCGCTGCACCTAGGGAGGGTTTACCTGTTCCTCCTCTGGGGCATACTTTGAGCTGCGTTGGATTTTGTAGGAGTGAGGCCAAGCTTCACTAGCTTCAAATGACTAAGCTGTGTGTCATCTTGGAGATCTGGACTAAGTGAATATGCGAAATGAGCATTTTTCAACCGCCGGACCCCAAGGGCTTCTCGGGTGAACCCTTGCACAACGACGGCCCACGTTGAATATTTAAACGCTGATTGTTTTTAAAAATGAAGTGACCTCAGCATATCCACACATCCCGAGAGGTGCCGCCATCCCAAGGAGAAAGAGCGAGACTGAGCGAGACAAAGAAAGAGGCATGCTATTTATAGAGCCTGTCACAATGCAGGCTGGGAGATGTCTGCTAATGTTGCATGTGACTGTAATTGCCGGAGACAGCGTTGCATAGTAACACGCGGTGCCATGTCACCGCTGTGGCAACAAGCTGCTTCAGGTCAAGGCTATGCGGCCCAGGAGCGGATCTGCATCTAAAGTGCCGGAAAACATCAAAAGTTACAACGGGAAAGCTGGAGAGGTGCTTAGGAAAAACCCTTTGAGACACACAGAGAATTAATTAAGGGGAAGTAAATGCACTCGATGCAGCGTCAGCCTGTATGGCAAGGACATACAGCCGTAAGAGAGGGTGAGAAAGCCTCAGGAGACAGAGAGGAAAGACCGTCACTCTCTGGAACATAAATACATGCTTAGATACAAGCGTGGACATTCGGATCAGAGCGGGAAAAAGACAGGGAGCGCATGAGAGCAGGCGAGAGAGGAATTAAACAAGCGGCGGATGGTCAGATGAGGAATGAGGATGCCAGAGAGGTGGCTGAGCGGCCGACAGGATGAGGCAGTGATGAAGTGATGGAGCAAAGGGGTAGGAGGAGGAGAATAATGGATGAGGACAATAGAAGTGCATTAGTGCAGGTGTGTGCCGAGACTGTTGAGAGAGAGAGAGAGAGAGAGAGAGAGAGAACCGCAGAGGGTCGAACAGTGTTAGTGAGGTGACAGTCTTCCCCACCTCTCTCCCTCATTATCAACCTCTCCGTCCATCTTTCTCTCGTTTTCCACCTTTTTTCCCCTTTAACAGCCTCTGTTCCAGCACCAGGGCTGTGTGCCCATTCAGAATTGAATTGAGAATGCCTTTTAATTGCTGAATTTGAATTGAAGTAGCGAACAGGATGCAAAAATACCCTTTCGGAGAAAAGTCAGTTCATTCCTTGGATATATATGCAACGCCTCCGGGCAGCTATTTCAGGCATGTAAGACCAACTCCTATCTACAGTACTTGAATGGGGAAATAGCAAAATCTCAAAACTTGTGCCAAACTCACATTTAAATAACATATTTCATATAAGTAATAAAACCTTGACACGAACTGTCCCATAAATGTAGCTCAAATAGAATAAAAAAGTACATATTTCAAAAACGGATTGTCTCAAGGTAATTTTTTTAAAGACTCAAGACGTGAGTGCATGTCTAAGACATCCGTCTAGTGCATGTTTGCATAGAAAAACAATGGAAAACAACACAGTGGAATACAAAAACCATAGACTGTAAAAAAAAATATGGACGTAGTGTCCGTGACGTCACCTGTAGGTTTCTGAAGAGAGTTTTTGAAGCCTCAAAGTCGGCCGTTGCCATCTTGGCAGTCCGTCGCCGCGCGTCACTCCCGGATAACTGAAAATGGGCAAAGAGGCGGGACGTGGCTTGAGCTGAGGTGACGTGATGACGAACAGACAGCAGACAAACGACAATCCACCTGTCACTCAAAGCGACCGCGCCCTTAATTATGCAGAACTTTAAGGCTTAAATTCACCCCCTAAGGTTGTCATGAAGGACAAAATTAGCCGTATAGATCAAAACCACAATTTGTACCAGGCTGTAAACATGTTTTTTTCTGCTGTAAAGTTGGGCATTTTATCATGGGGCTCAATGAGATTCTGCTCCCTTTTGGAGCCTGTCCCTAGTGGCCAGTCGATGAATTGCAGTTTAAGTCACTTCCGTGTTGGCTTCAAGAGAAACTGGGGGAGGTTGCCGCTTGACAAAAACGCGTTGTATGTAAGGCCCCTTTTTCCACCACTTTCTCCCATTCGTAGTAATATGAGTGAACCGTTTTGGTATATATACACTCTTTGATTGCAATTCAAGATTGAATGTAAGGAAGTAAAATATAAGTGTGGCAAGCAGGGCGGGGCCAAGAGTCGTGGGAATAGAGCGAGGCCGGTGGCGCGAGTGCTAGTGAGCTCCGGGAGGATAAAAGGAGGAACGACGAGCAAGACGAGAGGATTAGGCCTGGACTTTACTTTGTGTTTTGTATGTTTAAGCGGCAGTCGTCCGTGAGGGGTTTATTTTTGTTTATTTTTTTGGATTAAATGTTGATCATTCACCGGTTCCCGGCTCCTTCCCTGAGCCTTAACTTTGCTACATTGGTGCTGAAACCCAGAAGGAAGGAGGGACGCGCTGTCATAGAGCCCTCGCCGCTGTGGGAAATCCGCGGTGCCATCGAGCTGAGCAGAGTCTGCCATAATGGACACTCAAGACGGTGGGCTGGAGTGACTTGCAGAGGGGACAGACAAACTCGCTGCCGTCCACCTGGGTTGGAGGGACGGCTGCCATCTGAGAGGGAGCGGAGTCGCCGCCGCCATTTGCCTGAGGCCGGAGCCTGCTGCCGTCCACCATGATGGAGAGGAGCAGGGAATGGGGGACTCGCTGCCCGAAGCCAGAGGAGCTGTCGCCGTCCACCAGGTGTCAGAGGAGTTGGAGGGCCGTCCACCGAGGGGTATCCAGCACCACCGCCAGGTATTGCGGAGGAGTTCACCCAGTTGGAGGAGGACTGGATGGCAGTGGGTTTTGGGAACCGGACCAATATTTTTCTTTTCCTCTCTCTTGTCTCTGTCTCTCCTCATCCTTCCGTCTCCTTTTCTCTCACCTCATCTGTCCTTACCCCCAGGTGCTACGGCCACCGTGACTGCCCCCCCCGCCCCCCCCCCCCCGAGGGTACCCACCGGCCTGCGAGGGGCGATGGGGGTATGTGGCAAGCAGGGCGTGGCCGAGAGCTGTGGGAACGGAGCGAGGCCAGTGGCGCAAGTGCTAATGAACTCTACATGCCACAAGACGAGAGAGGACCAGGCCTGGACTTTATGTTGTGTTTTGTTTATGTTTAAGGGGCAGTTGTCCATGAGGGGCTGCCACTTTACTTTCGTTTTGTTGTTTGTTTATTTTTGGATTAAACTTTACGTTGATCGTTCACCGGTTCACACCTCCTTCTTCCCTGAGTCTTAACTTTGCTACACTAAGAAATTGTCATTTTTATCTAGAAAAGCAAAGTTGACAAATCCTTGTTTGAATTATTTTATGTTTTTAAGGCCTATAAATAGATCTATTGAAGTATATATATTTCATCATATTTAGTAAATTACCTTTTGCAAACCAGGGTGGAAGCACACTTCTCTTCCCAGAATGTACAAATGTGTTGATTTTATTTGAGTTGCCTTTCTGTCATTCCAATTCTAACTCCAATTCAGCTTCCTGTCAGGTGAGGACTGTTCAATTAAAATTCCAATTCATTCATTGATTTGGAGCCAATTCTTTAATTCTGAATTTAGAGCAAACCTAACTAGCACACCAACTCAGTGTGCTATTTCCAGTGATGGATTTCCAAGATAGAGTGTGCATGCACTCTGCTTTAATTACAATAGTCATTTAGGTGAGAGTGCTTAATCATTCAGTTAAAGCACTTGCCATTCGGTCTCAGCTTTCACAAACAAGTTGGGTGTCTCTCAATCTTCCCACTGCAGTTCACTTATTATCTCCTCTTCCTCATCCCGCCATCTCTCTCGCAGTCTCTCTCTCTTTCCCTCCCTATGCGGGTAACTGTCGTTTATCCAGGATCTCATCCAGGGGGAATATAAACTACCTGTCAGCGAGCATCTTTCTGCCAAATTCATATCTGAAAGGAAAACAAAAGCGGGCCGAGGTCAGAGAGATCTTTTTTAAATTATTCATAAGCAGCTCTCCCTCGGCCACCGTCTTCAGCTCCTGTCGCATGCTTTGTACCGCCTGCACTGCCAACAAGGGCATCTGTCATGCCTTTAAAATAAAAGGGAGGCAATGAAGAGGGGAAACAACCAGATTTTTGAAACATTGATTTACAGTGACACTCTTTATGTTTTGCTTTCATTTGTCCTTTCTACCTGCCTGAAGAGGATTGCTGTGTTTTTATCTCCTATTTTTTCTATTTCCACTATTGGGGAGTAATAAAGGACTATGAATTTTAAATTTTTCAAGGTCTCTATTGGCTCATATTTGTGCTCTTATTTTATGTAGTCTGCATAATTGATTCACACCATCTTAGTCATTTGGAGCAGAGGAGGATTTTGGGGTCTACTGTTCACCTGCCTTCTGAATCTGTGATCATTTAGTATAGAAATACATTAAATTCTCTCTGTTTTCTTGCACTCTTTTTTTACCCCCTCCTTCTCTCTTGTTCCCTCCTTACTCTCACTCAGAAGCAGCTGGCCACATTGGGCCTGGTAGACGCGTGGAACGAGACGTCAGCTGATTTCTCCACCGCATCAAGCATGGGACGGGGCAAGCTCCATTTGGGAGCCGTGCTGCACTGGACGTCCCTTGAACTGGCCCCTGAGTCTGGCAGCATCGATGGTATGCATGAGGATGAGGACGTGGAGAAGCCAAAAATCTTCTATGCGGATCATTCCTTCATTATACTAGTCAAGGACAACAGCACTGGTGCATTGCTCATGATAGGTGCTCTGGACCACACTGACGGCCCTGCAATTCACGACGAGCTGTAGAGCCAAAATACTTTACCCTCTGGCACTGACAGTCAGCTGAAGAGCCAAAATGGCTGACCTACAGGTATTGGCAATAAACTGACCCACTTATCCACTGAAAATTCAGTCTTTCATCTGTTGTTCTTGTGTTACGTGCTGACGTGTTACATTTGACTTGTTTTACAGATATGAAAGAGCTTAGGATAGGATGTAATTAAACTGATGTGTAGCCCAGCACGGAATCTGCACCCACAGAATTATCCCTCAGCTTTCTACAGAATTTGAAAGTCTTTTATTCAAGTTCTTCAACTTGCATTTTTGTTTATTAAATATTAGGGTTTATTTGAGAAAGCTTTCAGCTGCCGTTATGAGTGAAATAGTCACAGATCTGTTAAAAGAGGGTCGTGCACCAGGCTAGAGATTGTGCATGCTGATTTCTGTATATTTTTATAACCCTTGCATCATCTAGCATTCAATTATACTTTTAATGTTATAATACTGTTAAATATATATTTTTAATCAGATCTCTAAATGAATCTGTCTTTCAATTATACTTTTAATTATTAGTAATTGCCTAAAGGGATGGCTAAATTCTTATAGCATTTAAAATTTAGTTGTATTTTTTGTTTTAAACTTTTGCATAAATTTGTTTCAATTTAAAATAAATATCTTTTATTTGTCAGTTATCAGCTATAGCATTAAAATAATTATCTGCTTATCAGTATCGATCAATAAATCGTGCATCCCTAGTTTGCAGCTTGGTATATGAAAACAAACGGTGCAACTGCACAAACTGAACGTTTAAAAAATGCATTGTTTCAAGGCTTTTTTCAAGTTATCAAACAACAAAAAGACAGACTTGATACTGAAACAAAGTATCTTCATCCTATTTTGTGTGTGTCCCTCAACAATGATATTTGATTTCGGTTTTGGTCAAATTGAATGGAATTAAATTTGAATTTAAAGATGCTGTGTATGTTTCAGTTGCGTCGCTTCACTGCCATTGACAAATCCTCTCCGGGTGTGGCCTCATGGGATAGTAAAGTGTCCATCCAGTGGCGTCAATTCACCAAAAGCCAAGGTATGGCAGACTCTGATGACGTCATCCAATCTTACTCCCTCGACATGACACTTTCAAGTACTTTACACAACTTTTTCCAGCACTTCAAAGCGCAAAAGTCTGAATATTATCCAATTTACATGTTATTTTTAATGTGGTGACCAAAAACATTTTTTGTTCATCCTTCAAAGATTGTCCTCATTTGTAAAACTAAAAGTTTTGCAACGTAGGAAAATTAACACTTGATGAAAAACATCAAGTGACAAAAGATGAAAAACTTTTATTTTAAAATCTAAAAAGACATTAAATTATATATGTAAATATACCCAGCAATCACTATTATAACATTTAAAAATGTATGGTATGTAGGAAAAGTCAAAAATTCTAATGAAAAACAAAAACGATTCTTTTTTTGCGAAATTGCCAATTAATTTAGACGGGGAATAAAGAGCGCTTCCTTTATAATTACTGAAGCTGTCAGTCAGTTAGCAGTGCGAAAATCTCCCGTTTTAATCAATGAATCTGTCAAAACTGCACAATGAATCTTTTATTTACGTTGTCATAATGAGAGGATTTGTGCGCGTGCAGAATTTAGTAAACTTGCACTAAACATAAATTCAGCATTTTGAGCAATACTGAGCGGATTCTCACTACCGGTATTTTAAACACCTCTGATTGGTCATTATTTTCAACAGAAATCCCTATGATTGGCTACAATGCTCAACGCTGCAAAAATCTCGTTGTAAATGGACACATTGGCAAACTCAGATGACACGAATATAACAACCAGATCTCTTCAATTTACTTACTTTTCTGTTTTATTTAACAATACAAATTATATGTTACACATAGTAATATAACTCTGTTAATCCTGCAATAAAAATACATTACTTGCATTGACCTGACCAGGCAGCCAAGGTATGGCAGCTGCCATACCCTACCATACCCAATTGACGCCCTTGTGTCCATCATATGCACACTTTAGAATCTCACTGGAGGTAGTAGGTCATCCGGGTACTTTTTGCCTTCTATATAGTAGGGAATATGCGATTTCGGATGCAGTCTTGATGTTGTTTCTGCAGTGTCACACTAGGTCCAAAATCCTGTTCCAATCAGTGTGCAGATTCTGTGTGGGCCTAATGATCTAGTTACATTTAAAATACTCTGTGTGAAGTGCTTGTGGTCAGTTTGTGCACTTGTACAGTACATGTGTTTCTATGTCTGCAAGCCACAGCAGAGACACTGACTGACAGCAACACTCACGGTGATAGACGTGCACTGTGATGAGATCGTCAGTGGGAAGCTCTGGAGCCAGTGTGGTGGGTGTCAACTACACTCATATCGACACACTGACACAACTCATTCCCCACTGTTACTGTGAGGAAACCCACCATGGTGACAGCCGAGTGAACACATGCTGATGCTGAGATACTGGAAAAAACACCACAGACTCTTGCACTGCAATGCAAAATGACTCCAACCACTGTCAACATGTATACACATCTATATCAAACAGTGATGTGTTTTAAAGTTTATATTTATTTAGGGCTGGGTAATACGACCAAAAGCTTATTTCAAGATAATACATATACATTATATATATATTAAAAATCTCACGATATACAGTAGTTATTATTAGTATAAAAATAACTAAGTAGTACTGTGCTGTGGATTTTGGAGGCCAAGTCAACGCCTCAAACTCGTTGTTGTGCTCCTCAAACCATTCCTGAACCATTTTTGCTTTGTGGCAGGGCGCATTATCCTGCTAAAAGAGGCCACAGCCACCAGGGAATAGCGTTTCCATGAAAGGGTGTACATGGTCTGCAACAATACTTAGGTAGGTGGTACGTGTCAAAGTAACATCCACATGGATGGCAGGACTCAAGGTTTCCCAGCAGAACATTGCCCAAAGCATCACACTGCCTCTGCCGGCTTGTCTTCTTCCCATAGTGCATCCTGGTGCCATGTGTTCCTCAGGTAAGCGACGCACACGCACCCGGCCATCCACGTGATGTAAAAGAAAACGTGATTCATCAGACCAGCCCACCTTCTTCCATTGCTCCGTGGTCCAGTTCTGATGCTCACATGCCCACTGTTGGTGCTTTCGGCGGTGGACGGGTCAGCATGAGCACACTGACTGGTCTACGGCTATGCAGCCCCGTACACAACAAACTGCGATGCACTGTGTATTCTGACACCTTTTTTATCAGAACCAGCATAAACTTCTTGAGCAATTTGAGCTACAGAAGCTCGTCTGTTTGATCGGAACACACGGGCCAGCCTTCACTCACCACGTGCATCAATGAGCCTTGGCCGCCCATGACCCTGTCACCGGTTCACCACTGTTCCTTCCTTGGACCACTTTTGATAGATACTGACCACTGCAGACCGGGAACACCCCACAAGAGCTGCAGTTTTGGAGATGCTCTGACCCAGTCGTCTAGCCATCACAATTTGGCCCTTGTCAAACTCGCTCAAATCCTTACGCTTGCCCATTTTTCCTGCTTCTAACACATCAACTTCAAGGACAAAATGTTCACTTGCTCCCTAATATATCCCACCCACTAACAGGTGCCGTGATGAAGAGATAATCAGTGTTATTCACTTCACCTGTCAGTGGTCATTATGTTATGCCTGATCGGTGTATATCACGATATACAGTAGTTATTATTAGTATAAAAATAACTTTTAAGTAGTACTGTGCTACTAAATTTACAGTGGGGAGAACAAGTATTTGATACACTGCCGATTTTGCAGGTTTACCCACTTACAAAGCATGTAGAAGTCTGTAATTTTTATCATAGGTACTCTTCAACTGTGAGAGACGGAATCTAAAACAAAAATCTAGAAAATCACATTGTATGATTTTTAAGTAATTAATCTGCATTTTATTGCATGACATAAGTATTTGATACATCAGAAAAGCAGAACTTAATATTTGGTACAGAAACCTTTGTTTGCAATTACAGAGATCATACGTTTCCTGTAGTTCTTGACCAGGTTTGCACACACTGCAGCAGGGATTTTGGCCCACTCCTCCATACAGACCTTCTCCAGATCCTTCAGGTTTCGGGGCTGTCGCTGGGCAATACAGACTTTCAGCTCCCTCCAAAGATTTTCTATTGGGTTCAGGTCTGGAGACTGGCTAGGCCACTCCAGGACCTTGAGATGCTTCTTATGGAGCCACTCCTTAGTTGCCCTGGCTGTGTGTTTCGGGTCGTTGTCATGCTGGAAGACCCAGCCACGACCCATCTTCAATGCTCTTACTGAGGGAAGGAGGTTGTTGGCCAAGATCTCGCGATACATGGCCCCATCCATCCTCCCCTCAATACGGTGCAGTCGTCCTGTCCCCTTTGCAGAAAAGCATCCCTAAAGAATGATGTTTCCACCTCCATGCTCACGGTTGGGATGGTGTTTTTGGGGTTGTACTCATCCTTCTTCTTCCTCCAAACACGGCGAGTGGAGTTTAGACCAAAAAGCTCTATTTTTGTCTCATCAGACCACATGACCTTCTCCCATTCCACCTCTGGATCATCCAGATGGTCATTGGCAAACTTCAGACGGGCCTGGACATGCGCTGGCTTGAGCAGGGGGACCTTGCGTGCGCTGCAGGATTTTAATCCATGACGGCGTAGTGTGTTACTAATGGTTTTCTTTGAGACTGTGGTCCCAGCTCTCTTCAGGTCATTGACCAGGTCCTGCCGTGTAGTTCTGGGCTGATCCCTCACCTTCCTCATGATCATTGATGCCCCACGAGGTGAGATCTTGCATGGTGCCCCAGACCGAGGGAGATTGACCGTCATCTTGAACTTCCATTTTCTAATAATTGCGCCAACAGTTGTTGCCTTCTCACCAAGCTGCTTGCCTATTGTCCTGTAGCCCATCCCAGACTTGTGCAGGTCTACAATTTTATCCCTGATGTCCTTACACAGCTCTCTGGTCTTGGCCATTGTGGAGAGGTTGGAGTCTGTTTGATTGAGTGTGTGGACAGTTGTCTTTTATACAGGTAACGAGTTCAAACAGGTGCAGTTAATACAGGTAATGAGTGGAGAACAGGAGGGCTTCTTAAAGAAAAACTAACAGGTCTGTGAGAGCCGGAATTCTTACTGGTTGGTAGGTGATCAAATACTTATGTCATGCAATAAAATGCAAATTAATTATTTAAAAATCATACACTTTGATTTTCTGGATTTTTGTTTTAGATTCCGTCACTCACAGTTGAAGAGTACCTATGATAAAAATTACAGACCTCTACATGCTTTGTAAGTAGGAAAACCTGCAAAATCGGCAGTGTATCAAATACTTGTTCTCCCCACTGTACATACTGTGATTTAAATGATATACCAAGATCTCTAACTATAGACACTTTCTATAATTGCCACGAGGCTCTGACACAAGAAGGTTGCCTCATCTCTCTCTTAATTTCTCCCACTGTAGCTGACTCATCTTCCTGGACAAACTTACCCAAGCAGATCAGGGACGCCAGAAGAGCACGGGCTAAGCTGGCAGCGCTGCCCCCCGCCCCGGGATCACTCTCTCGGGGAGCCAGATCACTCACCCAGGCTGTTATTGATGGGATAGGCTTAATGCTAATGGCACTAATGACTCGAGACTGCCATCAACAACGCAGACAGATGATAAACCTTTTAATCTTTTAATGCCTGCCCCAATCAATGGAGGCCACGGCCGTACCACTTCACGCCAGTTAAGCGGTGTGACAAATCATGCCATAAATTAAGAATTTACATGTTGATTTTACACCCCAGGACTTACTATTTGTTGACTTTTTATTGCAACTGCTGTGGTAGATGGGAAAGCTGTGCATAATGCCTGTATTGTAAAGTAGTGTTCTGAAGTGCTTCGGGTTATAGTGCTGCATTCAATATACTGAGTGCACCAGAAAATTAAATAAATACATAAATAACCCAAACAAGTAAAAATGTAATATCTTAAGCCAATAAAGCGGTTTGCAAGGTGGGTTTACAAGGCTATAAGGCTTTTAATGTTTCAATGAGCGTATTAATCAGCTTCCATTTTACGCAGTGCTTTATTCATTTAAATTCTCCAGAGTGGAAACCTCTCAAAGAAACATAAAACGAAACAGAATAACTGTGTTATAAAAATGGCCAAAGTACTGTATCTTTATCCAACCCCTGTTCAGTAATTACATGAGCGACTGGGCCAGAGATATTAAAAGTAGCTGTGATATTGGAACCGTCAGGCCTTTTAAGAGTGAACGCTAATTAAGGGCCACAGGAAAAAGTGGGATGTTCGGCGGCACGACAGATTTTTCATCCTCTCAGCGACGGCTCTTTCAGCCAATACCGCACATAAACACAAACTGTTAGTTCTGTCCCTCCGCAAATGAATTATTGAGAAATAAAAGGAACGAGTGGGAGAAAAAAGAATCCTCTTTTTGCCATTAATCTTGAAAAAAGAGTGTCCCTACACGGCCATGTTTTATTAAAAGCTTTGAGGGCAGTTTTATTTGATTACCTCAGAATGCTTCGGTTCCCCGTGCTGGAAACACATTTTTAGAGGGCTATTATTTTTACAGACCAACTGTGTTTGTGGGTAAAAGGGGGTTATGGAAGGGCATAGATGGATTCTTTTAGATGGAAAAAGTGTAAATTCATTGTACATTTGTCCACATAAGGAACATCAGATGTTTGTCCCTGTTGGTGATGAACGCATAATGTCGAAACGCGCGTGCCGCTGTCTGTGGCTACCGCTTCTACAAGGGCCTCGGCATGTCCTGTGAACATTGAACGCAATATGTGACGATGCTAAAAAATGAGTTGCGTGATTATCCTCCCTGAAAACCACCAGAAGAATGTCATTATTCAATTGCAACTTCTAAAACTTTTTGAGGGGACCAGATGTTGTGTTCTGGCGATGACATAAGGCTCTCATAACCCTCTTGACTTTTATAAGCGTGTGTGAGTGAAACCGAACACTGTGAGCACATCCATTCGTTTCGATGTACGGTCTTCATATATCATGTGCATTGTGAACATAAAGCATGCTGTGCTGCTGTCAGGGACTCTGAGGCCCGAGGCTGTGCAACGAGAGCGCATTATTTTTGCTCAAGCTCTCATTAGCTTCGCTGATTCGTGCTCACGTCCTATTCAAGTCAAATTCATACAAATTCATTATATGGCGCCCCTCCCTGCTGGGACCTACCCACCCATACATACACTGTATTGCCAAAAGTTTTGGGATGCCTGCCTTTACATGCACATGAACTTTAATGACATCCCATTCTTAATCCGTAGGGTTTAATATGGAGTTGGCACACCCTTTGGAGCTATAACAGCTTCAACTTTTCTGGGAAGGCTTTCCACAAGGTTTAGGAGTGTGTTTATGGGAATTTTTGACCATTCTTCTAGAAGTGCATTTGTGAGGTCAGGCACTAATGTTGGACGAGAAGGCCTGGCTCGCAGTCTCCACTCTAATTCATCCCAAAGGTGTTTTATCGGGTTGAGGTCAGGACTCTGTGCAGGCCAGTCAAGTTCCTCCACACCAAACTCACTCATCCATGTCTTTATGGACCTTGCTTTGTCCACTGGTGTGCAGTCATGTTGGAACAGGAAGGGGCCATCCCCAAACTGTTCCCACAAAGTTGGGAGCATGAAATTGTCCAAAATGACTTGGTATGCTGAAGCATTAAGAGTTCCTTTCACTGGAACTAAGGAGCCAAGCCCAACCCCTGAAAAACAACCCCACACCATAATCCCCCCCTCCACCAAACGTTACACTTGGCACAATGCAGTCAGGCAAGTACCGTTCTCATGGCAACCACCAAACCCAGACTCGTCCATTAGATTGCCAGACAGAGAAGCGTGATTCATCACTCCAGAGAACACGTTTCCACTGCTCTAGAGTCCAGTGGCGGCATGCTTTACACCACTGCATCCGACGCTTTGCATTGCACTTGGTGATGTAAGGCTTGGATGCAGTCAGTTGCGAAGTCACTTTTGTCGGAGCAAGATGATGGTGTACATTCTCTTAATTAACTACACAAAAAGGTTTTTAAACTACTAAAATGAAGAACAAAAAAATGTGCATCAGGTGTGTTTTGCTTATGTTAATTAATTAATGAAGCCAATGTAAACTTTGTTACATATTATATTATGTTACAGAGCTGTTATTTTTTGTGCCGACAATTAGCTTATTTTGATGACAAGCCCCAAACTCATAAACTGGAGTCTTAAAGAAAATCCCAAGCTTCCCACTCATATTTACGATTTGTGGTGGCGTCCATGTGCGTTCAACTCGTAAATACAATCTTTCCGACATGACTTGAACGCACAAATAGAGATCACTGCAGCAAGTGATGACGTACAGTCATGTGAAAAAGAAAGGACACTCTTTAGAATTGTATGGTTTTACGTATCAGAACATAATAAAAATCATAGCAGGTCTTAAAATAATACAACTTCCGATGAACAACAACACATGACGTGTCGGTATTTAACAAAAATAAATCCAAATTGGAAAAGCCATATGTGACAAACTAAGTACACTCTATGATCCAATTGCTTGTAGAGCCACTTTTAGCAGCAATAAGTTGAAGGAACCATTTTCTGACAGTATCAGTCTCGCATCATTCTGGAGGAATTTTGGCCCACTCTTCTTTACAGCGTTGCTTCAGTTCATTGAGGTTTGCAGGCATCTGTTTACGCACAGCTCTCTTAAGGTCCCGCCGCAACATTTCAATCGGGTTGAGGTCTGGACTTTGACTGGGCCGGTGCAACACCTTGATTCTTTTCTTTTCAGCCGTTCTGTTGTAGATTTGCTGGTGTGCTTGGGATCATTGTCCTGTTGCATGACCCAATTTCAGCCAAGCTTTAGCTGTCTGGCAGATGGCCTCACATTTGACTCTAGAATACTTTGGTATACAGAGGAGTTCATGGTCGACTCAATAACTGCGAGGTGCCCAGGTTCTGTGGCTGCAAAACAAGCCAAAAATCATCACCACTCCACCAGCATGCTTGACAGTTTGTATGAGGTGTTTGTGCTGATACAGTGGGGAGAACAAGTATTTGATACACTGCCGATTTTGCAGGTTTGCCCACTTACAAAGCATGTAGAGGTCTGTAATTTTTATCATAGGTACTCATCAGCTGTGAGAGACGGAATCTAAAACAAAAATCCAGAAAATCACATTGTATGATTTTTAAGTAATTAGTTTGCATTTTATTGCATGGCATAAGTATTTGATACATCAGAAAAGCAGAACTTAATATTTGGTACAGAAACCTTTGTTTGCAATTACAGAAATCATACGTTTCCTGTAGTTCTTGACCAGGTTTGCACACACTGCAGCAGGGATTTTGGCCCACTCCTCCATACAGACCTTCTCCAGATCCTTCAGGTTTCGGGGCTGTCGCTGGGCAATACGGACTTTCAGCTCCCTCCAAAGATTTTCTATTGGGTTCAGGTCTGGAGACTGGCTAGGCCACTCCAGGACCTTGAGATGCTTCTTACGGAGCCACTCCTTAGTTGCCCTGGCTGTGTGTTTCGGGTTGTTGCCATGCTGGAAGACCCAGCCACGACCTATCTTCAATGCTCTTACTGAGGGAAGGAGGTTGTTGGCCAAGATCTCGCTATACATGGCCCCATCCATCCTCCCCTCAATACGGTGCAGTCGTCCTGTCCCCTTTGCAGAAAAGCATCCCCAAAGAATGATGTTTCCACCTCCATGCTTCACGGTTGGGATGGTGTTCTTGGGGTTGTACTCATCCTTCTTCTTCCTCCAAACACTGCGAGTGGAGTTTAGACCAAAAAGCTCTATTTTTGTCTCATCAGACCACATAACCTTCTCCCATTCCTCTTCTGGATCATCCAGATGGTCATTGGCAAACTTCAGACGGGCCTGGACATGCGCTTGCTTGAGCAGGGGGAGCTTGCGTGCGCTGCAGGATTTTAATCCATGACGGCGTAGTGTGTTACTAATGGTTTTCTTTGAGAATGTGGTCCCAGCTCTCTTCAGATCATTGACCAGGTCCTGCCATGTAGTTCTGGGCTGATCCCTCACCTTCCTCATGATCATTGATGCCCCACGAGGTGAGATCTTGCATGGTGCCCCAGACCGAGGGAGATTGACCGTCATCTTGAACTTCTTCCATTTTCTAATAATTGCGCCAACAGTTGTTGCCTTCTCACCAAGCTGCTTGCCTATTGTTCTGTAGCCCATCCCAGCCTTGTGCAGGTCTACAATTTTATCCCTGATGTCCTTACACAGCTCTCTGGTCTTGGCCATTGTGGAGAGGTTGGAGTCTGTTTGATTGAGTGTGTGGACAGGTGTCTTTTATACAGGTAACGAGTTCAAACAGGTGCAGTTAATACAGGTAATGAGTGGAGAACAGGAGGGCTTCTTAAAGAAAAACTAACAGGTCTGTGAGAGCCAGAATTCTTACTGGTTGGTGCAATAAAATGCAAATTAATTATTTAAAAATCATACAATGTGATTTTCTGGATTTTTGATTTTTTAGATTCCGTCTCTCACAGTTGAAGTGTACCTACGATAAAAATTACAGACCTCTACATGCTTTGTAAGTAGGAAAACCTGCAAAATCGGCAGTGTATAAAATACTTGTTCTCCCCACTGTATCCTGTGTTTGGTTTTCGCCAAACTTGGCGCTGTGCATTATGGCCAGACATCTCTACTTTTGTCTCGTCTGTCCAAACGACATTGTTCCAGAAGTTTTGTGGTTTGTTCAGATGCAAACCTAAGCTGTGCTGCCATGTTCTTTTTAGAGAGAGGAAGCTTTCTCCTGGCAACCCTTCCAAACATGCCATACGTGTCTGGTCTTTTTCTAATTGTACTGCCATGAACTTTAACATTTAACATGTTAACTGAGGCCTGTAGAGTCTGAGGTATAGCTCTTGAGTGTTTTGCGTTTTCTCTGAGCATTGCATGGTCTGACCTTGGGGTGAATTTGCTGGGACGTCCACTCCTGGGAAGATTGGCAACTGTCTTGAATGTTTTCCACTTGTGAATAATCTTCCTCACTGTGGAATGATGGACTTCAAATTGTTTGGAAATCGCCATATAACCCTTCCCAGATTGATGGCAGCAACAAATGCTTCTCTAAGATATTGTGGTTTCCTCCTTGGCACCTGGATGCTCCAGACCAGCAAACTGTCAAAACTTCTGCCTAAATAGATGTGGTCACACTTGCTGATGATAAATTAATCAAAGGCATTTGATTGGCAGAGCCTGGCTGCTACTTACCCTCTTAATTCCTATGTTAACAGTAAGGTTGTACTTAGTTTGTCACCCATGGCTTTTCCATTTTGGCCTAGTTTTTGCTAAATAAATTAGCAATGTCATGTGTTGTTGTTCATCTGAGGTTGTATTAACCTAATTTTAAGACCTGCCAAGATGATTTTTTATTATGTCCTGATACATAAAACCACATATTTCAATAGGGTGTCCTTTTTTTTTTTCACATGACTGTATAGGCCAACCCGGAAGTTATTATCACCCTGGCTGTGTTCGAAATCGCCCCCCATACCCTCATTCACTATTCCCTACATTACTCCACTAATATAGTCCACTTGAAGGAGTGAATGTAAACCAGTGAGTGAATTCGGACACTGAGCTGCCGCTTTTGAATAGTTTGTGCTTGATGTTTAATAATCATTTGAAACTTAGCTAACTGGAAGCTCCAGTGGTAAAATGAAAATATTTATCTTGAATTCTGTCATGGAAACTTGTATGTATAAACCTTAATTTAACAATGTAATAATCAATTAAAAAGGAATTCATAACTGTATGATATTTCTGTCACCATTCTGTTTAGTTTTGTTTCATGGACTTTCAGTTTGTTTTCATATGTCACAGGTTTCTTTGTTCAGTTTCCCGCCACTCGTCTGTCTCCCTGGTTACCGTCATTATGAGTTCATTTAGTTCAGCTGTGTCTGTTTAATCATCTCGTTTGTGTTCACTATTTAAGTTGTTTCTTCTCCTGCACTCCTGATCCGGTCACCGTTATGTAAGTTGTGTTGTGCTGTTGCCTGTCTGCCTGCCTTGAGATTATTTGTAATTAAGCTATGTTTTGAACTTGATTCATTTGTATTCTTCTTCCTGTCTGCACACACCTGTGACAATTACGCTATAGCCACATTGGACCAGCAGTCGTTGGATGGATGGATGGATGGATGGATGGATGGATGGATGGATGGATGGATGGATGGATGGATGGATGGATGGATGGATGAATGAATGAAGCTGCAGACGCCATCTTCTGGCGAGACGCGGGAATTCAATTGGCGTGTGACTCGAACAGTGCATTATTCTCTAGCCGTTGAGCATACATCGGTTGTACATTCGTTATTGTGGTGCATTGTGGGACTGAATAAGTGCGCTCGATAATGTCCACTATGATTTCGGACATATTTATTTAAGGGTATAGGGGGTGATTTTTGACACAGATCCTGGTTTCCTCAGCTTGTTTTCCCCCTCAAAACCAGTTCAATGGAAACTCCACCCTGCAGCCGATTCGAAAGAGTTAATTGGTCATGTCAGTCACAGTGGTAATTGCCTACACCAAACACTAATCCCTAACCCTACCCTTCACCCTAACCTTAACCAATGAAATTAACTGCTGAAATCACGTTCCCTCAACAAAAACCCAATAGGATTTTTACATTGGCTTTTGGATTGAGAAGAAAAGCTCTTTGACCAACAAAAGTATGATTCTTACATGTTTTGTTTATCATGATAATCTTCACAAATGAACACTTGAATTTTGAAGCCTGAATATTACCAGAATTAAAAAGCCAAACGTAGGCTATAAACGAACTACACCATGGTCTCATGACTTCAACCTCACCACCATGGATCGGACTTGTTTGTTCAGCACATCCCACAGATGCTCGATTGGATTGAGATCTGGGGAATTTGGAGGCCAAGTCAACACTTCAAACTAGTTTTTGTGCTCCTCAAACCATTCCTGAATCATTTTTGCTTTGTGGCAGGGCACATTATCCTGCTTAAAGAGGCCACAGCCACCAGGGAATACCGTTTCCATGAAAGGGTGTACATGGTCTGCAACAATGCTTAGGTAGGTGGTACGTGTCAAAGTAACATCCACATGGATGGCAGGACCCAAGGTTTCCCAGCAGAACATTGCCCAAAGCATCACACTGCCTCTGCCGGCTTGCCTTCTTCCCATAGTGCATCCTGGTGCCAAGTGTTTCCCAGGTAAGCGACGCACACGCACCCAGCCATCCATGTGACGTAAAAGAAAACGTGATTCATCAGACCAGGCCACCTTCTTCCATTGCTCCGTGGTCCAGTTCTGATGCTCACATGCCCACTGTTGGCACTTTCAGCGGTGGACAGGGGTCAGCATGGGCACCCTGACTGGTCTGCAGCTATGCAGCCCCATACGCAACAAACTGTAATGCACTGTGTATTCTGATACCTTTCTATCAGAACCAGCATTAACTTCTTGAGCAATTTGAGCTACAGTAGCTCGTCTGTTTGATCGGACCACACGGGCCAGCCTTCGCTCCCCACGTGCATCAATGAGACCTTATGAAAATTAACCATGGTTTTGTCATAGTAAAACTATGTTTTTTGGCGTATTGACTACCATTTGTATATCCACAATAAAACCATAGTTAAACTTTGTTTTTTGTAGCAAAACCATGGTTAGTTCGTGGTTACCATGGAATAACTACATATTTGAATAACTTTTATTCGTAGTAAAACCATGGTTAATTGCCGCCCATGACCCTGTCACCGGTTCACCACTGTTCCTTCCTTGGACCACTTTTGATAGATACTGACCACTGCAGACCGGGAACACCCCACAAGAGAAAAAAAATATATATATACATATGTGTATGTATATATATATATATATACAAAAAATTAGTTTATACCTCCTTTATCTCCCATTTATTATTTCAGGCCTATTTTTCTTTTTCACCTATTTTTTTTTTTTTTTTTTCTTTGTGCAAAAGGTACATTAGCTCAATTGAATATACTGCTGAAGACAATCTGGTGAGCAATGCAAGGTTGTTTGCAGTGGCATTACGGAGAGCATTTTAGGTCCCGGTAGGGAAATTTAGTTTAACTTGCACTTAGATTCTCAGAGGGGCTCTGCCAAGCCGCATATCTCAGTAGAGGTGTGAAAGAGAAACGTAGGGAGTGTATGTCTATGTGTGTGTCTGTGTCTATAATCAAAATGTGAAATGCATTATGGGTGGAGGTGGACTGAGCGTGAGTGATGTTATCAGAGACTGAAAGTGCACCCTCTTCATCCAACGGGTTTAGAGGGTTTAATGTTTAATCTCCCATTTTTAAATAAAAGATTATAGACCTGAGCCATGAACTTCAACTCCCATTGCTGCCTTTTGTCAAAGTCCTGCTCCACATGGTTTTGATGCAGAAAAAAGGGAATGGAAATGGCACCGGGGGATTTGTGTGCCATCTGAGTTGCTGTACTTACATACAGAGAGTGAATGGAGGTTCACGGATCCCCCAGGGTCAGAAGACTCTGGGTCATTCCGGGGATTCTGTAATATTTCAGTCCGCCAGACTTTTTAAAATGGTGATTCACCAAAATGAAATGTTAAAAGCTTTTTGCAATACTTTGGTATGTCCATTATAATGAATAAAAATATTTATTGCATTTAAATAATTGTTGTCATGAAATAATGTCTTATTTCTACCTTACACCAAGCATTTTTGTCATGTCCCTGAGGCACTTCACTGAATTTGTGCTTAGAAAATATTTAACAAGATGTGCAGAGTGTCTATAATTTTTGGCAATATTGTAAGTATTCATCTGTGTTACTTTCTTGTGGAAAATTACAAATATTTTATAAAAAAACACTATAAAATTATGTCTCTCAGTCTGAACTCAACCCTGTCACACCAACCATTCTCCGCCCATAATAATTTAGATTCCACCCATATGTGACATAATTTACCAGAAATGACATCATCTAGGTCTCTTTAACAGTAGTGCAGAAGATGGTAAGTATTTTCATACTTTTTATTCATATTTTTGAGGCATATCATAGTCAGGGAGGGTACTGTCAAGCTTAACAACTCAACCCCATCACATAAAATTAAGATTATTTTTCAAAATTTTATTTTAATCCATAAGTATATACAATGTACTTAATTCATTGCTGCCATATATGGTCTACTACACGAGGAGCCGTGGCCATTTCGAGCAAAAAGCCTCAACACCATCACACTCAACCCTGTCACATATCTGTATATTTCTCATTGTTCCGGGGTTGCAAACTTGTGTCGGTTGAGTTTTTCACTTAATTTATGAATAATTTTAATTAAATAAATAAAATAAAATAGTCATTGTTTTAGTAAATACACTATATTGCCAAAAGTATTGGGACACCCCTCCAAATCATTGAATTCAGGTGTTCCAATCACTTCCATGGCCACAGGTGTATAAAATCAAGCACCTAGGCATGCAGACGCTTCTACAAACATTTGTGAAAGAATGGGTCGCTCTCAGGAGCTCAGTCAATTCAAGCGTGGTACCGTGATAGGTTGCCACCTGTGCAATAAGTCCATTCGTGAAATTTCCTCACTACTAAATATTCCACTGTCAACTGTTAGTAGTATTATAACAAAGTGGAAGCAATTGGGAACAACAGCAACAAAATATGATTTGTTGGAGGTTGAATCCCAGGAATGACCCTTGTACAAATCCTAGAGCTTATCAAGAGTGGTAAGAGAAGTAATAAAAATGACAAACAAATATGGCTTTCAAAAGATGTGTTGGGCAGTGCTTGAACTTTGATAAATCCACCAAGACTGGTGGGCTGTATTCATATCACTGCATTCAACCATTGATGAGTTCAGAGCGCACTGCTGAGTTTTATTAAATAGACCTTAAATGGCCCCTTCCTAACTAAACAGTAGCAACGATGAGCTTGTCTTTTCTCACACATAGCCTATGTTTCAGTGGTTTAATGCATCCTTGAGCTGTTTTGCATTCAGTAAGGCAATAGTGTGTCGTCCGTGCTCAAGAAAGAAGATAATAATTTCTCTCTTGTGCCATTGGATTATTACGAGCAAACATAATATATAAACATAATGCCATTCCAAAAGGTTTTTATTTAACACATCCGTGGAAGGTCATTCAGTTTACACTATGGTTACAGTCAGTGTCTTTTTTAAAATGTTCTTTTTTTATTGATGCTCAAAACAATACACAAGCAATAATAAATAATAACAGAATACAAACAACAACAAAACACAACAACTGGGGGAAATATAAATTAAACATTGATAAATTATGAGAATTACTTGACAATGAAAAAAGGGCTTTTTTGTTCTCAGATAATTTAATTGAAAAGAGGTATTTTTCAAGTTCTTTTACAAATATAAGAAAGAGAGGTTTAGCATTTAGATATTTAGATTTATGAATGTGGAATTTAGCGCGTATCAAGATCAGATTAATTACATAAAATTGATCATTTTTTTTTACATTGATCATAATCAACAAAGCCTAATACCACATCCTTCCAATACAACATAAATTCTTTATAAATTTCATTCCTAATAAATCCTAATACATCTTGCCAAAACATTTTAGTAAAGGGACAAAGCCAAAAAAGATGAACTACAGTTTCGTAAGAGTTGTCACAGAAGGAGCAACTGGAGGGAATATCCTTTTTTAGGTAGTAACTTGCAGGGTAGTACTTATGAATTATTTTAAAAGAAATCTTTTACTTTATTAGTTAAAAATACAGTCGGTGTCTTGTGCCTTAATTTAAAGTTTCAATGACGTGGGACACATACGTAATATCCGTACACAGAAGGCCTGCGTTGTGCGCCGTTTCCATGGAGACGCGTCCACAAGTCCCCACGCGCAGCGGCGTCTGAGCGGCGTTTACAGTTTGAAAACTTTGACTTTTACGCACTTTTAGTCATTTATATAGTTGGACGACGCTTTCGGAAACATTATCTCAGAGGTAAGAGTGATGTTTTGCTTGCTTATTTAAAAACAACTGAGCGTGTAGAAATTAGACGGTTATTTTCAAAACAAACGGTTGCTATCTAACGTACCTTTAGCACAAACATGGCTTATTTCACTTTATTTACATACGTACTTTGATATTTGGTGACGTATTTTAAATATGTTCCATGTGAACTTTACACAACACAAAACAATTTAACAGCTGATTTATTATTAAAAAAAAAAAAACCTGTCACTCGACATCAGTCCGTAAATGAATCTCACAGGTCTTTCTCCAGGCTTTTAGATTACATTTAACATCTTATGATTCCTGAATTTCTTTATAATCAGCCTGTTGCCTCCCACAAACCTGGCTTTGTCATTTCATCTGATGCGGTGTCTCACAGACCTATTTTAACTGATCAAACTCGCCTGCTGCCTTCCCAATTTCATCTGATCAGACGGGATCTGCAGTTTTAAATGCTTTCCATTACTCACAGACTCCCTGTCTTACCTTTCCCTTTTCATCTTTTTTGTATTGCCTCCAGAACTGTCTGCTTTATTACATACAGCACTCAACAAAACTGACAAGTTGGGAGCTGAATCAAAGCTTCAATAAAGAGGGAGGGTCTGCTGGTGTTGACAACTAAATGTGGAAATGGAGGGAGAGACATCAGCTTGGAAAAGATAAATAGTTTATGAGCTAGATATTTTTTGCTCTCGCTTCCTGACTGAGGCAGATTTATCCATATCGTCTGTCTAAGAAGAGACTATGAGAGAACGCAATACTGTGGTGCTTGCAGACTCATAGCACGTCTGTGCTAAAAGGCTCTTCTCTGTCTCTGATGTTCAAAATGCTTGCTTTCTTCTGCCTCCGTTCTTGCTTTTATTTACTTTGACCAAGAATGGCATGGGGAAATCGCAGAGCTCTAGACAGCTGATGAGGAATCATTAGGATGTTGAGCACATTTTGTAATTGAAACTTCCCTGCTGTGAAGTCTATGTGTGCACATTTATTCGTGTGTGTGTGTGTGTACAGACCATAGAGGTACAGACATATATGCTTACCGTATATAGTATAAGGTATTGGTAAGATTTTGTAATGGGATAAGCAGCACATTACGTTTTGTGAAGGATCGTGTGACATTGAAGACTGGAATAATGATGCTGAAATTTCAGCTTTGCCATCACAGGAATAAATTACATTTTAACATATATTCACATGAAAAAAGTTATTTTAATAATATTTCATAATATTACTGTTTTACCGTAGTTTTGATTAAATAAATGCAGCCTTGTTGAGCATTAGAGATTCGGGGCTAAAGGCACACCTTAAAGGGATAGTTTACCCAAAAATGAAAATTACCCCATGATTTACTCACCCTCAAGTCATCCTAGGTGTATATGTCATTCTTCTTTCAGACGAATACAACCGGAGTTATATTAAAAAATATCCTGATTTTTCCAAGCTTTATAATGGCAGTGAATGGCAGCCCAAAATTTGAAACTCAAAAAAGTACATCCATCCATTATAAAAATAATCCACACGGCTCCGGGGGGTTAATAAAGGCCTTCTGAAGCGAATCAGTGGGTTTGTGATAGGGCTGTGCGATATGACCAAAATCTCATATCCCGATAACGATATATATCACGATATAATACCTTTTTTGTAAATTCAATCAATTAATAGTTTATATATATTGACCAAATGGAAAGGACTATATCTTTTTTTTACATTTTACAGTATATACTCTAATATGTACTCATTAATATGTGATTATTTTCCCTCCCTTTATTTAGAAGTGTTTGTCATTGAATCATTCATTTAAAAGATTTATTAACAAACGCAGCACCTGACGTAGGGCTGGACGATTAATCGAAAAGTAACCGAAACTGAAATTCAGAACCTCTAACCCAGGGGTTTTCAAACTGGGGTCCGGGGACCCCCAGGGGTCCTCCAGAAGGTTCTAAGGGGTCCCCAGAAAATTTCAGAGAATAAAAAGACAAAGCAAAAAATTGATAAAGTCTACCGAACATTCTGTTTCGGTTCTAAATGTTTCTCTCCTTTCTTGCTGTATACGTACTGTATATGTTTGCTTTATATCTTTATAGTGAGTTTTTCTCAATATAGTCCCCTTTATCTTGCTCACTGGGGTTGTAAGGCGGTATTCTTAACGCAGTACGTAAGCTGCATGCTTACATACATTTATTGTGAAAGTTGCTTATACAAATAATTTTTAATTTAAAATGTTCTTCTTCAGGTTTATACATCCAGCATTAAGTATAGCCAATTTAAGTTTGGAAACAATGTTGCATTTATAATGTCACACTTACTATTTATCAAACAGTTTAAATGTTTTTTCCATACATAAAAAATATGGAGATATAGAGAGGGGGTCCCTCATAAAAGGTTCATCATATTTGGGGATCCTTGGCATCATAAAGTTTGAAAACCCCTGCTCTAACCGACGTAATTTCCTCATGTCGGTTTTTAATCCTGTTAATACTTTCCCCTTAAAAACGTACCACGCGTGTAGTCACGTGACTCCGCCCCGTCCATTCAGTGGCATGGAAGCAAGCAACAAGCGAACTCAAATGCTGAGTCATCACACGCAGACAGCGTCCTCGCGAAAGTTTGTCAATTGTATGTGTTTAAAGGCATGCCAGTTTGAACACAAGTGATTTTACACCATTCGATAACATCAATATGGAAAACATGGCACTTCAGTGCTCGCGAGCTGTTTTCTGTGACACAGAGAGCCGATCTGCGTCGTGTTTCTGATAACGCGCGAGCCCTGAAGTCAGATCACTTTCACTTGCGTCTTCACGAAACGTTGTCAATTGTATGAGTTTTAAGGCTTGCCAGTATGGATATTAAAGCGATTTTAGACTATCGAATGTGTATCATTATATTGAGCTACTGCGCTGATGCATTGTGACACACGAACACAGAGCCACCCGGTTCTATCTCCCCTTCTCTCGCCATGCTGTTATTTATTCACGTTTCTGCCTGCGTCCTCATGGTGGCGTCCAAATGATGAAAAAGTATTGCCGTAAACAATGTATTTTGCGACACCACGAAATAAACGATAGAGCATAATGTGAAACGATAGACTTTTTATTTCGCCATTAAAATAAAAATTATTTTAATTATTATCGTCATATCGCACATCCCTAGTTTGTGAAAGAAAAATATCCATATTTAAAACTTTAGGAAGTAAAATATCTAGCTTCCGGCGGACCGCCTTCTGTATTCAACTTACGAAAAAAGCATAACTGGCGTAACTATGACGTCGGACGTAGCGTAAGCGTTTTGAACTGCTAGAGGCGTTAAGCTGCGGTCACACTAGACTTTGAGCATGCAAAATTTCTTCGCACACTGCAGTGGTCGTGATATGAAGTCACTCTCTGAAACGTCTTTTTTATAAACATGAGTTCAACATATAACAAATAGTATTACATTCAAAATGTAAAAAAAATATACAACCTACTCGACTTTACTGCAAAAAATATCGTTCTTTTAATTCAGCCAAGGGGTCACGCTGTGACGTATCGATCTTATACTGGTCACACGTCGTCACGTGATGCGAATTCGCAGCTCAGAGTTCACCAAGCTTGAACTTTGGAATACAGAGAAATGCAAAAGTTTTTGCATGAGTTTGCGTTTCCGGTCTGATGCATTCGCATGCGTTTGAATGGAAGTCAATGGAACGAAAAGTGCAGTGCGACTGCCCCTTTACACTTTCTTCATAAGTTGAATACAGAAGGTGGTCTGCCAGACTTTACTTTAAAGTTTTAAATATGGATATTTTTCTTTCACAAACCCATTGATTCGCTTCAGAAGGCCTTTATTAACCCCCCGGAGCCGTGTGGATTACTTTTATAATGGATTGATGCACTTCAGATTTTGGGCTGCCATTCACTGCCATTATAAAGCTTGGAAAAGTCACAATATTTTTCAATATAACTCTGATTGTATTCGTCTGAAAGAAGAATGTCATATACACTTAGGATGGCTTGAGGGTGAGTAAATCATGGGGTAATTTTCATTTTTGGGTGAACTATCCCTTTAAGAAAAAAATTGCTTTTCACTACTCCCATAGTGTATGATTGCAGAAAAAATATACACTATATTGCCAAAAGTTTTGGGACGCTTGCCTTTACATGCACATGAACTTTAATGACATCCCATTCTTAATCCGTATGGTTTAATATGGAGTTGGCCCGCCCTTTGCAGCTATAACAGCTTCAACTCTTCTGGGAAGGCTTTTCACAAGGTTTAGGAGTGTGTTTATGGGAATTTTTGACCATTCTACTAGAAGCGCATTTGTGAGGTCAGGCACTGATGTTGGACGAGAAGGCCTGGCTCGCAGTGTCCGCTCTAATTCATCCCAAAGGTGTTCTATCGGGTTGAGGTCAGGACTCTGTGCAGGCCAGTCAAGTTCCTCCACACCAAATTTGCTCATCCATTATATCCTTTATGGACCTTGCTTTGTGCATCCCCAAACTGTTCCCACAAAGTTGGGAGCATGAAATTGTCCAAAATGTCTTGGTATGCTGAAGAATTAAGAGTTCCTTTCACTGGAACTAAGGGGCCAAGCCCAACCCCTGAAAAACAACCCCACACCATAATCCCTCCTCCACCAAACTTTACACTTGGCACAATGCAGCCAGGTAAGTACCGTTCTCCTGGCAACCACCAAACCCAGACTCGTCCATTGGATTGCCAGACAGAGAAGCGTGATTCGTCACTCCAGAGAACACGTCTCCACTGCTCTAGAGTCCAGTAGCGGCGTGCTTTACACCACTGCATCCCATGCTTTGCATTGCACTTGGTGATGTAAGGCTTGGATGCAGCTGCTCGGCCATGGAAACCCATTCCATGAAGCTCTCTACACACTGTTCTTAAGCTAATCTGAAGGCCACATGAAGTTTGGAGGTCTGTAGCTATTGACTCTGCAGAAAGTTGGCGACTTCTGCGCACTGTGCTCCTCAGCATGCGCTGACCCCGCTCTGTGATTTATTTAAAAAAAACAATTTAATTTAATTTTTTTTTTTTTTCCATGGCTGAGGTGCTGTTGTTCCCAATTGCTTCCACTTTGTTATAATACCACTAACAGTTGACCGTGGAATATTTAGTAGTGAGGAAATTTCACGAATGGACTTATTGCACAGGTGGCAACCTATCACGGTACCACGCTTGAATTCACTGAGCTCCTGAGAGCGACCCATTCTTTCACAAATGTTTGTAGGAGCGTCTGCATGCCTAGGTGCTTGATTTTATACACCTGTGGCCATGGAAGTGATTGGAACACCTGAATTCAGTGATTTGGAGGGGTGTCCCAATACTTTTGGCAATATAATGTATATGGTTGGTTGTATTGAACATTGATGGAGCAACAGATTTTGTGTGAAAATAAATCATAAAAGTGGTTAATTTTGTTTAAAAATCGTATAAATGTATGAGGTGGCAAGGGGGGCCTTTTACCCCACAGACACATGGGGTAAAAGGCTCACCAGCATGGGGCAAAAGGCACACAGTATTGATACAAATACTTTAGCTAAAATAATATGTTAAGTTAATACTTGTTCAAAACAATCACTTTATCAAAGTTTGTACTTTTTTCCTGTTTATTTTGATAAATAAAAGTATTAATTTTTGTTCAATAAATATGCTGTCATTAAAATGTGTTAATATAAAAATATATTTTAAAAATACAGAAACGATTTATTTTTAAAAAAGTAAAGATTCTGAAAGCATTGAAGGAGATCCCATAATAATAGATTTACAGTAGTAACAATAAATTATATTTTATTATATGATAATATCATATGAGTAATATCATATTTTTTTAAAATATGATTGTTTCATTATAAATATGGGTATTATCTCTAAGGTGAACACCCAACTTAATATATGATATTTACCATCTGAATCTAACCATGTCCCGTCAACAAATGGAAAAGGCAGCCAGCTGTTTATTATCATGTTAATTATTGTGCCTTTTGCCCCGACAGTCATTAATTACTCGCCCTCATGTCGTTCCAAACCTGTAAGACCTTCGTTCATCTTCGGAACACAAATGAAGGGTAGCAAAAAAAGGTAGTAAAGACATTGTTAAAATAGTCCATGTGACTACAGTGGTTCAACCTTAATTTTATGAAGCGACGAGAATACTTTTTGTGTGCAAAAACAAACAAAAATAACAACTTTATTCAACAATTTCGTTCTAGCCTGAGTCAGTCTCCTACGCAGATTACATGTTAAATAGTGCAGCGCTTTTGAGTTCTACGGCAGCTGATGCGGTTCACGTGAGCACCACGACGTGTGCGTGTGAGGATGACGCAGGAGCTGCACTGTTTATAACATAAACTACGTAGGAGACTGGCACAGGCTAGAACGAAATTGTTGAATAAAGTTATTTTTGTTTGTTTTTGCGCACAAAAAGTATTCTCGTCGCTTCATAAAATGAAGGTTGAAACTCTGTAGTCACATGGACTATTTTAGCAATGTCTTTACTACCTTTCTGGACCTTGAAAGTGTTAATTAAATTGGAGGGATCAGGAGGGATCAGAGAGCTCTCGGATATCATCAAAAATATCTTCATTTGTGTTCCGAAGATGAACGAAGGTCTTATGGGTTTGGAACGACATGAGGGTGAGGAATTAATGACAGAATTTTCATTTTTAATTACCCTTTAATTACTTTGAACAAAACTGAAAATCATTAAGAAGACTTTTGTCTCAAAATAAAAAACATTAATTTTATCGATTCTCATTTGCTACTTAAATCTACAACATTTTAAAATACATTAAATATTAGATCAAGTTACCACAGAATCGTCTTTGCGCTGCTGCCTGGGATTGCGTCAAAGATAAGACAAATTTCCACGTGCATCTTAAAAAGCAGATGTTTTGGAAAGTGCTGAGGCAAGTTTTTGTGCCATTTAGTGGTTAAGAGGAAAATAAAATGTATCAAATAAAGTGACCTGTATGAGTAGTAATTCAGCACTTGCAGCTATTTCATTACAAATTAAATAAAATAATGTGATTTTTAAGTGATCAAACATAGCTGTAACAAAGTTCATGTTCAGGGAAAAAGGAGGCGGGAATCAGAAAATGTTAAATGTAACTTAATCGTAAAAAAACATAAAAAACAAATCGAAAGGAGCGGCAGCGGCCGACTACAGCATATAAGTGTAATAAAAGCTCCGGAGCTCCTCCATGGGACTCAAGACCGGTGTGTATCGCAGGCGTCTCTCATTAGCATTCGCTCCACTGGCCTCATTCCACTCCCACGGCCCTCGGCCCCACCCTGCTTCATACCACAGTAACGTTAATAAAACTTTAATACATTAGCTCATCCATGAACATGTTTTCTGAGTCCCGTCAGATTGCTTTCCATCGGCTGTGGAGGTGAAGACGACAACTCCTATGATTCCACCCTCATGCACGGCGTCATCAAGCTACACCTTTGTTATTGTTTTGAATAAGTGGCCTCTGGTGGCGAAACTTACATATTGTGGCTTTAAATTTAGGGACTTGATCAAATTATGATGCTTATTTTAGCAAACACTACTGAAAATAGAGTATGTGGTTATTGTATGACTATATCTTTGCCTTACTCTTACTAAAAGGTAAGCGAGCCCACAGAGGTTTCAGTCTCTCAGGATGGCTGACCCAGGGACTCCCGAGCCTGCCCGTTCATCTTCCAGCATGTCCAAGCAGTCTGTTTCAGGGAAAGGTCACTCCAAGAGCAAACGCATATCCTCCACACCGGTCCCCAGTGACATCCCTCTAGAAGTGCCAGATGTTGCAGGTATGAAAAAGAAATAAGCTCCTTTGTGCAAGCAGCACTCTGATCTGTCTGTTATTTACAATATGCCTAAAAATGCATTGAGTTTAACGTCATGTATTTAAAATGGTGTCAAAAATGTCAGCATAACGGTATAGTAATGCAGAAAACTGTGACAGAAACTCCTTTACTGCCACTCAATGCTAACTCTAATGCACTCATACTTATTTTAGTTCTTTTATGAATTAGACACTGTTGTGAGCACACACACAATCGGCAGTTAATGCAACTCAATTTTCACATACACACCGACACAAAATATCTCTACTTTTATGTTTTTGTAAAGCCATAAAGTAGTGCAAGGGGGTTTCAGTAGGAAAGGAGCTGCAAATAGATTAGTTCTACCACAACCTAATTCTAGGACCTCTGCATCTGTGACCATTGTGCTTATTTTCAAACTTTTTATTGTACTCATATTACAGCTGATCACAATCTCGATTCAGACATCTACGTGATCTTATTCCTAAGTGACAACGATTCGGCTATGTCTAATAAACCTTTGACAAGTGCGATTACAGTGAACATTCAAATCTGCTATGGCACAGAGAGCAGTTGTCATGTATAAGTATGAAACAGCTTTTCAACCACACAGTATCATTATGTCTGTTACACGATAATAATTATCACAGAAGTACTGGGATAAAAGTTTATGGTAACACTTTATTTTAGGGTTCAATTATCGCTATTAAGTAGTTGCTTATTAGCATGAATATTACTAGGATATTGGCTGTTTATTAGTACTTATAAAGCACACATTAATGCTTTATGCTGCATGACCTTACTCTACATCCCTTAATCCTACCCAATACCTAAACTTAAATGCTACAAAAACTACCTTACTAACTATTAACAAGCAGTAAATTAGGAGTTTATTGAGGCAAAAGTCATAGTTAATAGTGAATAAGTGTTCCCAATACTAAAGTGTTACCAAGTTTATAGTTCGGATATAAACACTGATGTCTACAGTAGTGATCAAAATAGAGTAAATTTTAAAAGTTAATTGACGCTTCAAATAAAGATTTTATCAATTACATCGTTACACCAGTAGGTGGCGTCATGTGACTATTAAAAATGTCTGTTTCTCAATGTGCGTTCTTAAGCGATCTTGTGTTCTCATCATAGACTGTAAAAAAAATATGGATGTAGTGTCCGTGACGTCACCTGTAGGTTTCTGAAGAGCAGTTTTGAAACCTAAAGCCGGCCGTTACCATCTTGGCCGCGTGTCACTCTCGGATAACTGAAAATGGGCAAAGAGGCGGGACGTGGGACGTGGGGAGCTGAGGTGCCTGGTTGCTGAAACCACGCCCGCCTAGCTCAACCATAGTAGCAATCCACCTGTCACTCAAGTGGCCACGCCCTTAATTATGCAGAACTTTAAGGCTTAATATAATTTAAACGGATGAGTTATAAAAAAAATTCACCCCCCTCACAGTTGTCATGAAGGGCAAAATTAGCTGTATAGACCAAAATTTATAGACTGTATAGACAGCATTTTAACATGGGGGAGATACAGATTTGACTCCCCTTTGGAGCCTGTCTCTAGCGGCCAGTCAATGAATTGCACAGGGCCTGCGGCGTTTGGCTGGGGGGAAGAAAATACGTTTAAAAAAAAAAAAAAAAAACCTGTTGATATCATGTTCGAGTTCATGAGTTCGCCTACCAATGGTTTAAGAGGAACACAGCTTTCACTCTTAACCAAACTAACATAACCAATCAGAAGTAAAATGGGGCGGGTCTTGTAACTAGTGTTGCCAGATTGGGCGGATTTTGAATTTTGGGCGGGTGGACAAAATTTGGGCTGGCTCGAGGTCAGTTTGGCGGTTTTCAAAAATCTAAATTTTATAGTCTAATTTTGTTTGGTTATTGGTTAATAAACAAAACTCAAGTGTGCATGAACTCCATAAAATCAGTCATCATGACACACACTGGCCCACGCAGAGTCAGCTGGCATTAGTGTTGACGTCAGCAATCAGCAGGCAGACGCGTTCATTCATGACTGGTGGTTTTTAGCGCGATAACTTGTAGCTGTATATTCAAGTGATCGCTATGCTAAAGTGGCATAAATATACAGTAAGTTGTATCTACAGTAAAGAGTGGGAGAGTGATCCAACGTGGATTACACCTGTGGTGGAAGATGACTCGAAGACTCTTTATAAATATAACCAACTCTGAGAGCACAGTGGAATGGCTTGAATTGAAATCGAATATGGGACTATATGACTTCTGTCCATCATCGTGTGCACACTGACCAGGACATCTGCAAGTTTTAAACCGTCTAGACTGCGCTCTACTCGTCCCTGACAGCTGCTGAAAGAGGTTTGAATCAACGATTAATCCGTTTTGACTGTGCTAAGTGCATTATGTTCTATGTACTTCACGACGTAACGTTACTATAGTTTTGTCAAAGCGCAACACAAAGGTCAGCGCATCGTTGTTGTTATTTTTTTGTTGGCGGATTATCAAACAGTATCAATGAATGACACATTTTGGCAGTGGTATGTGCATTAACGTGTGAAATGCCTGCTAATTACGTTGTTTTTTCTGATCTCTTATATTGGTACTTTTTGCACTTAAATTGGCTTATTCCTACTGTTGATATTGAAAATGATGTTTTTCTGAGGGTTAAGTCAATTAATTTCTTGATTGCCGTTTTGACAGTTTCCTTCTGGACATTTTAGTCATATTTTCTAATTCTCTTTAATTTATTTGCCCTGTTTTGATCCATTTTCCTGGGATTTTTTTTTTTGTCATCAACATTATGTTTTAAGGAGATAAAAATGGTACTCAACCTTGATTGGTATGGCAATAAAATTCTATCATATTATTTTGGCAGTTAAAGTTTTGGGCGTTTTTTTCTTGGCGTGGACGGGTTTTGGTAAGTTTTTGGGCTGGAAATCGTTGACCCAATCTGGCAACACTGGCCGTAACCGAATTCTACTAAGCATAGTAAACTGTCTTTGTATATTTACTATTTTATATTCATTTCCTAGTATATAATTAAACATTATTTCTTATGAAGAAAACAATTTCAGAAATTTCAGGTTTTAGATTGTAGGTCAGCTTGTACCCTGTCAAGGACAAAGCTAACCAGCAAAACTTGATATCAAAAGCATCCTAAATGTTACATGTGTTTGCACCATACGTACTACCGGCACATCCGGGAACTTCACTCTCAATTTCGTCACCGCTTCTTTTTAGGGGAAAATAAACTAGACTTCCCATAGACTTCAATACAAAATAGCGGCACAAAACAACGTCCGTACACAGCCGGCAGGCGTGAATAACTTAAGAAATCACTAAGATTAAACATGTCAAGTAATTATATGTCCACCCTGCCTGCCATAGAGCGTGAAAGATACATCCACAAACTTAATTTGGTCAATTTAAAAACATGTCCCTTCATTCTCCCAGCGTCAAATTGGTGTAACAACCCCACCCAGTTGCCAGAGGTGTCTTACCTGGACATTTACTCGTACCTCATCGAGTCACCAGGTAAGCCAGTGAATGATTTTACTTAGTTTTTGAATCATGAATTACGGATGATGCTAACAGGCTAGTTGTATGGCTGTACAGAAAAGTGCACTCAGTACTCTAAATATAAAGACATAATATATACATTTAAAGATGTTTACTTTCAAAAAACGAAGTAAAATCATTCATTTGTTACACCAATTTGACGCTGGGAGAATGAAGGGACATGTTTTTAAATTGACCAAATTAAGTTTGTGGATGTATCTTTCACGCTCTATGGCAGGCAGGGTGGACATATAATTGTTAAATTAAATGTATATATGGCTTTAAGATGTTACGTGCAAGATTATATATTTCATATAAAAGGACCATATATGTTTTATAATTGTATTGTCTGTCACCTATGTTTAATCTTAGTGATTTCTTAAGTTATTCACGCCTGCCGGCTGTGTACGGACGTTGTTTTGTGCCGCTATTTTGTATTGAAGTCTATGGGAAGTCTAGTTTATTTTCCCCTAAAAAGGGGTGGTGACGAAATTGACATTTAAGTTCCCGGATGTGCCGGTAGTATGTATATTGTAGTGTTTAAACTGTCTTGGTATTGCTGTTTCAAATAGCCCACCATAATCTGTAGTCTGAGCCTGTCAATGCAATGGAAGATACATTGCTAGTTAGTTTCAAGGAAAATAATTTTCAAATACTGTTGTTTTTTCTTTTGTTTGGCAAATAACCGTATTTGATTTTATTGACATATTAAAAAGAATCTTAGGGCCAGAATTACTAAAAGCTTGTGCCAGCGTTAAAAAACTACTGTCAGGATTTACTGAAGACGCGCAGTGATAAATTAGCGCTGAAAAGGCGTTATTTTTGCAGCTGACTTTATTGCATATGCATTTGTAGGAGTTTCCCTTTCAGGCGCAAAATTTATGGGAGGAGAGTATTTAAATGAATCATGCGAGGTGATTTACAAAGGTTTATGCTCATCAATTTACTAGTGTTTTGCGCCATTATTTACCGCTCAAAAAACGCGCGTCTTATGCAATTTAAAAAAAGAATGTGTCATGCTTAAATAATGAAATACAGAAACAGACCAAAATACGGTGGCCGAGAGATCTCAACGCACTGAAACTCAAAAACACATGCAAACAGAAAAAAACACCAGCAAATTAAGAAAACATCTTCATCAGTTTGACAGCACACATGCTGCAAATACTCACAACGCAACCAAATACAAAAACGCACTGCAAACGGCAAGAGACTTCAACGTCCTGCAGCAGAAGAAAACACATGCAAATAGGAAAAACACCAGCAAGTGAAAAAAACATCAGTTTCACAACACACATGCTGCAAATACAATGCAACCAATAAGTAATAATAATAAAGAAAAAATACCACTGTCGAGTGGATATTTGCGTTGTTGGTCTGCCATTTGCAGCGCATTTCTGTATTTGGTTGTTTTGGTCATTTGCAGCACATGTGCTGTCAAACTGATGAAGTTGGTTCCTTAATTTTCTGGTGTTTTTTCTATTTGCATGCGATTTCTTCTGTTGCAGCGTGTTGAGCCCTCTCAGCCACTGTACCAAAAAGCAACAGAAACCAAGCAATAAATTAAATTGTTACAAACAATAAAGCAATTTAAGCGTAAATGTGTCATGCATAAATACTGAAAGACAGAAACAAAAACTGGTTATAAAAAGACAAATGATATAAAATTTACAGATAAAATAACACTAGAGTAAGGCAAAATAAAAGCAAGTAGTCACAATACAAGAATAAAAACAAGACACTAAATTAAATTGTTACAAAGAAAGCAATAATGCAATTTTTTTTAAAAAGTGTAAAGGGTCATGCATAATGAAACATACCAAAAGGCAACCGAAACCAAGCAATAAATTAAATTGATACAAACAAGAAAGCAAAAGTGTAAAAGCAAAACTGTAAATGTCTCATGCATAAATATTAAAATACAGAAACAAACAAAAAGCTGGTTATAAAAGAGACATATAAATTACAATTAATATTTATAGATGTGCAAAAAAGCTAAAAATATAAGTTGCAACAATGTAAAACAGATTCCCTACCTTTAAAATAACATAAAATGTGTGGTTTACATTAACATTTTGCAAAGGTGTTCTTATTTTTCTGCCACCCTCACGGTCACCAGCTAGATGAAACCACATTTTAATAATCTTTTCGACCTCCAGCTCAGTTGTCTGTGCACACACAGGATTTCTTCTTACAGCCTCTAGAATAGGAGCATACAAATACAGAGTTAAATAATACATTTAAATAAAATGAACAATAGAGACATAAAGCATTTGTATTACAAGACACTACCAGTCCAATAATTAAAACTTTCAACATTCATTCATGACATGAGGGAATAGTCATGAAGTTCCAGAAAGACTTAGACACAATAAAAATGCACTTACAAATTACAAATCACTTTGGAAAGATGCTTTCCCATGTACACCTCTCCAGTTCACCACTTTGGCAAAGTCATTTTTGATTGCTTGCCTCATAATCCACCAGACCACGTGTGTCCTTTACGTCCACTTCACCCAGCAATCCCAGTTCAAGTACCTGAAATATTTTTAAAACATGCCGTCACTATTAAAACAGTCAACACTAGAATTTGCTTCAACGCCATCTTGGGTTGGCCTCTTTTCAGGCTGAGAATTAATTTATTTTTCCAAAGATTCAAACATCTTGTTGACTCTTTTAACAGCCCTTATTCTCGTGTTACTTCGCTCACTGTAAGCCCACATATTTTCCATTAAGTACTGCAAATGGGGGCTGAGAATAATTCTAGCACCTCTAACATTAAAACAAATAAAATCCAACCACAGTAACTGCACACAAAAAAAGCCTATCTAGTAGGCTACTGCGCTGTAGATGACTGACTAAAATCTAGTTGCGATATTAAAAAAGTATCAACTTACCTTGATCATGATGTATTAAAACTCCAAAAGATAAAATCAAGATAGCGTGATTGTCGAAGTTAGAACAACAATTTGAATTTCACCGCCAGACTGTGTAACTTCCGGATCCTCTGGGAAAAGTAGTCCTTTTTCTAAAGCGGATTTAACACCATAAATGTAAATCAACTACTATTTCCAAGATGCATTGCAAACTACGTCATCGTATCATCAAGCAACCACAGACGCCGCATTGACCCGTCAATGTGGATTTAAAAAAAACACAACCGTATTTTATTTCTCAACCGATTTCAATGGTTTACGTGGAGAACATAAACGTTTCTTCTCCAAATACCTATAATCTGTATAGGCTATTCTATGGAGATTATATAGATTATTCATGGTTAAGGAATTGTGAAAACTCTTGTCAAACATTGATGGTTTTTAAAACCATAGTTTTAACCATGGGTTTTTGTAGTAAAACTGTTTATACAAATGATAATCAATTTGCCAAAAAACTTTTTTGTGAAATATTGATTACCATTTGGATAACCACAAAGTATTCATTCAGTCCCATTCAATCGTTTCAAAACACATCCTTAACTGCCCATTAAGGATAATCTTTCCAGCAGAATAATAAAGTCTTCTTTCCTTTAAAACCTGCCTCCTTATGATTACTTTTGTATTCTTCATTTTTAAATCACTTTTGATAAAAGTGTACTATTTGATTAAATATCTAGAAGTATTTTTAACTAGGCCTATAACAAACATATTTTAATTTATTCTTTTTGACAAAATTAACCTTATAATGATGTATAAAATATGAACCAATTAACACCACATCTTCCCGGCTGTTTTACAGTACAGCACATACATGCCAGAGATCTTTTATTTACTCTTCGGCTAACCAAAACCCAACCAGATCTCAGCCAGGGCTCAGCCAAACAGATACAATTTGCTTTTTGTTTCTTTTGGTTAGCCAGACTCCAGCCAGAGCTCAGCCTAATGCTGTTTGAAAAAAACAGTGCCAGAATTAAGCCAGAAGTGCCTAATGTAAGCCAGACTCGGCCCAGACTTTGTTGCTATCTGGGGCGTGTCCGGCAAACCGTTTCAAACAGAGTAATAATCAGTGCGACGGACTCGAGGAAGCGGCAGGGGGAGCATTGAGGGAACGCTCTCAAAGAAGGAGCGAAATAAAGCAAAATTACTGACCTCTTCAGGGCTTCAAATGCAGGTCAGTTTCACCTATAAAAGGCTACTGTGGTTTTGTCTTCTTTAACATAACTAGTATTAAACTGCTAGAAAATGTTAGCAGTAGCACCCCATTACTATCGTCATTCAAAAAACTGTATGCTAAATGACATCATTATTATCTATTGTAAAGTTACAGTAGTAATTTAGCAGACAGATATTCACATCGATTTATACGTTTGGAGGGAGCTAGGCCAGTAATAATGCAATAACATGTTCAGTATTATGATTTTTCTATAAAGATATTTTCATTATGTATTTATTATTGTACTAATTTTGACATTTAAGCGTTTTAGGAAATTTGTTTTAATATATTTGCATGAAATACTTATACTTACACTCACCTAAAGGATTATTAGGAACACCTGTTCAATTTCTCATTAATGCAATTATCTAATCAACCAATCACATGGCAGTTGCTTCAATGCGTTTAGGGGTGTGGTCCTGGTCAAGACAATCTCCTGAACTCCAAACTGAATGTCCGAATGGGAAAGAAAGGTGATTTAAGCAATTCTGAGCGTGGCATGGTTGTTGGTGCCAGACGGGCCAGTCTGAGTATTTCACAATCTGCTCAGTTACTGGGATTTTCACGCACAACCATTTCTAGAGTTTACAAAGAATGGTGTGAAAAAGGAAAAACATCCAGTATGCGGCAGTCCTGTGGGCGAAAATGCCTTGTTGATGCTAGAGGTCAGAGGAGAATGGGCTGACTGATTCAAGCTGATAGAAGAGCAACTTTGACTGAAATAACCACTCATTACAACCGAGGTATGCAGCAAAGCATTTGTGAAGCCACAACATGCACAACCTTGAGGCGGATGGGCTACAACAGCAGAAGACCCCACCGGGTACCACTCATCTCCACTACAAATAGGAAAAAGAGGCTACAATTTGCACAAGCTCACCAAAATTGGACAGTTGAAGACTGGAAAAATGTTGCCTGGTCTGATGAGTCTCGATTTCTGTTGAGACATTCAGATGGTAGAGTCAGAATTTGGCGTAAACAGAATGAGAACATGGATCCATCATGCCTTTTTACCACTGTGCAGGCTGGTGGTGGTGGTGTAATGGTGTGGGGGATGTTTTCTTGGCACACTTTAGGCCCCTTAGTGCCAATTGGGCATCGTTTAAATGCCACGGCCTACCTGAGCATTGTTTCTGACCATGTCCATCCCTTTATGACCACCATGTACCCATCCTCTGATGGCTACTTCCAGCAGGATAATGCACCATGTCACAAAGCTCCAATCATTTCAAATTGGTTTCTTGAACATGACAATAAGTTCACTGTACTAAAATGGCCCCCACAGTCACCAGATCTCAACCCAATAGAGCATCTTTGGGATGTGGTGGAACGGGGCCTCGTGCCCTGGATGTGCATCCCACAAATCTCCATCAACTGCAAGATGCTATCCTATCAATATGGGCCAACATTTCTAAAGAATGCTTTCAGCACCTTGTTGAATCAATGCCACGTAGAATTAAGGCAGTTCTGAAGGCGAAAGGGGGTCAAACACAGTATTAGTATGGTGTTCCTAATAATCCTTTAGGTGAGTGTATATCTTAAATTTTAAGATAAAACAACAACACATTGTCCTAATGTGATACTTTGAATTTACCTAAAATAAATTTTGATTCTGTGCAAACAAATTACAATGTGTTTTTTTTTTTTGCAACAATGTTGAGAGTTCTGTTCCTAACAGTACACCTGCTGAAGAAGAAGTGACAGGTACAAGAAAAGTAGCAAAAAAAATCTTGACATCAAAGCACCGCAGAGAAAGAATGGAAAGCATACGGAGCCATCTACTCTTTAAACGTTCTTACGGTTCTTTGATTTCATACACCAATCGGTCTGTGCAGCACCACTTCAAGTCGAACAAACCTACTGAATCATTCATTCAAGAGATTTGTTCAAAAACACTGATTCATTCAGTAATGAAACAAGTGAAGTCTTAATGAGTGAGTCATTGAATCATTCATTCAAACCGATTTATTTAAAAATAATTCATTTCAATTATGTAAACATTTTTTAAATAAAATGCAGCAATTTACATTTTGTCCGAAACTCAGAACCTCTAGTAAATAAAATGTTATTTGTTTAGTTTGTAATCGTGCTCTCTATTTTAAATAAAAAAAATCATGATTCTCAATTTATCCAGAATCGTGCAGCTCTAATTCACATTTTGGCATTCTGACACTTTGTGCTTATATGTTTTACTTATTCACTTTTTTTGGTCGGTTGTGTTTTGGGCACCACATAAAACAAAGTTATTGCAGAAGAACCATAATTTGATTATTCTGCTCTTTCCACAATTCTGTAAAGGTCATCTAGACCTGAACTGTGGTGCAAAATGCTTTCTAATCTGAAATGAGACAGTTGTTTGAATTATTTTTCGCATGATGTGTTTGTGAATGGGTTTTTCTTTTCCAGTTGAGAAAGAGAAGCCTGTCTCAGAGGTGGATGTTTCAGCAGAAGAAGTAGAGCCCTACATGAAACGGCTGGTAATTCACTCATACATGCTAAATTACAAGCCTTTAGGCACAGACACTGATAAATCACCTCACAATGATTGGGATTCTTATCTGATTATAATCTGCAATTTATAATTTTTCCCTTGCTTGAATCTCGCGCCTGCGGTCCTGGTTTACTAATCAGTGCTTTCATATCACCGTTATTGAGTTCTTCTAATGATGTGAGTGAATATTTCATCCACTCTCCACATACTCCGTTGGCTTAAAGGTCTTGTTTGGGCCGCGTTCACGTATTAGACCTCATCATCGATCACACAAATCCGGAGGATGGCAGGAAGCTAGTGCGAGAAACATGGTTATATTAAACCCAATGGTCTTCAAAATAGAGGAAGAAGAGAAGCATATTGTTGAACTGTAATTTCCGTTACAGGTTCATGCATACGCATGACGAGGTCTTTGGCTTAAACGAGATAGATAACCCCTGGTCACAAATGATGGCTGATGCAAATAGCATGAGAGGAAGAGATGACTGAGAAAGTGAGGGGCGAGTGGGCAGAGCCAGCCAGCGAACTTATAGCATCTCTGTCCTTTCATCAATGAGGTTAATAGAATTAATTACAGCCCTCTGGCTGGAAAAAGGCAATGGCATTTACATGCAGTGGCTGAGTGTGTCCGCCCCTGCTGGGAGACCCTGTAGAAAAAGCAGCTGGTGAGCTGGTTGTAATGACATTTGTTATAGTAATGCACATTCACTGACATAAGCCCTTTAGACAAATATCAATATGTTTATGGTAGTTATGTGATGCTTTTAGCATAGCGATACGCCTAATTATTAGTGTGTTACGCAACTTCTGAGAGAATGATAAGAGTTTTTCACACAGTTTGACATGCAAAATACTCGCACACCATATAATTTAATGTTAAGCCATATAATGTTTCATCCAGTTTGGCCAGTCTGTGGTCTAACTAAAATCAGATCATATCCTTATCTCATATTTTCATATATATATTACAAACAGTGTTGGGGGAAAGCTACTTTTAAAAGTAATGTGTTACAATATTGTGTTACTCCCCCAAAAGTAACTAATTACATTACTTAGTTACTTTTTATGGAAAATAATGTGTTACGTTACTTTTGCATTACTGGGCTTGCTTGTTTGTTTTTGAAATGAAGGTCAGCAGCAAAGACATTGTTTAATAAAGTGAGATTAAATACATAAAATATATTATTTAACATATTTAATTATTGCAGGTTTGCATAATATTATTCTGAGTTTGCATTTCATGTTTTTTATTAATTTTAAGGAATACTGAATCTGTTTTTGTGCATCTGAGATTAGTAAATGCATGCTCACATTTAGTAAAGTAATTTACGCTACTTACTTGGAAAAAGTAACTTAGATATTTTGTCTTAAATCATTACTTTTCACGTAATCTGATTATGTAACTCGCATTACGAGTTACAAGATTTCTATTTCAAATAAATGCTGTTCTTTTGAACTTTTCAAAAAATAATCCTGAAAAAATTATGATAATTGATAATAGGAAGAAATGTTTCTTTAGCACCAAATCAGCTAATTAGAATGCTTTCTTGAGGATCATGTGACACTGAAGACTGGAGTTATGATGCTGAAAATTCAGCTTTGCATCACAGGAATAAATTCTAAAACATTAATACAGAAAACATTTATTTTAGATTGTAATAATATTTCACAGTATTAATATAGTCGCTAATCATTTTTTTCCACCAGAGAGAAGCATTTAAGCAGCGTTTGGTACTGAGTGGTATATCAAAGGAGTCATGGACAGAGGAAAGTGAGCGAGCCTTGGATAAATTCATCTCAGACACTTCTATTAGGCTTCTCGTCGTCTACCATGACCCTTTCACCGGCCTACGCGTGGGCTATGCCATTCCAGCTCAGGTATTCTGCAGCTCTATTTTGAGAAATGACATTTAACGTCCCAATCAGAGCCTTTTGTGTCACAATCTCATAAAGACTCTGAAGATTATTCAGGGGTTGAACGTGCTTGTTTTTTATAATAATGTTTTGAGTTTCAATTTAATGAAGGAACATGCAGAGCTTTCATAATAAATGTGTTCTTTATGTGTTGTGTTCATTTCCAATGCATCTGATGACTTGCCAGGATACCAAAAATCTCATTGTTTAACAGTGTGTGATGACCTCTGATGATCCATTAACGCTCAACATCATCAATTACCAACATTTTCTCTTTCCCACTTATCCATCTTACATCACTCTCTCTTTCTCTCTCTCTCTCTCTCTCTCTCACTCCCCCCAGGTGGTGGAGCAGATGTCCTACTTTATCCGGGAGGAGGACAGTATAATCACAGAGGAGAGTTTTAGGAGCTTGTTGCAGTTTGGTTCTGTGAGGGAAGGGGCCATAGAGGGTCTCCTCAGGCTGATGAATGGCATTCACACCCCTCACGTCAGCCTTAGCACTGCCTGGCCAGAGACCGCCAAGAACAACTACTCCGTAGAATTGGACCGGTTCATTACTAAACTTACAGGTAATGACAGATTGTCACAGCGCCATCTAGCGTGGGCCCTCCTCAGATGACAGCATACCAGTAACCTCCTGTATACACTGCTTGCGTGTTTTTTGTCATCACTTTACAGTTTGCACAGCATTAAATAGTTGTATTGAAATGCATAAATAACATAAATAAAATTTAACACTTATGAAAAGGGGGCCATGAAGGGTGTCAAGGCTGTACACTGAATGAAAAAATTGCTATAGGATTTACTATAGGAAATTGCTTGTTAGAGAAATTGAATTAAATGTGAAATTAAGTAGAAAGACAGAAAATTTGTATTTTCTTATAAAATATACTGTAATAAGCGCTATTTACAACTTCGAAAAATGTCTTTTTAGAGTATGTACTGTACAGTAAGGAGCTGCTTGCAGTACATACAGTATTTAATGGACATCTCAAACTCTTTCAAAAACACATTTTGCACAGAACTTTCTTTTTCATTGAAAACCTGTTGCAGAGGGCATCCTGGGTGCTTCGTTATTTTCATACATGCCTCCTCTTTTACTACCATTTTCTATTCACATATTACATATCACGGGTTATTGATCTTTCCTCTCATCCATATTGCAGCCGTCGGCTTGCTTCATATATTTTTCTTTCACATCAGGTTGATCCTAAGCACTGCTGACCTGAGATCAGATTCCTATTTTGTATTTTGATTTGCTCTCCATCAGCTTAACAGGCATAGCTGATTCAGAATCAGTGCTTTTGTGGCGTTTTTTTTGCACTATGACTGAGCTCCCCCCACCGTCAGCCATTCAGAGGTAATCACCTGGCACAGTGGAGCACCGTGATGGTTCAATTATTATGCTCATCAGTCCAATCAGCACACCCACATCACCCAGAGCAGCACGACTCTGACTAAACAGAAATAACACAGCCACCAATCACAGGCTTTTCTTATACAGGAAAGCACTGCCGCAGTGCTACCGGGTAATCAGAAAGACGTTCGCAATTTTAACAATTCACCTTTTGGTTCTCTTCTTTTAGCACATCGTTCAGTAGATCTTGTTCAAAGCTTTAGGCCTGGAGGCCAAGAAATACATTTCGAAGTCAATGGAGATGTATGTACAGATGATTTAAATACCATGCCACACGGGCATAAAAGCATACCAAGTTGCCTTGGATCCATTTTAATTAAGCTAACAAATAACAGTAAGGTCACAAAGTGCTCTTCAGTGATGTATTCAGCTGGTTAAGTGGTATATTTTAAAGAGACTTCAGGTTTAAAATGAAAGGAGTGAGTAAAAGCCAGGGGTATATTGATGTTAGCCATGCTTTTTCCAAAAATAACAGCACAAGCTTGGTTCATTCTTACTCTGTGAGGTAAAGCCTCGGCAATTCATCCATTCATTCATTTACCAAATCTGAAGAATTTGGGCTGAAATTTGTACTGAATAAATATAGACAATGTATACCCACTCCTACACTAACAAAAGGACGCCATACACTCTGTAGGATTAGACACATAAATACACACACACTCGCTTCTCAGCCAGCTGACTCATTCACTTGCTGCTTTTTTTTATGTCTCATTATTTTCCCTCTGGTGTATCCCTTTGCTTGTCTTTGTTCTCCCTGCAAAGGCCAATCGAATGCTGTCATTGTGTTCCTACACTCTCTTTATTTCTATGTCTCATTTCTGCCGTCACAGAATGAAGCAGCTAGTCTAACTTGTGCACACTGGCCTTGTTCCTTTTATTCTTTTCATTTCTCAATAAGCTTTGCACTTTTTGTGTCTCACTCTCTTTCTTCTGTCTCCCTCCATCAGACTTTTTCTTCTTCCAACAATTTCATGTGACAGACCTCTATTATCATGTTATCTGCTGTTTAAAGTGGTTGCAGCAAGCACCGTTTTGATGTCCGACATGGAAGGAGCAGCAGATACTGTAGAAAGCCACAAAGAAAAAACGAACAGCAGTTGTAAAAACTGTGACCGCTAACACGTGCCACACGGGCATAAAAGCTTAGCAGTAAACTTTTATTGTGTGTTGATTCATTTCACCAGCATGCAGAGCACCGTAATGTGGGCCGGCTTTGCTGTCTACAGCAGTAAGAAATTAGGAATGACATGATGGATGGGATGATGTGCTGTACTGTACATGGTGTTGCTAGTATGGACGACTTTCACTGGTCAGATTACTGATGTTCAACTATTGTTCTTCTCCACAGACAGCAGATTTAAACAGCTAGGCAGCACAGTGCTCTTCGTCCCTCTGGAGGCTCTGCAGCACCGCCCAGAGGTGGCCGTCATGAACAAGAGTCTGGTGCGAAGGCTGGAGAGTAAGACTGCGGCCGTGTGTGTATGCATGGGTGCTTGTGTGTGTAAATGGGTGTGTGAGGGGACTGTGAGGAATGAACAGTTTGAGTAGTACATAAGACACTGTATGCAGGAAATTACATCTACCGTGACAGTCCGTGGCTAGAGCCCGTGAGTGTGATTTACACAGTAACCACAGCTGAAGGGCAAAAATAAAGGACTAATTCAATCCAACACTGCCATGCTGCTCTAAGAGAGTTAAAGAAGTCTTTATTAAATTTGGCGGTCCTGAAGGGGTCTAGGGTTAAAAGGACATTTTGGGGGCACTTGGAGGTGTTGGAGGAAATGGTATTTTAGAAGCTAACTTTGAAAAAATTGCAGGACACAGTATGACGGATACCCCACTCGGGGTCTTTTACAGCAGGCAGCAGAGCAAAGACTGTTTGTCCTCCAGGCACTTTTATCTTAAATTTCTCCTCTGTGTTAAAGTCCCTTTCTTAATACACCAGTTACGTTCACATACAGTGGGGAGAACAAGTATTTGATACACTGCCAATTTTGCAGGTTTTCCTACTTACAAAGCATGTAGAGGTCTGTAATTTTTATCATAGGTACTCTTCAACTGTGAGTGACGGAATCTAAAACAAAAATCCAGAAAATCAAATTGTATGATTTTTAAGTAATTAATTTGCATTTTATTGCATGACATAAGTATTTGATCACCTACCAACCAGTAAGAATTCTGGCTCTCACAGACCTGTTAGTTTTTCTTTAAGAAGCCCTCCTGTTCTCCACTCATTACCTGTATTAACTGCACCTGTTTGAACTCGTTACCTGTATAAAAGACACCTGTCCACACACTCAATCAAACAGACTCCAACCTCTCCACAATGGCCAAGACCAGAGAGCTGTGTAAGGACATCAGGGATAAAATTGTAGACCTGCACAAGGCTGGGATGGGCTACAGGACAATAGGCAAGCAGCTTGGTGAGAAGGCAACAACTGTTGGCGCAATTATTAGAAAATGGAAGAAGTTCAAGATGACGGTCAATCTCCCTCGGTCTGGGGCACCATGCAAGATCTCACCTCGTGGGGCATCAATGATCATGAGGAAGGTGAGGGATCAGCCCAGAACTACACGGCAGGACCTGGTCAATGACCTGAAGAGAGCTGGGACCACAGTCTCAAAGAAAACCATTAGTAACACACTACGCCGTCATGGATTAAAATCCTGCAGCGCACGCAAGGTCCCCCTGCTCAAGCCAGCGCATGTCCAGGCCAGTCTGAAGTTTGCCAATGACCATCTGGATGATCCAGAGGAGGAATGGGAGAAGGTCATGTGGTCTGAGGAGACAAAAATAGAGCTTTTTGGTCTAAACTCCACTCACCATGTTTGGAGGAAGAAGGATGAGTACAACCCCAAGAACACCATCCCAACCGTGAAGCATGGAGGTGGAAACATCATTCTTTGGGGATGCTTTTCTGCAAAGGGGACAGGACGACTGCACTGTATTGAGGGAAGGATGGATGGGGCCATGTATCGCGAGATCTTGGCCAACAACCTCCTTCCCTCAGTAAGAGCATTGAAGATGGGTCGTGGCCGGGTCTTCCAGCATGACAACGACCCGAAACACACAGCCAGGGCAACTAAGGAGTGGCTCCGTAAGAAGCATCTCAAGGTCCTGGAGTGGCCTAGCCAGTCTCCAGACCTGAACCCAATAGAAAATCTTTGGAGGGAGCTGAAAGTCCGTATTGCCCAGCGACAGCCCCGAAACCTGAAGGATCTGGAGAAGGTCTGTATGGAGGAGTGGGCCCTGCTGCAGTGTGTGCAAACCTGGTCAAGAACTACAGGAAACATATGATCTCTGTAATAGCAAACAAAGGTTTCTGTACCAAATATTAAGTTCTGCTTTTCTGATGTATCCAATACTTATGTCATGCAATAAAATGCAAATTAATTACTTAAAAATCATACAATGTGATTTTCTGGATTTTTGTTTTAGATTCCGTCTCTCACAGTTGAAGAGTACCTATGATAAAAATTACAGACTTCTACATGCTTTGTAAGTGGGCAAACCTGCAAAATCGGCAGTGTATCAAATACTTGTTCTCCCCACTGTAAATGCAAATTCTTGCGTGATTCATCAGTGCATGTTATTAAAATAGACCTTCAAAGGTTTAGGGTCGGTGCGATTTAAAAAAAATTTTTTTTTTGAAAGTGTGTTATTTTCACCAAGGCTGCATTTATTTGATAAAATACAGTAATACAGTAAAACAGTGATATTATAAAATATTACAATGTACAGTGGACTCTACAGATATTGGCACCCCTGATAAATATGAGCAAACTGACTGCCATTTCTCTTTCATTCAAAATATTTACAAAAATTGAACCTTTAATTGAAGTGAATTAACAAAATATAAATGTGGAATAAATGAAATAAATGTTTTTCTTCAAAATATGTGTGCCAAAATGATTGGCACCCCTACAAATTCCAACTGAAGTATATTATTCATATGATGTGTCTTTATGTTCACCTTACTGATCAGGAACACTTAAGTGACACGTCATGACTTCCTGTTTTAAGTGACACACAGGCCAAATTCCTATAGTCATCCGTCACTATGGGAAAGAACTGAGAATACAGTCATGATGTTTGACAAAAGGTTGTTGAGATACACAAGTCATAAAATGGCTAAGATAATGGTTTAATTGTTAAAATACTCGTTTCTATTATCTGAGCAATAATTAAGAAGTTTAAATCAACTAGAATTGGTAACAATTTACCTGGAAGTGCACGTGTGTCTATTGGCCCCACAGGCACTGAGGAGGATGGATTGAGTCACCAAACAAACTGTAAGGATCAAAGTTAGAGAATTGCAAATGCTAGTTGGGTCTTGGGGTCAGAAAGTCTCCAAAAATATGATCAGACCTCACCTATATAACCACAGCTCTCTGCAATAAAAACGCCTTTGGTGACATATAACAGCAGTCTCATGCACCTACAGTTCATGCACCTGCCAGGCGTTAGTGGAACTTAGAGTGGGACTGTGTTTTATGGTCAGATGAGACCAAAATAAAGCTTTTTGGAAAAACACCAGAGGTGGGTTCACATAGCCATGTAGAAAAGTACTTTATACCCACTGTGATATATGGTGGTGGATCTTTAATGCTGTGGGGCTACTTTTCTTCCAAAGACCCTGGACAACTTTTTAGGTTACACTCCACAGTATCATAAACATCAAGTACCAGCAGATATTAAATCAACACCTGACTGACCATGTCACAAAACTTACACTGGTCCGTGGTTGGATCTTCCAGCATGACAATGAAGCACATCTCAAAATAAACAACAGAATAGTTCACTGACCACAGAATGAAGGTTTTGCCATGGACATAGCAGTCCCCTGATCCAAAGCCCATAAAAACCTGTGGGATGAGCTGAAGAAAAGAGTCCACAATCATTGTTTTGAATCTGAAGGATCTGCCAATATTTCAGAAAAAAAGTATTTGTTTTATGATAAGAATTTCAATTATTATTAGATTTTTGTGAATATTTTGAATGAAAGACTAATGAAATTGCAAAAACTAATTTTCAGTCAGTTTTGCTGATATTTACTATGGGTGCCAATATTTGTAGAGCCCACTGTAAATTAACTGTTTTCAATTAAATACATTTTAAAATATAATTTATTCCTGTGATTTTCAGCATCATTATTCCAGTCTTCAGTGTCACATGATCCTTCAGAAATCATTCTAATGTGCTGATTTGCTACTCAAGAAACGTTTATTATTATTATCAGTGATGAAAACCGTTGTGGTACCTAATATTTTTGTGGAAACCGTGATGCGTTTTTTTCAGGATTCTTTGATGAAGACACATAAATAGTTCAGTAGTTCAAAAATAAAGCTAAATGTATTTATTAAGACCACAGACTGTACCGAAGTGCTGTAATATTTAAAAAAAAAAAAAAAAAAAAAGGATGTGTTGCGATTCTCTTGAGGGTTATTCGGTGGTGTTTCAGGAGCAGAGTATTCAGTTGCATTCAGAACAGAATATAATATACCCTTATTGGTAGCTAAAAGCATTAAAATTTGCGAAAATATTTAATGAAGGATCACGCAAGGGGTGTGCAGAACTTTGCAAATGATGGGCGTTTAAATTCAACAGAACTTTCTGCGGAATTCTTTAGCCAGAGATTTGTAATTGTCAGGTTTGATTAAATATAATGTAGCACCTTACAAACCGAAACACTCTCTCTCTCTCTCTCTCTCTCTCTCTATATATATATATATATCTCCCAGTGGTGGTGATCCACTGGACACGTCAGATAAAAGCAGTGCTCAGCGCTCAATCCATAAGCAACATGGGAGACACCTCAGGCCCACTGGAGGAGATCTCTTTCTGGAAGAACCGCTGTGCTGATCTGGACAGCATTAGTAAGCAGCTGCAGAAACCTGGAGTCTGTCATATACAGGCGATTCTGCAGCTCTACACATCAACCTACATCCCACCCTTCTGTGAACTAGCCAAGCAGATCCAGGTACAGCCGAGTACCTACCTGTGTGTGTGTGTGTGAAAAAGTGTGCGGGGCTACATGGCAGGAATTGAGCCGAGGGGTAATGGGCTGAACAAGAACATTCTCTGGCTGTTGATGATTTATATGCGCCTTCTGAGCGGCTTCTCCTCACCCCTCGGAAATGAGGCCGTCTCACATTCGCTCTTCGCTATTAAGAGTTGGCCCGGCTTCTCATTTCAACGAGAGACGGAGCCTGTCTGTCAGCTCTACTTCAGTGCTTAGTGTCGCACCCTCATTGCCCTTTAACACTGGTTTTAGATCAGTTTATGGTTGTTCATATAATGACTCAGGATTGGGGTTTAGATAGAGGAAGCTGGTCCTGCATCAGTGTGGAGGACACGTGTCCCTTTTTCTGATGGTTATGCCTCCAGCTTCATACTGCACAAAACTGCAAGGCTGCAGCAACTGCCGTCCTTCATTTAAAAAAATCTCCAAAGCCTCTGAAAAAAATCAATGTGACCAGAGTGAAATAATTAAACATCAGCTTTATTTGACCTTCAGTGGCACCCATGGCTGCTTGTAATAGTGACGCTGTAGAGTCAGCTGTGTGCCTGATCACTGTCCCGTGACAGCCATGTTGTGTATGGTAGCACTCAGTTTACTTGGGTAAAACCCTTTAAGCTTATTCAGATGTCACTGAAATTGACCGTAACTGTCCAAATTGACTTCAGGTGCCAGTTGAAGTCAATAAACATAACCACTAAGTTAAGACTGTAGTCGTGTCCCAACTGACGCACTCTACATGTATACACTATATACAGTCAAACCTAAATTTATTCAGATACCTTCAACATTTTCTCACATTATCACAGTTTATTCGCTATATTTAGAAAATGGTAATAAAATATGACAAGAACTTAGAGTTAAACTGTGTCAGAACAAATTCATCTTGATAATGTCAGATAACTTTGATAGAAAGGTATGTAATGGATTACAATCAACCAATCAGCTGTCAGCTGTTACATTTAAGTTCACAATTAGTTAATACCAATTTAGGTCAACCAATGACCAAGCAATGCTTAATTTTGTTCAGTCTGTGGTGTAAAAGGACGCATTAGCAGAAAAAACACTTAAGCAAAACTTGGTCAGGTCAAAGTATCTGAATAATTTTGGTCCCAAATTATCAATTTTACTGGTAGTCCACTGTATGAAGAATTTTTGGGTATAATATGTCACAGTTTACTTTATTTTGCTATCCTCACTTACATAAATGAACTATAGTGTCCTGCACCCACTAGTAAAAAATTATATCTGGTGTCTGAATAATTTTTGGTTTGACAACGTATGCACTATGTACTCAATCGTGTAGTGAATGAACTTTATAAGGTTATTTTGTCATTCAACTTAAGAGTCTGATAGTCCCTCCCCATGAAGTGTCCAACATTCTATGCTTTGTTTTATTGGTTAATAAAGTGCATCATATGGGCATAAAGTGCACTTTTTCTTCTTGGAATTTTTAGTGTGAACACACTACTCGCACTAGAATAGTGCATAAGTACTCGAATTGTGTCTTAAGACCTAGTCTGACCAACTAGCAATAAGTAAGGACTAATCAGTCTCACTTTAAGGATTAAAATTAGAACTATCTTTATATGTACCTGGGCCCGGTTGCATGAAACCTCTTAAGTGGTTTGACTTAAAGATATCCCTGAAGGGGAAAAAATCCCTGATGTAGGGGATTTATTTAGAGCGTGGCATCAAACGCCTTAACCGTCATCTTTACTTGAGTGTTTAATACTAAGCATTTTGCGATCGTTTCTGGCAAAACACGGCAATGGAGAAGCGGTTGCTATAATTACGAAATCTCACACAATAAACAGAGCATAACGGACCACTGACTATTTCATGCATTCTGACTTATTTACGCTGTTAAAGAGTTGGATTCTCATGCTAAACATGGCCAAAATTTCAAAAAACGAGTTGGACATATGACGGAGTATTTCTGTGCCAAATACACTCCTTCAGGATTCGAATAAGTTTTGGAAAGTTTTTTTCGAGTATGGCCCTGTATGACGCCATAAAGGGCGGAATTCCTTGTATGGGCACTTCTCCCGGATGAGCGAGTGCTACGTCAAAAGATCATGTTCCATGAAGATATTTTGTAAATTTCCTACTGTAAATATATAAAAAAAATTATTAGTAGTAGTAATATGCATTGCTAAGGACTTCATTTGGACAACTTTAAAGGCGATTTTCTCAATATTTAGATTTTTTTTGCACCCTCAGATTCCAGATTTTCAAATAGTTGTATCCCGGCCAAATATTGTCCTATCCTAACAAACCATACATCAATGGAAAGCTTATTTATGATCTCAAAATCTCAATTAAAATGACTGGTTTTGTGGTCCAGGGTCACAAATATCCAAAATGTTGAATATTTACGATCTGAAATCCTGTTGTGTGGGAGGAACAAACGCGCACACACTCTGTAGATTGTCACGTGGAACTAAACAATACCAAATCAGAAAGTGAGCTCATGGATGGAAGCATAGCACGACTTCATCTAAACCTTTTTCTTTTTTCCCCCCGCAAATTTTCTGTAAAAGCAGTTCAAATGCTATTATCACCATTTCTTCTTGCCCATCGTCAGCCATGTTTGTTTACTGTAAAGTCACGTTTGACCGCAAGATATTTCTCGAGATTTCCTGTGTTCACAGTCAGGACTCTGGTTGTTTGTGTATGGAATCTGTTAGTGTGCGGTGTTTAGTTGTTGTCACATCGCGGCACTCCACACTGTTAAATCTATGATTTTTTTTTATCATCATGTTTCTGGTTTGAAAATCTGATTTGTCTGTCTGTCTATCTGTCTGTCTGTCAAATTAACATTGGTTTTTGTTTTGTTCTCCAGGATAGCACTTTGCAGGCTCAGTCAAATGTCTCCTTCCTGTCTTTACTGAAGGAGCCTTGTGAGGAGCTTGCTCAGCTTAAACCTTGTGAGATTGTACCCAAACTCGCTCACATCCTCAACCTCATCCGTGTGATATGGATCAACTCCAGCTACTACAACACCCGTGACAGGATCACAGCTCTATTATCCAAGGTACATAATTTTACCATGAACCTGATTCATTCAGGAACACTACTATTGTGTGTTTGCTCAGAGACACACAATGGTTAATTCTGCCATGGCTTTGTTTGGAATTATTTTCAAAAAAAATGTTGGAAATGTTTAAAACTCTAACGCCTGTTTCACACATACTCCGTCTGCAGTGCATATGCGGTGTGTGTTGCAGTACATATGCGATGCAGGAGCCGCACGTGCTGTTGTGCTTTCACATATGCCGCGTTTGCAGTGCGTTACTGATCCGCGGCTGTATACCACAAACACAGCATTTATTCATTATTTTTATTTCAAATCCAAAAGTTGTTAGGCTACTGAACATGGCTTGTCAGCATTGCAATTCTCTTGTATACACCCTTTCATAGATGTCACGGTTAAACGCACGGTATAAACAACGTTTTATTCAACTCCTTTATTCCAATTACTTTATATTTATATAGCCTAATACTTTAGATTTATATATTGGCAAAACATTTAAACATATGTTATAGCCAATGTTAAAATCACAAACATTTTAAATTAAAACTTACAATAGACAAAAAAGATCTTGTCTTTTATTTCGTTTTTAAATCTTTTTTTTACAAGAAATCCTGCAGGTCATAAAGAACTTTGTTTTTCCACCTCCAAGAAAGGAGAAAGGACGAGTGCTATCCATTACATATAATATGCAATACTTTTATAATAGAACGATAACATCGTATGCACATTCTACAAATGCAACTCACCTGTACAGAATGATTGAGTAAAGCAATACATTATATGATAGGTTATCTCTTTATAATATCACATGAGTGAATTGATTTTCAATGCTCTGACAATGAAGACTGATCCACTACACCTTTTTATTGTTATGCACAGCCCTTTGTCTCGGCAATCAATCACTTCATGCATAATTTTGTATGAATCAGCTAAGCTCTCATGCTCAGAGGTTTTCCCTCAATCCACTCACACAGACCTATATAGTCATACTAGTACCTGCTGCCTGGATCCCACACCCCCCTCCCCTGCTTCCTGCACATCAAAGTTCGGATTGCTTTGGGCTCCGCCACATAGATAAGCCATCAGCTGCAGTAGCGTAGCACATGTAACACGTGTTCTTCAGATCAGAGGAGCGGTGCCTTGCGTCTCTACGCCACCCGCTCGCATCGGTTCGCTTGCTTTTCATTTCCATCCCTGGCTCCTTGAGAGCATCAGGGAAACCGTTTAACCTTCTGTAATTACGCTTTGACCCTTCCTCTGCAGGAATCACATGGTACTACTGCCACTTTGTTTCTCTCTCTTTTTTTGTCTGTTTCATTTTTCTTTTTTTCTCTTTTTCATTCTTTTCTTTGAAAACACATCAAGGCAAATCAGACTGCTACAAAAACATTTGGTCTAATTGTTTCCTGAGGGGTGAGACTGTGCGCACATGCTGAAATGCCCGCATTAAATCAGCAGTTGTTTTCCAAAGGGCCATTTTTATTCTCTGAGGTCATATTTGCACCTTTGACCTGCATATGTTTAATGAGTTCAAGTCTGGACAATCTTTTTCCCCCTTTTGTTTCCCTTATGTTCAAACTTAAAGGGATAGTTTACCCATCAATGAAATTTACTCACCATCATGTCATTCCAAACCTGTATAACTTTCGTTCTTCTGTGGAACACAAAAAAGATACACCCTCATACAAAGACAAAACAACATCATGGTAACACATATGACACTAAAATAATGCAGTAGTCATTAACTAAATTAAAAAAATGTAACAAACACTAATGTACATTACTGATCGCAAAAATAAGAAGGAACAAAATTATTTACATAAAATATAACTATATGTGATGTGTCAAGCAGGGACGTCTGAGTATATCCTTTAACTGATTTTCACTGTTAATTATATTGTATTTGATAGTTTTTACTTAAAAAAAAAATGACAATATTTTACAGTACAATTGTAATGCAATGGTAAACCATTTACAATTTTTTACTGTAGGCTACATGATAACGTAACTAATATATTTATAATAAGGTAACCAATTAGAGGTTTTTACTGTAGCATTTTTACAGTTTTTTTTTTTTTTAAACGTACACTATGTAACTTTGTTTTGTTTAAAATTAACAATTTCAATTCTCATAACAATTCTCCTACCAAAATGTGTCTTTGTCTTACCCTGATTCATTATGGTAAGCCTATTATAAGTGTTCATATTTTAGATCTTGTCGGGATGGTTTTCGCGAGAAATTGCTTACATACGTCACTCGCCCGTGTGTGTCTCGTCATGTCTGTAAATAGAGAAAAGTTGCTCTGGCTACTTTGATGCGTGTATAGGTGTGGGAGGTCCATAGTTTAGTAAGCAAGAAAGGTTGATATGGAGCAGCTAATTCTCAAACCTCTGGGGAATCGGCCATTTTTAATAACCCTGAACAGGGGAGAGTCTGCTGGCAAAAAGAGAACCCGACAGAGCTTGTAATAAAACCAGAATCAACATTTGGCTTGGCTTTTAGGAGATGGCGAGAACTGATGCATTTGAAATTTTATTGAGCAGATAAATTGCCATATGTAGCTCTCTAACAGAGTTTATTGTAAAGCATTATCTATTGTGAAGGCTCATTTCATTATGGTTGTTGTAGCGCTGTGCTGGAATTTATTTTCAAGGAAGTACCGTGTCTATTAATGGGTAAAGCTACAGTAACGTCTTCAGCTAGTCAGCTTGAGATCATTTCCATCTAAACAGCCTATAGTGAATATTCTATGAGCAGTAGGATAATCATATTCATCTGCATAGTCACGCAGAACCAAAGCACAACCAAAACAATGTTCTTCTGCAAAATGCATGCATTTTTTTTTTTTAGTGAAAATTGTTTTGGACTCTCATCAGTGTATAGACAAAAACTGTTGAACATTCTTCAGAATATCTTCTATGTTTTACAGATGAAAGGATACAGGTTTGGAATGACATGATTCTGTTACATTTTTGGGTGAACTATCCCTTTAACACAAGCTCTGCTGGTCATTGCAGTGCCACCCTCTAACCAATAGACAGACATATCCAGAGCCTTTAATTTAATCTGTCAGAAATGTTCTTCAGTTCAGCCATAACACTGTAATTCTTTATGCATTCTTACCCAGGCCAAATGCCTGCGGTTCAGTCAAGTGAGCTCTCTGCACTTTGTTCTTACCTTTTCAAATACAGACTATCTGATGTGAAAGTTCTATTGTGTTAGGTCAGTGCTTGTGCTATGAAAACGGCTTAGGTTATGCTTTAATGATTTTTGAAGTGAAAGAAAGTTCTCTTCTCCTGCAATGAAGAAAAGCCTTCATCAGTTTACATCAGTGTATTTGTTTTCTGTTGGAAAATTGAATTTCTATTTTCCTGACGGAAAGATTCCAGCGACTGATATAGGCCCTCTCTGTGGAGATCTTTATGTTTTTATTGTTATTCTATGGAATAATGTTGCTATTTTTCTCATGGCTGTTCCACCGTGCCATGAATGCACTGTGAGTTTAAATCACCTGCTAAGCTCCATTAATACTCAGTGACTTGGATCTTGTACCTGGTTCACAGATTTGGCTCACGGTCCTATAGGACTGATGGGGGATCAACATCCCCTGACCAAATTTGAAATGAAACATTTCAGAAGAAATTGAGGGAACTGTTCTAAAATCAGAGTGTAACGGTGATTTCTATCAACAGCCATATACAAATACATCTAAATGGACTGTAAAGTCCACCCAGCGCTCTGTTGTCATTGGCTGCGTGCAATAGCATGTTGTATTTAATGAAGGTGAAATGGGCCCTGGTATTTGCACTCTTTTTCAGACTTTAGAGGGTTTCTTCCCCTCCAAGATGTAAAATAACATGAGAAACCTGATTATTTCAGCAGGGGAGCATTTTACTGTGCTTGCAGTGAGGAAGGAAAGAAAGAGAGGCGGTAGAGAGAAAAGACGTGGAGCAGAACTTGCTTTCTTGATTCAGTTTCCAGTCAGAGGTTTCCAGCTAATAATTTCCAATCAGAGGGCATTTGAGTCATGATGTGTGTGTTTGTGCGTGGATTTGTATGTGTGCATCACGACCACCTTCCTTTGTCTCTCCCTCAGGGCTTCAGCATTTCTTTTATTTGTTTTTGGTTTGTTTTTCCACCCGTCCTATTTCTCCGAGCTGGTAGAGCCTACATCGGATTTAATATCATTTTCCAATCAGCCAGCGCTAGGGGCCATGGACTTTGGACTCCCGTGTGCTGTTCCGTTTAATACCACGAGAAAAATACAGAGGTAAAGAAAGAGTTAAAAATACGTAAGGCCTTCAAAAGAATAATTTGTAATAATTGTGCCGGCATCCCGAGACTGATGTGCTCATTGTTATTTTGTACATGAGACTCACAGCTCTATATGCCGTCTGCTTCCCACCGTCTACTCCTGATATGAAACACCATCTGCTGGGGTTTCTTAAAGCTCAGCGCCTGTCATCTATTCTTACCTCCTACGTCCACCTAACCCTACTTTTAGCTCCGTCTAGGTCTTTTTTCCTGCACCAAAGTTAAGACACGCTTCTCTGCTGATTTTCAAGAGCTGCTGTGACAGAAATGGAAGAAACGTCTCTGATTGAACAAGGCCTTAGAAATCTCTTGAGACGCAGGCGTTGGGACGTGTGTTGTCTTCATTTACAGAAGGTTCTTTTTATCTTTCTTTAAAGAGAGGAATGAAAAAAAAATCTATATATATGAACCCATAAGCTGTTTAATTCTGTGGCTCTCTTAACCTTTTGCTTAAATGAGAATTTTGAGTCATTTACATATCAATTTAATTTCCTCTTGTTTTGTGCCTCCTTCATTAAAACAGGAATTTGCCTGCCTGGCACTGTAATCAGGGTGTAGTACACATTACTGCAGCATGGTGTACACACACACACACACACACACACACACACACTTTTTCTAACTCTTTTTCCCCCCCACATACACATATACACATTCTATTTCCCTTTATTCACAGATGTACACATGTACAGTTATTTTCTTTCTTTCCGTTTTCTTTTTTGTCTCTCTTTCACACATTTCAGTGCTGTATGGGATTCCTGTGTCAAAAGAAGCTAAAAATGAATGGGAATCTGTCGTTTCACATCCTCCACTATATACATCATCAGCCATGATTACACTTTCTTCTCCTCTCTTCCTCTCTTCTCTTTGTTGCCTTCTCTTCATTTTTTTCTCTTCATTTCTATACAACAATCTCTGTTTTTGTAAGGCACATGGATCTGAGTGACACCAGGCACAAAAGCCAAGGTTTTAACAGGAGTAAATCCTGCCTGATTCATAGAAAAGTCTGTACTCAAGGTTAATCTACACCTGAATGCAGAGCACATTACGGCACACACCTGTCTGTGCTTGCTTTGGTACAGTCAATGTGGTTCTCTCATCAAACATTCATGTGCAAAATCCTCAGTTATGAGGCTGAACATCCTGACGTGCAGTAGATACAGCAACAAAGACAGACCATACTTGGATCGCTGGGTGTTTAATTTACACACAGTATCTATACAATGTGGTGTTTTGTTGTTTTGCAGATGAGTAATGAGATCATCCGTCTGTGCTGTCGGGAGATCTCTCTGGACAGGATCTTTCAGGGTTACGTGATCTCCAGCAAGCAGATTCTGAATGACTGTATCCAGTGCTGCCTGGCATGGAAAGAGCTCTACCTGCACACCTCCCAGCTCCACCACAAGTACAGTAGCCCTCAATCATCGTTTCTCTCTCTCTCTCTCTCTCTCTCTCTATCTGCTCTGAGTTCTGCTCTGTTCCCTACAGCACAGGAACACGGCACTTAGAACTGCACTGTGATTGCACTGTATTACAGCAGCACCCATCCACTTTACACGCCATAACGAGAGTTTCTACGGTCAGCAGTGACATATGGAGTGCTGGATCTTTTCAAATATAATTAAGCTTCTTCAGGTGATTTATCTCTGCTTACACTCTGCTAAGTGCCGTACTGTTTCATATCAGCATCGCCATTCGCCACTGCTACCAGCTCCACTATTAGTAATAGTATGCTACTACTAAACCTGGTATTATTACTCCAGCTGCCGTTTCTGCTACTGTCACTGCTATTACAACAAGTAGCATCCTGCAACAATACCTGCAGGCCTTGTCCACACTAATACGTTTTTGTTAGAAAACGCATCTTTTTCTCTCCATTTTGGCCTTCCGTCCACACTGAGACAAAGACAAAGCTTTTTGAAAACGCTCGCCAAAGTTGATAAATTTGAAAACGCTGTTTTCACGCTGTAGTGGGACTGTGAAAATGGAGGTATTTGAAAACGATGGTGCATGTTTAGTCATGTGACGCATATCGTACCGATAGATATTCATGTTTATACCGGTATTGTGCCTGTTATGTGCTATTCGCTTTCACACCGTTGCTAAAATATGTTACTTTGCACACTCTTCATATCGCAGTCCTGCAAAGATGACAGAACATTTATTTGCAATTGCTGTCCTGTGGCAAAACATGAGAGCAGTTGTGTTTTAGACCAAACATATAATGGTGAGTGAGATATTTTGCTACATAAAATTATCCTGCCAGAAGAATAGCATGAGAACTTTATTATGTCTTGTTCCATCTGTATGATCTCAGTGAGCTTTTATACATTCAGTGAGTGTTTACACATGCGCAGTAAGGTGAATTTAGTGTTTTCCGACATTTCAGTGTGGACGAGAAACTTTTGGAAAAAGCTTGAAAACGCTAGTGTGGACGGAGAGCATTTTCAAATGTGTCCGGATATGTAGCCTGCAGTTTACAGACCACAATCCTATAGCATTTCTAGGACACTAGTTTTTTTGTATGTACTAGCAGTTTATACTGTTTCACAGCACTAACTATTCATTTCTGTATTTGTAGTATTCATTTTCAGAAATTATTATTATTATTTTTTTTTAATTATCATTATTTTAATTATTTAAACATAATTGATATTCTCCTAACCAACCCCTAAACATAACAGTATATGAAATATTAAATATGAGCCCATATTCTGGTTTTAAATTCAGTTTCTTTGGAAAGAAAGTCCTTTTTTTTTTCCAATGCGGAAGTGAACTATTTTCTGTGTATGTAAGAGACTTCCGCTTCATTATCTGCAGGGTGCTGTGGTGCTTCTCGTCTGGTGTGCAACCAGTTTAACTAAGTGCAGTAAACTTGTTTGCGCTAAAAATAGTGTTTATGATTACGATAACGAATTATAATGATATGCTAACAAATGCCAGTTTTGCACAGCTAAAATAACTGGAAGTGTCTGACACAGGCTGTGCCTGCTCTAATGTTTAAAATAAGGTGAAAAACAGGTCTCCTCTGATTGTGTCAAATTTGCTAGGTGCCACTGTCACAAAAACACTAGGGTCCTAAAACTGTAGTCCTACAACTTGCAGGAACATACTATTGATTACAACTTGTACTGACACTACAGCTTTGTTTTTTAATTAATTGATTGATTAATTAATTAATTAATTTACTACTAATTCAATTCACATTTATTTGTATAGCGCTTTTCACAATACATATCGTTTCAAAGCAGCTTTACTGAAAATGCATGTTTCTACATTACAGTTTAGAGTGATCTGTTATCAGAGGTGACTGTGTCCAAGTAATGGATTTCAGAAATGTACATATATAAGTGATGCAGTTAGCTAACAATGTATTAATTTAAGGCAGAAACAATGAGCTCATTGAAGTAATTATTACGAGTTGTGAACGTAATGATTACAATATATGGATCCGAAGAATACTGTTACTGCTAAGATTATTGTTACTTTTATCACTGCTACTATGTGTCTCTGCACTACTAGCAGTACTAAACATGACCATTACCTTTTTTTTTTTTTTACCTTTAGGATAATTACTACGGTTATCTGCATTACCACCTCTACTAATATGGAGCTAAATTAGTCTCAGAATTAATGCATTACAAAATAAGATTACTAAATTTGTAAGCTAATTCACATTCACAAAAAAAGTTTATGTATTTGCAAACAGCAATTCACAGACTTGTAACCTGATTAATATTCACAAAGCACTTATTTGCAAATACACAGCCAAATTTACATTTACAAAATATGAAACCCATCCTTTATGAGCACTAATCAAGCCATACTGTGCACCAGACACTAGAAAAAATAACAGATAAATTAGGTTTTGAATTTATGAATGGCTGTTTGCTAATTTGCTAATTGCTAATTTATGAATGGCTGTTTGCCTTAGCACTTTTGCTAATATAACAATTACAGTTACTGCTAATACTGCTGCTGCTGTTGCACTCATAATGTGGTTCTCTATATTAGGCTACTTAGGCTATAACTAATTATGCTAGTGCTACCAATATGGTTAGTGCTAATAGTGCTGCCACTGTTTGCACTGCTACTGCAGTTCTCCTGTATTACTAGTGCTTCTAATACAACAAATTCTGTAACTGCTAATTTGTTGCTACATTAGCACTGTTAATATAGTTCCCTTTATTATTATCCCTGATAATACATTGCTGCAGCAATAACCACCAATACCACTAGGGATGCACCGAAATGAAAACTCTGGGCCAAAATCTGTATGGACTTTGCCGTAAACCGAAACTAAAAATGCTTTTTAAAAAATGTATTTCTTATTTTAAATTAGCATTTTTTTGTATAATTGTATTAATATTGGAATATTAATACAATTATACAAAAAAAATGTAAAAGCATTTTCAGTATGTATCCGAACGTAGTGTTTACATGAACGCTAAATAAATGTCACAAGCTTCTGATCGGATTTAATCCATAGACTGTAAAAAAATATGGATGTAGTGTCTGTGACGTCACCTGTAGGTTTCTGAAGAGCATTTTTGAAGCCTAAAGCCGGCCGTTGCCATCTTGGCAGCGCCTCACTCCCGGATAACTGAAAATGGGCAAAGAGGCGGGGCGTGGGTGGAGCTGAGGTGCCTGGTTGCTGAAACCACGCCCGCCTAGCTCGACCATAGTGCCAATCCACCTGTCACTCAAGTGGCCACGCCCTTAATTATGCAGAACTTTAAGGCTTAATATAATTTAAACTAGCGTTGTCGTTTTAACGCAGTTGTTAGATTAATTAGTTACGGTAAAAAATAATGCGTTAAAATTATTAACGCATTTAACGCACTTGCCCCGCCCCAGACCTACTTTGGTCATCATACATTTCATACAGTTGATTGATGAAGAATATGATGCAGGGCAACAACTCACTGTGTGATGAAGCCTATAAAATGCAGTTAGAAGGCGTTTTTACACTGGGCACGTTTGTTGTGGTCCGCGTCAGAGCGCAATTGTTCCCGCCGGTGCTATGCGCGAATACACTGCAGGCTCACTCTCGCTCGTATCCAAGGTAAATACAGATACAGATTTGACTCCCTTTTGGAGCCTGTCCCTAGCGGCCAGTCAATGAATTGCAGTTTAAGTCACTTCCCTGTTGGCTTCAAGAGAGACCGCGGGAGGTTGCCGCTTGCTTTTGACGTGCACACTGCACGAATATACAGTTTCCCGCTGTTGTTGCCTACTAACCATCCTCCTTTTCTTTGTTTTAAAAAACCAGACTTAATATTTATCTATTTCGGGTTATGCCGTGCTGCTTATATTTGTCAAGCAGTAAAAACGCCCTTTCCCGAGCCCTAAACCAGTCGACTGTGGATGAGAGTCTGAAACAAGGACTGGTGGGACGTTGTCCTGCTCCACTTCACAGACGATGAGTGGAAAGAGAATTTTAGAATGACAGGACACTCATTTATGACTCTTTATTCAACAGGAAGAACAGCTTGTTCCACGCATCATACGTCATTACGCTATTTCTAAGTCACTGCACATGCACAGTACTCGAGTTTCGGTTTTCAATCTGATCACATTTTAATCAGATCTGGCCAATTCATTCCGACTGACGTGGTTACATGTGACATTTTTATTCTGATTGTGCTGCTAGCTCGATTAGTAGCTAGTGGTAACGGCTAGAGTCAGAGTGAAACCTGAGTGCTGAACACTGAGAGGCGGGGCGGGGCTGCATATATTTTTGTCCCATGTTTTCAGCTATTTTTCTCTTTTGGCCAAAAACCGGCAACCGAAATGTCTGAGTCAGCTGTACATAGATAGTGTTCGGTACCCAGTGCCAGGTCTTCCTTTCTATACAGCAGCTAATACAGAGCACACTTTCAGCCTAGATTATTCACTGCCACCCTGCTCTCTGTCTTTCAGCATTATGGTCCTTCCTCTCCCTGTCATTTCCTCCATCAATGACTCTAACTAACCCACCCAGCCATCTCAGCTTCTCCACACAGTACCTGCGCTCGTGCTCTCTCCCTCTCTCTCCCCCTCTCTCTCTCTCTCTCTCCCCCTCTCTCTCTCTCTCTCTCTCTCTCTCTCGCAATGGAAATGATACCGCTGCTAAATGAGAGTGCCAAAGCCATGCAGTGATTGCAGCCCTCCTGCCAAAAAGAACAGCGTTTTACGGTGCGATGACAGAGTTTCTTCTTCAAAGTGATGGCAACTTACCGCCAAATGATAGAGGCTGAACACGACAGCATCCATTTGAAAGGAGCTCTCTCAGAGTCATCTCCCGGAGTTTTTTTTATTGCACTTAGGTTTAGGCTGGCGTTTCTTCTTTAGGTGTGGTGAAACTTTGCAATACTGTTTCATCACCTCGCAACAGAATGCGGCTTCTGCTTCGTAGCATTCTACCATAAACTATGGCATAACTCACAGCGCTGTGATTTTGAAAGATGTTAACAGTGTAGCAAATGCTGTATTGTTGAAGATGAATGTAGCAGATGCAGTGGGAGGGAAACATTTATTTCACAAGCAAGTCTTCTCTACAGGATACAGCTATTCAGTTGTGGCTTTTTAAAACAGCAAGGGGCTCCAGAGGTTTTTTGCAGAAAATAATGTGCGGTCAACCAAAGACAGTTACACCCTAAGGTCTCTCACTTTCACTCAAACCCTGCAGTTTTTTGGATTGTATCAGATTGTTGGTGTTTTGGGCCTGCTGGTTGTTTATGACTGTTGGCTTCATTTGTTGTGTTGGAAGAAAGGATTTGCTTTGCTCTGAATCCTCCAAATTACAGCTAGTGTTCAGTCAGCACAAGTGACACACAGTTCTACCTTTGTTACCAACACTGTACAATGGGCCTCATTCATGAAACACGAGCAGAACGAATGTTTGTGTAAATTGTTCGTAAAGCCGTTCTGATGTAAATTTTCGGATTCATGAAAATGTTCATATTTTCAAAATGTTGACACTAAAGAAATTTACACCTGCTCCCTACCACGTATAAATGGTGCATAAAGCTTTTGAAAGTTCTGTGTTCTTATAGGCAAACTGATGATACTTGCATTTTTGTATGTATCATAACAATATTTTTACGAGTTTGTTTGCCCTGTCTTATTATTATTCTTATTTATTTATTTATGTCACTGTCACTTTTTACCCTGCCGTCCAATCACAGCGGAGGAGGGGCGGGACAAATACTACACCAACCAGCCTTCCTACTTGTACGACTGAACAACAATGGAGAAGTTAATATTGCTGGTTACTGCATTTTTTATATTCAGGAATATTCTTCAAAATGAGATACTAGTAACCAAAGCGCCTCAGCTGGAAAAATGCTACGCCTCCAAAGCACTTTCAAGCGCCACCAGCTGGACCTTTTCAGAAGAACACCTGGCATTTTTTCAGCTGGCTAAAAACGCTTTGGTGGACACGTTAATTGAATATTTAATTTTAGGCATATGGCCAATTAGTCTCTTTTGCATTTATGCAATATACTGGAGCCAAACCTGAGAAGGGAGTCCAGAAGTTTCCTCAACGTTCCTGGACAGGTAATGTGCGTAGTTGTAATTCATAGACAGGGATTATGCTAATTGTGAATGAGTGTGACCGCATGCCCTATTTACGAATGATTGGAATTCATTAACATACACAAGTTTAACTATCAAATCTGATACGAAGCATTTGTGAATCCGGAGGAGAGTTTTCGGGAAGGTCCGTTTACGAAAGTTTCGTGAAGGCACAGTGATTCTTACCGTACATGCAGTAAATATTGTTTAAAAAAATACAGATTTACTGGATAATTGTAAATCTATGTGAAAATATAGATATAATGAAAGTCAATGGGATCCAAAACAACATTGGCTTTCATTGTATGGACAAATGATGACAGATTTTTTTTTTTTTCGGCACAGTGGGTCTTTGTTAAAATGGAGGTATTTGTCAAAATGGGATACTCAGGTTTGTGTTTCTGTGGTATAGAGTCTGTTATTTAGTATATTGATATTTGGAAGAAAGAAAAAGACCCACTTCAGAGATAACATCTGTAGTTTTTCTCCAGTAGAGGTACTATGTTTACTGATTTGACCAGAGCATCAGGAAACCTATACATTTGAGAACTTGCAAATAGAATCGTTACAGAAGAGCATGCAAGCATTGTTATAATGAAGCGTTTGTTGTTGCAGTACCATTAATGGCCTGCCAGCTGCAGCAATAATAGCCCGCACTCCTGCGGCCTAGGCTGATGGTAGCACTTGAAGTGTATCGATTGCTGCACTAGTAAATTCAATACAGCGCTGCAACTACAAACTTAAGGCACGGCAGGCCTCAGAGGTAGGATTTGATTGTCCCTGCTTTACGATGTATTGAGTGCAAGAGTGAATGCCCTATGTTAAAGCAGACAGCGTTATAAATGAGCAATGCTGAAGCTCGATCCAGATGCTTGAGGTTTTGTGTTAAGCAAACCAAGACCTCTTTCTATTTTCAGTTTGAAGAGGGGAACCATTACGCACACACTCGCAAATGTCTTAGTCCTTCAGAGTTCATTTCAGGGGTGACGTCTTGGAGATGGGGGCTTTTAGATACTGTTTGTAATAAACACAAGTCAGCTTTTGAATCCTTGTGTTTTTCTTTGCACAGACGGGAGGAGCAGAAAATCAGCAAGTGTCATTGGCAGTTTTGCTGCTCACATCACGTCAGATACTTTCAGAAAAATGATTGATCAAAGCCAGCCGTCAGCTCTATCAGTCATGAATCACAGGTCACCTGTGTTTTTCTCTAGAGCTGTTTTACTTGCATCGTATGTATAAGCAAGGATCGTTTAACTTGGTTTGCTCAACCTCATGGTGTATATGTTTATATATGTGTGTGTTGTGACACATGATTAATGCAGGGTTAGCTGCAGCATGCCCTTTATCCTCTGTCCTCCTGGTGGCCCCCCTTTTTCTTTTTCTCTTTTGCTTTTTCACTCTCACTTTGTCATTCAAACCTTCGCCTCTTTTTTTTTTTTCTTTTCACTCTCATTTGAAAGAAAAATCACAAATGAGATTTCTGTAATATCTCTTTGTTGTTCCTGGACAGTAATGAGATTTAATGGAGAGCAAATGAGTCTTTGCTCAAGCAGTAATCTAACGCCTTTCCAATTTTCAGATGATATCTCAACAATATCACAAACTGTGCTCAGAAACTGTGCAAATAAAAGTGAAAGGCTATGTTTTTTGACCTCATAATTTTTAATCATAACTCGTCTTTCCTGGTGTAGTGTGTCATTTTATCTGCTTAAGCCCTAACCGTTTCTTACAATTGACTGCAAGCTCGCATTCATCTGCATTCATCCAATCAAAAACCTTCTCGATAATCCTTTTCACCCTGATGTACATCACAATACGGAAGAAAAGATCTGTAACTACTTCCGTTTTATAGCCATATTAACATTTGGCAGTTCGATCAGATGAGTCAAGTAAGAAACGGAAGTCAAATGCATTGCATTCTGGTTACTCTGTGCATAAAGAATAGAAAACAGGTCTTTATGAGTGACTGCATTTTGAAGCATGTTGTAATACGCAATATGTGACTGTTTTAATATGGTTTATGTGTTTTAATTTGGCTATGTGTTATGTTTTATGTCTGAAATAAGTTTATATGTCGTTTTTACGCCCTACTGTGATTGCCCCTTGCGGGACTAATAAAGCGGTAAACTTAAAAGAAAAGAAAACGTTGAGACAACCTGAGGCAACGTTGATACTGAAATGAAACATAATTGAGAACTTCAATTAAGTTTTGTGAGCTATGAAAAAGCATTAATATTTTCATCATTCTTATTCATCCTTTCTTTTAATTGTTCTTTTTCGCCACCACTCTCTTTTCCCTTCACTCCTATTCCCTCTTTTCAATTCTTTTTCCTTAGTTTTATTGAATTTTGAGTCAATCATGTCAGATTTTCCAGACAATGCCTTTAAAGGTTGCTCAGTAAGGAGCAGTGCATCCTGTTCCCATCTGAATCGTAACCTTTGTGGTCAACCTGGTTATTCTTCTGTATAATGACTGAGCTTGAATCCTTTCAGGCTTTCTGAAACACAGATGACCTCATAAAATATCAGCCATGGTTGGAATCATTGCCATGGTACCGCCACTGCCGCTAACTGCTCAGGGAGTCATGCTTTGAAAGAAAGTTTTGCAGATTGTGTTTGTGTGTATAAACGCACAGAACATGTACACGTGTGTGTCGTGTCAAGTCAAGTCAAGTCACCTTCATTTATATAGCGCTTTTTACAATATAGATTGTTTCAAAGTAGCTTTACAGTGATAATAGGAAATTAACGGAAGAGAGATCGTTTTGGCTGTACATCAGCTCTAGAAAAAAGTTATTGTCCAGCTAAAGTATGTTTTTGATTCATTTCCGTTGTAGGAAATCATTAATTATTTACTTTGGTGCCACTTACACGACACCATTTTTAACCAAAATAGAAAACTCTCAATGCGTTCCGGCCGCTCATCCGCACGGCAACAGTGTTTGGTGGCTAGAGAATGTAAACCTTGAAATAGTTTTTAAAACAATACCGTTATCATCTTCGTGTAAACTTTAAAAAAAACAACAACAAAAAAACGTGAATATGTGAGAACGGTGACGGCATGCACGTAAGCATTACGTGTTTAGTCTATAGGCAAGCGTGCTTGAATACGTATGTGCGCAGGCGCGTAGTTTTTTTTTACAAAATGACCGCCAAATTACTTGTCTGGCATGAATAATACAGCGTTTTTAGTCATTTCCGATAAATGTGTGTGTGTGTGTGTGTGTGTGTGTGTGTGTGTGTGTGTACCTGGTATTCCTTACGTTACCAAACAAGGATAGTGAAACCAGTAATTTTTGACCTTGTTGGGACTTTTTTTTTTGGTCCCCATGAGGAAAACAGCTTATAAATCATAGGAAATGAAGCATTTTGAAAATGTAAAAATGCAGAAAGCTTTCTGTGATGGGTAGATTTAGGGGTAGGATAAAATATACAGTTTGTACAGAATAAAAATCATTATGTCTATGAAAAGTCCTCATAAAACATGAAAACACAATGTATGTGTGTCTGTGTGTGCGTGTGTTTGTATGAGAGTGATGACTCTAACGCTAAATTATTATTTGATTCATTTCACATTTCATTTTAATGATTGAATTCTTAATTCTGTTGTATAGTTTTGACTCTGTAGTGTTTTATAGTGTTAAAGTTGCCACTGACATCAAAGCTATGATGAAATCTTGTATGATAGCTACCAGTGAGAGTGTTTTTCATCCATGTTCACTTAACAACCAAGAGATAACATGTAGATCTTATTTGAATTCATAGGCATAAAAAATTCAGACAGCAGTAGAAAAATATTGGACATCTGCAAAGTGAAACGGTCACTTTTTTTCTCAGGCTGAGAGGGAGCTTTACTAAGCATGGTCTGAATAAGTGACATTTTATTGGTTTTTTAAATTATATTTAAATTAAATTGCCCCCTCTTACAGTTGCCTCCGATCCCCTACTGTTTTGTCTAGTTAGCACCGATAATGGCGAACACTTTGTAGGAAACACTGGTCTCATTTTAATTAATATTTTGTCTGTTTAGGTGAAAATGCTGGTTGTTTGCATTTCACTGATTTCACTCATTTATTTTTTCATGAGCACTTAAATTCTTAGCCTAATCTACTCGCTCACGTTTTCTGTTTAAGTCAACATCTCTAACCTTGCTAGATGTTGTAATAACATTTTATCATGGTTCATGGTATGCAGTAACTCGTTCAAAGGGATGTGACCCTGGAGCCAGAGAGCGTGTAAGAGAATAAACATAACGATAGCTTATCATCTATAATCTGTGTTACTGCCTATGTCTGACATTCACCTCTATGTCCTCCTGTGTGTTTAGACAGTGCATTCATCACTATGGGCCCAATGACGACCTTCTCTGAAACCCACACCACTGGATCATGTCTATCTCATAATCACTTACTCTGTCTCTCTCTCTCTATCTCTCTTTCCCAGAACAACCGTGTTCATCTCTTTTTGTCTATTATCCTTTCTCCCAATCCCTTTTAGTTGTACAAAAGTTGTCCTCCCTCACCCCTCTTCCTTTCTTTCTTTTGCATGACAGCCGTTTACTGGAGCATTATTACTCCCCGTATAAGCCCTGCTTTAATTAGACACCAATTTGGATGGATTTACGCTTTTTCACATGCCAAAACATTCATATTGGCTGTTTATCCCCGTGGTTAAAGGGCATAGCTGTCAAACTGACCACAATTCATGGCGATATTAAGTGTTTTGCTGTGAACTGAGCAGCCTGCCGTAGCTCCGTTCCCTCCAAAATAACATGGGCTAACTGGTGATTAAGGATTTAGAAGACGAAGTGGAGATGCCCGTGTCGGGCGGTCCTGTAAATGATTCAGGAGAACTGATTGCTGGTGCGCGGCTCACCGTCATTTCAATGTGTTTTTGAATCTCAGTCATTAAAGCTTGGCCCGCATTTCAATTTAAGCTCTCATCCTCCGCTCTGACGACTATGATCTCTGTGCAAGGCGAAAATCGTAATTTAGTCATTGCGCCAGGCAGCAGTTATTTTTCTCTTTAATAATACATATTACCCTTTTTTTTTGGGATTTCTTTGCATGAATCAAAGTAGTATGAAAGATGAAAAGGAAATTTGCGTTTCACACGTAGAGACTTTCCTGGAATGTATGTGGTGGCCTGTTATTACCCCACTCATACTGTTATAGGGGCCGTAAATGAATGAAATCGCAAAACGCTGGCAAACGGATCACTTCAAATGATCAATGTGCCAGTGTATCTTGAAATCAGCTTTGAACTGAGGTAGTGTTGTAGTCAAGACCACCTAAACCGAGACCAAGACCAGACCAGCACTTCTTAAATTCATCTAAAGATCCACATTTACTGATTGAGAAATGTCTCATATTTAATCAATCAATATCATTAGAAAAATAAGACACTATATAGAACTGTTACCGATCAAGTGAAATCACTAACAACAAAATTCATCATTGCACTGCAGAGGTGGCACAGAAGTTCATCTGAAGCATCTGAATTGGTACAAGTACAACTGCATAAATAATGTTGAGATTATTGTTTTAAAAATAAAACGCTGTTTATTGAACATTTGTATAAAATCAATGTCACTTTTGCAATTGTGCTCATATTTGTGAAAACAGCTCTCTTATCTTATGTTATATTATAAAAATCCAGATCTCATACAAGTACTTTTTTTGCAGTCATATCTTAAATTTTGTGGCCATTTGTATTAATTTTGGTGAGCTTTTTGACACAATCCTTCGTTGATTTCTGACCCAGCACGACAGTAACAAAATTAATTAAATTAGAAATAAGTTATTGATTGCATTTGAAGCAGGAAGTTTTACATCCAGTCACATTAATGATGTTAACAAATAAATCAGACAATGCACCGGCAATTTAGTCCTCTTAGTTTTAAGCCAAGACAAGATCGAGTACAAATGCGGCCAAGATCAAGACCTTCAAAAAATGTCCGTTCTTGAATACTACAACACTACTGTGAGGAAACTAAGGCCTAGTCCATACGTACACGGGTATTTTTGTAAACTAAAGTTTTTCCTCCTCCGTTTAAAAAAAAAAAATCGCGTCCACATGAAAACCATAGACTGTAAAAAAATATGGACGTAGTGTCCGTGACGTCACCCGTAGGTTTCTGAAGAGCATTTTTGAATCCCGAAAGTGTGCAGAGCCGGCCGTTGCCATCTTGGCAGCGCATCACCGCGCGTCACTCCCGGATAACAGAAAATGGGCAAAGAGGCGGGATGTAGGTGGAGCTGAGGTGATGTGATGACTAACAGACAGCAGACAAACGACAATCCACCTGTCACTCAAGGTGGCCATGCCCTTAATTATGCAGAACTTTAAGGCTTTATATAGTTTGAATGAATGAGTTATAAAAAATTCACCCCCCTCACAGTTGTCATGAAGGGCAAAATTAGCTGTATAGACCAAAAGCCTGTACCAGGCTGTAAACATGTTTTTTTTCTGCTGTAAAGTTGGGCATTTTAACATGGGACTCAATGAGATTCTGCTCCCTTTTGGAGCCTGTCCCTAGTGGCCAGTCGATGAATTGCAGTTGAAGTCACTTCCGTATTGGCTTCAAGAGAAACTGGGGGAGGTTGCCGCTTGATGAAAACACAAAAACACGCTATGAAGCGCTGTCAAGAGCATGCCAAACCAACAGGTGGCAATATAACCCTAACCGTAAAGCCATGTTGGCCAATCAGAAGCCTGGAAAAAAGGTAACAAGCCAAAATCTCTGGTTTCACTGTCCACACGACAACACCGAGTTTCTAAAAATCTTCACCCTGGTGGGAGTTTTCAAAAAAGTTTGGTTTCAGTGACCGGATACTGCGTTTGCGTGTGGACAAACGGCCAAACTGCATAGAAAAAAACTGTGGCTTTTAAAATACCCGTGTTCATGTGGACAGGGCCTAAGAAACAAAGATAGACATTTCCGGTTAAGGGGTCTAATTTTGTATGAGGACCAGCCTTGTTCCTGGTTCCAGGGAAGAAATCCCTCAAGACCCTGATCCACTCACAAGCAAAGTTCTTTTTTGTTATTCGTTTAGGGGTAAAAAGAAGTTCAAAATACCTTTGCAGCGATATAATGTTAGCGAACGTCCCGATGCCGCCCACACTGCTGAGAGCAACGCTTAGATGAATATGTAAATATGTGCTGCTCTCTTTCCTCTCAATAACAAAATAAACGCAACAAAAATGACAGCGGTGAGAAAGCGGCAGTTAAGAAACCATCTGGTAATAGCGATTTGGATGTTGGCACAAGCTCTGCAATTCTCCAAGTTAAGTCACGTCATGTTTATTTATAGCACTTTATACAATAGAAGGCTTTAACCCCCTGGAGTCGGCCGTCACGCCGGCGTGATCAACTCGCTTTTTTTCTTATCAGTGCCAAAGAGACTCAAATAACTCTGTCGATTTTTATAATTCAGGCAAGTGTTATACATCATTATAATATGTTAAGTTTCTATTTTTTTTTTTTGTGTACAGTCACAATAATAAGATTTTTTGCAAACTAAAGAAAACAAACATGATGCGCGATCTGCAGCCTCTCTCTCAAAGACATCCATTCAGAAAGTCTTCAGAAAAGGAACTCTAACCCAGTGAATACTTGTCACACAAACATGAGACATATGTCTAAAGAAACGTTGCAATGTCAGGTTTTAAATAATGTAAATAAAATCGAAAACAAATATTCTGTGTTTATGTAATCTGTTTGAAAAGAGAGAGATGTCAGTTGTTCGCGAGTGTCTCATTATCGTCTCATTATCCGCTAATGCGCCACGCCCACGGAGCGCGCGTTCTTTTGAGATTCAAATACTGACCGATCCACGCGAGAGCACAGTCAACGCCCACATCAACTCAAATAAACACATCAAGTGTAGTGCTATACTACATAGTTTTGAGACACGTTGAGGAATAATCCTGGAATAATTTACCTCATGAAAAGCTGTTTATTTCTAAGAGCAACGGATTCAGCCGCTGATTGTGAGGTAAGTTTATTCTGTTAGTTTTCTGTGAATATTAAACGCAAAAAGGCCGTTTAAATATGAATCCTGTTGCAACATAAAATGTCATAAACGTAGGACTGTTTAGACAAGATTTCTTTGGCCTGTTTTGGATAGATTATGAAGTGTTTACTGTAAAATAGCCTAGTGTCACATCAATACAGCTTTTATTAGCAAATGTCTGCTCAGATGCTATAAATATATTACCAGTAAAACGTATTTTGTTTCATATTGATGTTTAAATATTATAGCCTAATGGTATTTTTTAATTTAATATATGTTGATTGTGAAAAGTGAACAGCACGAGTAATAAAGGACACATCATTTGATGCGCAATATATCAGAAGACATGGAGTTTGTCAGAAATGATTTTGACCACTTCATTAAGTTTTGTTTTGTAGAACGCCTTTATTTAAAGTGAATTTCGTTTTGTATAAATTGTATCTTAATTTTAATCAATGTTTTTAAGATATTTGCTTCTTATTTAGTAAGAAGCATAGCAGACAATAGGCGTAGCGCTGGCGTGATCATGCATTGCACGCATGTCTCATAAATGAACCAACGCTTGAAATGATATTTGAGTATTGTGTGTATCGGATAGTTTACAAAATCAAATGATTCAGAAAATGTTTGCCATTGAAATGACTGGGGAAAAAGTGTCCCAATCAACCTGAATTCACCCTATACTCTTTGAAATCATAATTGCATTGCATTTAAATCCCAAATATTTTACTTATAACATTCATGATTACCAATTATTCAGTTATTTGTATTTACTAAATACTGAGTTGTGTTCAGTGTCACGATGTTACTGTTTTTTTTAGCATGAAACTTATTTAAAAAAAAAAAAAAAGTACACTGCCAAAAATGCTCTTAGTATTTTTGTCTTGTTTCTAGTCTAAATATCTACAAATTCTTAAATCAAGATGCATTTACTAGATAAGTAAAATGACATAAGATATTTTTTCTTGTTTTGTTGAAAGTAAAATCAAAATGAAGTGAGTGTTTGCTTAAAACATGCAAAATGATCTGCCAATGGGGAAGAAAAATAATCTTGTTTCTGATTAAAATCTCGTTTCTTGTGTCTGTCCCAAACAGAAATAAGATTATTTTTCTTACCCCATAGAAAATTTTACTTATCTAGTAAATGAATCTTGATTTAAGAATTTTTAGATATTTGGACTGGAAACAAGAAAAAATACTAAATAAGAAGAGCATTTTTTGCAGTGTAGTCAAATCTTTTGATAATTTAAAATATAATAGGCCTTTGTAATGTGCCTTTGTTGACTACATTCTAAATAAACTACAACAAAATATATTTCCTTTGTCCTTTTGCTTAGCTCTCAGTCACATACCTGAGGCTCATTCATTATGCAGCTCATTATGAGTTCTTTTGTTCTCTCAGGTGTGAATCACAGCATTATTTATGATCATTCACGCCTCTTCGCATACGGCCTTTGTAAAGAAAAAGTGTCTTACAAAATTTAAATCAATATATTGTGTTGTGGGAATAAGTAGGCACAATGATTCTCACATCAGTTTGAAGCAAAAACTCTAGGCAACAACACCCATTAGTCTAAAGTCTTGTGGACACATATCTATTGTGTGTTTTGAGGCCTTAATTTTAAAACAAAATTTGTAGTTTTTTTCAAACAGCTTTACAGTATTAAACATGGAAAAAAAAAAAAAAAAAACAGTGTCAGAATTACACTTCAATTTCTACTGCAAAGCTGCTCTCCGGCGTTTATTTTTTCACTCGCGGACGTCTGACGTCGACGGACTCAACAGAGGAAATGAACCAGAGAAGATTTCCACGTCAAAAAGGGTGGAGCCCCAGAGCCACACCTTCCTATTACATAATCACCATGGACCAATGGTAGTTCGAAGGTGTTTACCAGCCGGAGCGAATATTTTGCTTTAGCAAGCTGTTTCGAACTCACAAAATGAACTTTGTTTTGGCCTGATTTTGTTCTAAATGACGTCACACCATTCGATTTCGCTTAAAGTATATTGGGGCCTTCAGAACGAGGCCATGGATTTGGTCTCTTCCTTTGACTAAATCACTCACTTTACATGTACTATCACGCCTATCTGCTAACAGAGTCATCCTGCTGAAGTCTCGCTCTCCTTTCCTGTATATCTCTCTCACACTCCCTCTCTTTTCCCCTCCTTGTGACCCTGGCTTCCTCTCTGCCCCGATGAAGGTGTTTGTCTGTGAGCGGCGGTGAGGATTACCTTTCCATCAGCAGAAGAATGAGGTGTGAAAAGCAATCTGAGGAATGCCAGGGTGGCTGATATGGAACTTTGGCGGATGCAATTATGCCTATGACAGATCATTTCTGACCTGATCCCTCGCTGCTCTGGATGGCAGCCAGCCACCGCCGTTGTTTTGTTTTGCTTGTGCGCCGTGTGAAATGTGAAAACCTTTAGCAAGGGAGTAGTGACACAGCAGACTTCTCCATTTTTCTCTGCTCTCCCTTACTGTCCTGGTCTTTAGGAAAATGATGGTGAAGATGATGTATGAACTTTTCTTAAACTCTCTCTCTTTTTTCCTCTCTCTTTTTAGATACTCTTCCCAAGGGTGGTCGCTCAACCAGATTACCATATTCGCTCTGGTGGATGCCTTTATGCAAAGATGCAAAGATCTAATAGAGGTGAGAAAACACTACAAAATGATGCAAACAAACACACTCACAAACTATATTTTTTTTAAACACACGTATGAAGAATATGTGCTCAGATTTCTCAATAATTCACATCTCCGTGTGTCTTTATTGCTTTCATTTGTCGTATTTCCCAGGACTCCTGTCCTTGCTGAGATCTGTATTTTATATCACTTGTCATTTTTATATTTATTCATGCTCTTTTTTGCTGTGTGCTCCTACTAGTTCCAAATACTATTGGCACTTTCCACGAATAGGGCAGAAAATAGTGTCTCCTTTTCTCTTTCAAAAAACGGTTAGTGAAAATAGAAATTGTTGTTTATCAACTGTTGGAGGTCAAACTGAATTCTGAGCTTTTTTTCAACAAACATCAATAGTCTCGTTATGAAAACAACAACAATATTGAATATCTATTCGATTTTAAATTTTTAAATTTTTAATAAAAGACATTTAATTAATGTTTCTTTCTCTTTCTTTCAGGTGTGTGAGTGTCAGCAGCAGTTTGCTCGCTGGGAAGAGGGTGAGCGAGTGCCGTTGCCGTGCTTTGCAGGACGTCAGGGATCAGAGGTCACTCAGAGACTGCTGTACATAGAGGCAACCTTTGACAACAGCCTGCAGGTCCTGAAGTCTGTTAAGGACATCCTGGATGTCAGCAGCCCCTCTTGGCGAAAGGACTACTGCAGGTGCAGTGTGTTTGTAAATTGATCAGGGCACAGAGAGAAAGAGAGGTTCTGTGAAAAAGCTGTTCTGTATAAAAGTTTGTTATAAGAGCTACATTCTGTCCATATGGCCAACACAATGTCTGCACTGGAAGCGACCAGTGTCGCATCTGCTGGAAGCTGCACGCCACCTCTGAATGTTTACTAACCATGGGCCAATCAGCTGTGAGCTTTAGGTCAGGCTTCAAGATTAAATTGAAAATACATTCCATTAATAATAAAATCCTTCTTACATTTTCATCAAAATCAAATATTGGTATAAAAATAAATTTTTTAACAAGTTAATTTAATAACATAAATTGTTATATTTTTATTTATTTATGAAATTAAATTTATTAAATACACTACCATTCAAAAGTTTGAAGTTGTAAGATTTTCTTACTGTTTTTGAAAGAAGTATCTTATGCTCACCAAGGCTGCATTTATTTGATACAAAATACAGTGAAAACAGTAATATTGTGTAATATTATTAGAATTGATATTTTAATAAATATTTAAAGTGTAATTTACTCCTGTGATGCAATCAGGGCTTGACATTAACACCCGCTGTTGAATTGTATATGTAATTTTCAAGTGTAGTCTTTTAAAAGGCATCTGAAATAATAAACTAAGTGCAATGTAGTGTTGTCAAAAATATAGATTTTTCGATACATATCGATACTGAAATGCTTCCAATACAAATTTCCTACAGAATAGACACACGATACCAGCTGCTTTCTCGCTCTCTCATCTCTCCGACAGCGAGTCACACACAAACCCTCCTCCCCTCACTCACTCGTTTTATTTGCTCCAGATGAATATTGTTGGTGTTACAGGGCTTGAATTTCGCCGTGGGATTGTGCGTATTGCACGCAGATAAAGCCATCTTGAGTTCTTTTTCGCTGATTATTGCACTTAAACAGTCAAACACACACAAAATAATGTCAAAATGCCGGTCTTGGCGAGTATTCACGTAAACACAGTCAGTTATATTTTAAGTCAATGTAAAGAAAGTTGAGAAAGAAAATGCATGTGAAACAGTATAATGGATCCGTGCGTCAGGTCTTAAAGTGACAGCAGATTATGAGATAATATTAAAAAGAATATCTATATGGCAATTTTTGGTATAGATGTCAAAATTGTGGCCAGTGAAAATACTGAGTGGCTAGTAACTTTGGAAAACCACTAGCCACAGTGGCTGGTGAGCAAAAAAGTTAATGTCAAGCCCTGGATGCAATGCCGAATTTTCAGCATCATTACTCCAGTCTTCAGTGTCACGTGATCCTTCAGAAATCATTATAATATGCTGATTTGCTGCTCAAGAAAGCATATTTTCAAAGAATCAATAAAATCAACAATTAATTAAATTTAATGACCCCTTTTGAACAGTAGAATAAGTATATAGTTCAGCTGTGAAACTCTTCCAAGCAGCTGATTGGTTCCTTAGGGTAGGTTGCACCAATAAGGATTATATTAAAGGGTTAGTTCACCCAAAAATGAAAATTCTGTCATTAATTCCTCACCCTCATGTCAGTCCAAACCTGTAAGACCTTCGTTCATCTTCGGAACACAAATGAAGATATTTTTGATGAAATCTGAGAGTTCTCTGACCCTCCATAGAGAGCAATTTAATTAACACTTTCAAGGCCCAGAAAGGTAGTAAAGACATTGTTAAAATCGTCCATGTGACTACAGTGGTTCAACCTTAATTTTATGAAGCGACGAGAATACTTTTTGTGCGCAAAAACAAACAAAAATAACTTTATTCAACAATTTCTTCTAGACTGTGTCAGACTCTTACGCTGTTGACGCAGTGTAAACAGTGCAGTGCTTCCAGAACACTGGCTTACCATTGGCCGATGCTGTTCACGTGAGCACCACGATGCATGCGCACGAGTCGTTCTGCCATAGAACTAGGAAACACTGCACTGTTTACACTACATCAACATCGTAAGAGTCTGACACAAACTAACCCTTTAAGCAAACTTTAACGCTAATCAAGGATTTGTTGATATGGGTTTTATTTTAATTTGAGTTGTGTTGCACCACCTAATTTTAAACTCAGATTAACTACGTAGAAAGACCATTAGAATTAAAGGACTGATCATGCAGCATAGGCGGAGGGTGAACCGACGCCAGGCTAAAGATGCTTAATCCTTATCCTTAATCTATTTATTTCCGTCCCAAATCGAAGGTACAGCACGCTATGGGAATTTTCCTAGCCCTTCACCTTCCCCAGCACCACCTGCCTAGATCTGCTGTTCTCCCTACTTTCCTTGCAGCAGTTTGGGTTTTATTCACCGTGTTCATGTGCATGTTCATGTGCAGCAGCGTAGCAGATCTAGTCCGCCAGACTAAGCCTATATACATTCCATTCTTGATAATAAATGCTGTTTAAATCTATTCCAAGAGTGTCATGATTGAATTATTTTTAAACTATATATATAAACTGAACCTCATATGGACAGGAAAAATAAAGTAGTTTGAGTTACTTTTTGTGCAGGGCGGCAAAATTAGAAAAAGGGTTTTTGTAAAATGAATGTGCCGCATCTGATTCTTGCAGTGTAGACGGCTTTATTGATTATAATGGGAGCAATCTAGTTTTGTTGTGTAGTGATACGCTAAATGTGTAAGATTGTGTGTCGATCTTTCTGCCAGGCTGTCTATGAGGCAGTCAGTCCTTCTGGTTCTCATGTATATTTATGAATATTTATGAAATTCTCTCCTGCTTATTGGCCTGCTGGCCTGTCGGGGATTTCCATAGATCCTGTATTAGCATATCTCCATAAATATGCATATAACGACATGAATATTTGGATCATATAGATATTTTTCATGAATATTCTGCCTAAATGTATGTGCAGCGGGGAGAGGATCACTTTGCCTGCTGCGTATGAGCCCAGTGTGCCCCTATTGTCATTCACAACTGTTTTTGGCAGCAGGCAGTTTGGCTGCTTATCTGAATACCATCATGACCGTGTGTGTGTGTGTGTGACGAAACCAGGTCTGCCCATCAGCCTCTAGAGGCCATTATCCCCCCGTACCCCCGCCACAGGCACTGCTGGACCTTGGGAAAGGGAGCAGTTCGTGAGCAAGTGTGTGCATCTGATGGCCATGATGGATTGGGGCCGAGGCGGGTCATAGGGTTAGGATGTTGTTGCCAAGACAAACAGCTGTGCTTGTGTCTGGGGCAGGTGTTTCATAGTGTCTCAGCATATTGAGAGCACCCAAATCAATACCAGCCTCCATTTATGGCCGAGAGTGTGTGTGCGCTGGACTCTGCCTTTGAATAGAGGGCACGGATTTGTGTTTGGAACATGCTGTACAGTTCTGCCCATTTTTTTTGTGCCTCTTGTTTATCCGTGTGTGTGTGTTTGTGTGTGTTTTAGTTTCTGTGCTAAAGTGAAAGATCTGGAGGTGATGATGCAGAATTTGATCACTTCGACCTTCGAGACAGTGAACTGTGTGGAGGAAGGAGTACAGCTGCTTGACGTGTTTCAGCACCTGTGTGGAAGAGAGGTCTTTCTCACACACACTTAGCCTTCAATTCACACACACTTTATCACCTCCTTTAAAACCTTGCGCACTGTCAGAGCGCAACTCTTCTCAGCAAATACAGTGAATACAAATGGCTCCAGCAGAACAGACCACACACAGATTTCGGATGCCACTTCCTTTTCACTCTCATTTACTCAAAAGTTCAGTAGCGGGACCTCACACACATATAAGCCCTCTGCTTTCTCTCACCTGTGTCACCTGTCTCTTTACTTAACGTCATTAAGATGTTTACCTCTTTAATCACCTTCATCTCTCCTGACTTTTGTCTTCCCTTTCAGTCTTTTCTCTTCTCTTTCTCCCTTTCGTTCTGTCATTCAGCTTTTCAGTCTCTAATTTTGAAGTGCTGCATTATGCATCATTGCCAAAGCATTAGAACAAATAATAAAAGTTTTTTTTTTTAAAGTCTAAAAGCTTTTAAAAGCTTTTAAGCTTTGAAGTAATAACAAGGCATTGGCAAACAGTAAAAATATTCCATTGCATAAAGAGAAACAGGCAACTAGTTAACGTAATGATCATAGCACTGATTTGTTCTGCAATATGCAAGTAAGAGGCTGTGTATTACAGTAATTTTACCACTGTTTACCATATTTCCTGAGTGTTTCTCTTTTATATCTCTCTCAGGCCATCAAGCGGGCCATTGACAGGAAGACGGTGGATCTATACGCTCTGCTCAGTGCTGAGTTGAACGATATCAATATGGTGATGTGCAGGGCGTCATCTCTCACTCCTGCTCATATGCCTTACCACGCAGGACAGGTCCACTTGACCCGAGCACTCCGTTCACGGATAGAAAGACCCATGGAGGTGAGATTCTGTGTGCGAGTTAGAAAGACAGAAAGAGACAGTGTGAGATGTGGGTTAAACCTTCAAAAAATCAAACAATAAGATCAGGGTTGGGAATCAAAAACCTTTGTTTATTCAGAACTGGTTCTGGTTTTTAAAAAACACATTTTGGAACTTAACGATTTTCATGAAATTCTGCCATGGCAAAAGAAATTACATTTTAGCTTGAGGTGTGAACTTATAATAAGTGAGGAACACTGGTCACTGTGAAACAGTGTAATTTTAGTATTATTTATTTATATACTGTTATAGTATTTATAAAAGGGATAGTTCACCCAAAAATGAAAATTCTTTCGTTTATTACTCACCCTCATTTTGTTCCAAACCCGCAAGATTTTCGTTCATCTTCGGAACACAAATGAAGATCTTTTTTAAGAAATCTGAGAGCTTTCAACTACCACTTTGATGCTTCAAAAAGTTCATAAAGAGATCATAAATCTATTCCATATGAATTGAGCGGTTTAGTCCAAATTTTCTGAAGAGACTCGATTGCTTTATATGATGAACAGATTGAATTTACGCTTTTATTCACATTTAAACATTCATCAACTCACACATCAGTTGTGGTAAATGGAAGCTCAAGCATGTTCGCTTGACATGCGAGACCCAATGAGGTTCATTCTTATGTTACGCGACATGTTTGAGCTTCACAAGAACCAATGAGGTTCATTCTCGTGTTACGCATTACGTTTAAGCTTCAGCAAGAACCAATGAGGTTCATTCTCATGTTACGCATCACGTTTAAGCTTCACAAGAACCAATGAGGTTCATTCTTGTGTTACGCGACACGTTTGAGCTTCAGCAAGAACCAATAAGGTTCATTCTCGTGTTACGCATCACGTTTGAGCTTCAGCAAGATCCAATGAGGTTCATTCTCGTGTTACGCAACACGTTTGAGCTTCAGCAAGAACCAATGAGATTCATTCTCGTGTTACGCATCACGTTTGAGCTTCAGCAAGATCCAATGAGGTTCATTCTCATGTTACGCATCACGTTTGAGCTTCAGCAAGATCCAATGAGGTTCATTCTCGTGTTACGCATCACATTTGAGCTTCAGCAAGATCCAATGAGGTTCATTCTCGTGTTACGCATTACGTTTAAGCTTCACAAGAACCAATGAGGTTCATTCTCATGTTACGCATCACGTTTAAGCTTCACAAGAACCAATGAGGTTCATTCTTGTGTTACGCGACACGTTTGAGCTTCAGCAAGAACCAATGAGGTCCATTCTCATGTTACGTGACACGTTTGAGCTTCAGCAAGAACCATTGAGGTTCATTCTCGTGTTACGCATCACGTTTGAGCTTCCGCAAGAACCAATGAGGTTCATTCTTGTGTTACGCGACACGTTTGAGCTTCAGCAAGAACCAATGAGATTCATTCTCGTGTTACGCATCACGTTTGAGCTTCAGCAAGATCCAATGAGGTTCATTCTCGTGTTACGCATCACGTTTGAGCTTCAGCAAGATCCAATGAGGTTCATTCTCGTGTTACGCATCACATTTGAGCTTCAGCAAGATCCAATGAGGTTCATTCTCGTGTTACGCATTATGTTTAAGCTTCACAAGAACCAATGAGGTTCATTCTCGTGTTACGCATCACGTTTAAGCTTCACAAGAACCAATGAGGTCCATTCTCATGTTACGTGACACGTTTGAGCTTCAGCAAGAACCAATGAGGTTCATTCTCGTGTTACGCATCACGTTTGAGCTTCCGCAAGAACCAATGAGGTTCATTCTTGTGTTACGCGACACGTTTGAGCTTCAGCAAGAACCAATGAGGTTCATTCTTGTGTTACGCGACACGTTTGAGCTTCAGCAAGAACCAATGAGGTTCATTCTCGTTAAGCAGCACGTTTGAGCTTCAGCAAGAACCAATGAGGTTCATTCTTGTGTTATGCATCACGTTTGAGCTTCAGCAAGAACCAATGAGGTTCATTCTCGTGTTACGCATCACGTTTGAGCTTCAGCAAGAACCAATGAGGTTCATTCTTGTGTTACGCGACACGTTTGAGCTTCAGCAAGAACCAATGAGGTTCATTCTTGTGTTACACGACATGTTTGAGCTTTTCCAAGAACCAGTGAGATTCATTCAGCATGCAGCACGTTTGAGCTTCTGCAAGAGTTTTGTTCTTGCACGTCAGGCAGGATTGATTGCCCTTCTGTTTATGTACGCTGATTAATGTCATATATCATATAAAGCGATCGTGTCTCTTCAGAAAATTTGGACTAAACCACTCAATTCATATGGATTAGTTTTACGATCTCTTTATGAACTTTATCAAGTGTCACAGTGGTAGTTGTGCAGCAGTCAATGGAGGGACAGAAAGCGCTCAGATTTCATCAAAAACATCTTCAATTGTGTTCGAAGATGAATGAAAGTCTTACGGTTTGGAACGACATGAGGGTGAGTAATTAATGACAAAATTCGCAGAATTTGGGTGAACTAACCTCTTTTAAAGTTTTAGTCATTTTTATGCTATTTTGTCATTGTATTACTTTGTACTTTTTTACTTGTTTTTTTGCATATTTCTATTCAACTTGAATTTGTCATTTCAGCTTTATTTTAATTAGTAATTTTAGTACTTCAATGTAAATTCCTTAATTTCAGTCAGTTGCCAAGACCGATTAGTCCGATTCACTAATGAATGAGTCTTGGAATGAGCTGGTTCTTTTTATTGAACAGATCAAAACAACTCTGAAATGAGCCTCATCAGTTTAAAGCGACTACCTCATTTACTTTTGTTCATATTTAACTTAAAATAAACCAAGCACTTAAGGTTTTGTGGGATCAGTGTAATAGGTTATATGGTATAATGTACAGTAGTTTACAGTAGGTACAGTAGCTTCCTCAAAAATACTTAATTTTAAAGAAATAGAATTTAATAGAATTTCCTTTCCCAAGATATCAAACACACTGAAATCAAACTGACTTCAACTACATGTGTGTTAAGAGACCACACGGTGACTAATCAGTCCAATCCCAGCATGCACCAGGCCATACCCTTTTTTCCTCACCTTTTGTAGGTGAAGTCTATTGGGTTTTATGGATAAATGAATCAGATTCCAACCCAAAACCTCCACCGGGCTGAATCCGGGAGGTGTCACAAAACAGCTTAACTCCATTGATGAGCTCTTCTCTGTATTGATGAGTGTGTTGAGCCTCAGTGCCTTGTGTCAGAGGCCAGTGAGGGGCCCCAGCAGAGGCCCTGGAGCCCTGCCAGGATCCAGCCACATAGGCCCTAATGCTATTAAAGCCAGCTGTGCTGCACATACTCACTCTCTCATTCTTTTTGTCACTTTCCATTTCACACACCCTTCCTTAATATTTCTGTCTCCTGTTTTCTCTTTCTTTCTTTCACTTCTCATCTCTTTCTTTTTCTTCAGTTTGCTTACAGAGCATATCGCCTCTCCATTGTGTTTAAATTCATTTTCCACTTTCTTTAAGAAGGCAATTAAGAGCAGGCATAAGCTTTAATTGAACACAGATATGATTATATTGCATTTCCCCAGAACTGAACCCAAAGCAACCCATAGAGAAACAAAAGGGAGGCAGAAACCAAAGCTTAATGAAGGTCTGATTGGGCATCGTAAAATATGTTTACATATTTAATGCATAGCCTATGAGAAATTCCTAACATGAGCGATGTTTAGCCTTCGTTTGTTTTTGTGTTTACCCTTGGTTTGTTTAGCTTAGTTGTACTCTTGACGGTTGTTTTGATTGTTTGTGACCTTGCATGTGTGAGTCAGTAAGATCTCAAGACTTTGTTTATTTGTAAGTGATGAGATGTGTGCTCACAGAAGGCTCTACATTCTCTCTGAGCTCTCCCCCTGTTTGTATACATGTGTTTTTTGCACATGTGTTGTCTAGGTTCTCCGGCGCGCTCATTTCCTGCCTCGCGTCAGCAGTGGAGAGGAAGTGCATTTGAGTTATGCTAGGCTGTGTCAAATTCTGGATGAGAAGAGGAGGAGGAACTTCACAGACTGGAGTCAGAGTCTGGACAGAGAGTGTCTCCGCAGTCTCGACCAGCCGCTTATGATCCGCTGTAAAGGGAAGGCAGGCCTGTTGGACATCAACTTTAACAAGTACATGATTACACAGACACACACATATACAGGTCCTCCAGTACCTCTGAGCTCACTGTGATTGTCAGTATAATTAGACATCCCTATGTTACTGACCAGGGATGATTTTGTCCCTGATTGTAAGTACATAATTGCACACTATATAATTTTTTCCCCATATTTTTTAAATCATATTTTTTTATTGCCATTTTTGCCTTTAAAGGATTAGTTAACTTTAAAATGAAAATTACCACATGATTTACTCACCCTCAAGCCGTCCTAGGTGTATATGACTTTCTTCTTTCTGATGAACACAATCAGAGTTATATTAAAAAATATCCTGACGTTCCCAAGCTTTATAATGGCAGTGAACGGGGCCCACGAGTTTGAAGCTTTCTTTGAAGCAAATTGATGGGTTATTGTAAGGAAAATATCCATAATTTAAAACTGTGTAACTGATAAAAAACTGTGAAAGTGTAACTGACCCGACGCATGACGTCGGATGTAGCGTAAGCGTTTTGAACTGCGAGAGGCGTTACATTTTTTTTTACACTTAAGTTGAATACGGATGGCAGTCTGGCGGAAGCTAAATATTTTACTTTATAAAGTTTTAAATATGGATATTTTTCTTACAAAAACCCATCGATTTGCTTCAGATGGCCTTTATTAACCCCCCCGGAGCCGTGTGGAGTATGTTCATGATGGATGGATACAGCTTTTTGAAGTGAATGTCATATACACCTAGGATGGCTTGAGGGTGAGTAAATCATGGGGAAATTTTAATTTTTAAAGTGAACAAATTCTTTAATGGACAGGACAGAAAGAAATATCATATATAGAATATATATAGAAATATCATAGCACATACACTTCACCTTTTTTTCTGGTAAGGGAATAATGTTAATCCGATTGATCCCAATGGATTATATCCTATGCTACACTGGATATTCTGTTCGACTTTAAGTTGAATATGTTGTGAATACCGTTTATTATTGTCCTTAAGCAACCCATTCAAACACTTTAAAGTAATCAAGTTGTGCTGATCTTAAATCTTTCATGATCTGTAGTCATAATGCACATTACTAGAGATGTTTTATACATGCTGAATATTCTAGTGTGAATACAAACACACAGAATGTACAACTGTTTTTGTGTGTTGAGGAACCTATTGAAGATGTTTAATGAGATTCATTACTGGGACCGACTGCTTTTTGAGATCCCTCACTACGTCTCAGAGGTGTATCAGCGCAGAGAGGAACTGCACAACCTGAGAGAGAATGTCCTCCTCGTTGTTAGAGACTATAACAGGTCGGTATGGCTGACAGATACTGACTTTCTCTCCCACATGCTTGCTGACAAACTTGTGAGGAACATCTATAGATGTCTGTTGTTCTTAAAACATTCTTATATAATCATCATCACCATCATATTTTTGGCACATCTTTCTACAAAGTTCTTTTTGTATTTTTTTTTTTTTTTAATGATCTATTCAGATGTGATATATTTAGTGCTTATTGCTAGAAAATAACACAGTAACACTTTACTTAAATCCTTTATATATAATGCACTATACAATTATTTTAATGCATTAAGTATGCCTTGTAATAATGAATAATTGGATGAATAATTGAATAATTATCTTGTCAATCACAAATAATTGTAATCACAGTTATACTTATAATACATCATAATACTTATGTTACGCCTTTAGAAAGTATAATGCACACATGACAAACAACCAACTTCAGATGTAACAAGCAATCTGCAAATAATGCATTTTAACTTTGGTAACAATTATTTATGAAAAGATATAATGCATTACACATAAATAAGAGGGATGATTTCTTTGTCTTGTGGACTACAGTATATGTAAACATTTTATGTAAAATATCTTATTCAGGACAGTACTAAATAAAATATAACATGCATTTTGTATGATCCCTCTTATTTTGTTAAAATAATTAACATTTTGCAGATTCTGCAAGGTAATCGTTTGACCATGACTGTACAGTGTATATATATATATATATATATATATATATATATATATACACACACAGTATATATACTTTTTTGTAGCTTGTTGATGGACAGTGCCACATTCTAACTTTATCCCTTGCAGACTTTTTTTGACATACATTTTAATTGTGTCAAAAAGACATTACTCAGTCTTTTTATAAACCTTTTTTATATTGAAAACCGACCTAACAAGTTGGCTGTAATATATTTATGAGGAAATTATCTGTAATTTACTTCTCATAAGTACAGAAAAACAAGTGGACTTTCACACACAGATGCATACTTGCCGGTTTCATACATATTTAAACGGGGAACTTGTCAGGTAACATCTTTAATAGACATTGATATTACTCTTCACCTCTTTGGCCTACACACACTTACGTTTAAGCACAAACTGAGTATTTACATTCCATCTGCCTCAATATACACATCTCCATTCAAGACTTTAGCACATCCAATCTGGAGAAAAGCACTTGAATTAAATGCACACACACACACACACACACACACACACAATTCCACTGAACAAAACAATTCACACTTATGTCCCTCGTTCTGTAGTGAATAATAACCTCCTCCTCTCTCACATAAGCCTCTCAGCGCATACACACACACACGCTCTTCAGACTGGAGGACTCATTGTAACTCTCAGAGGGACAGAGTGAGTCATCTCTGTCAGTATTGTTACCACATTTAATGCATTCTACACATGCCAGTTGGAAACAAACACTTAAACCCTGCACAAGCTAAACAGGCCACTTGCCCCAAATGGAAAAACACATCCACTAAGACTTGTTAATCCATTTTTACCACCCTCTTGTTCTGTTATGCTTTTAAAATGGCCTTGCTTGTTTTTGAAAACGCTGTAAAAGAAATGTGTCAATGGTGTTAAGACCTAAAAGGAATATGGAGAACAGCAGTGAACTTACAGTTGTATGATCGTGTTCACTCTCAATCAGAATCATTAAGGCTCTGACTGCAGATGAACTGGGTCTCTTCTCTGAGAGAATTCGCTTCTTGGATAAGAAAATCCAACCAGGCCTGTCAAAACTGCACTGGTCCACAAAAGGAACAGCCAGCGCCTTTATCAATGACTGCAGAGTGCACGCCAACAAGGTCAGTCGATTCTGACATACACACACACACACACACACACACACACACACACAACAGAAAATTGTATAGTATAGTGTATAGTGAAAAGCTTGTGTTTCTCTGGCAGACAGAACTCTTCTGGACTTTCCCTGAGTAGAGTAGTATGAATTTCAATGCTGGTTCAGTGCATAGCCATCAGAAAGACATAGGTGATGAAGCTGGTCAGCCAGCATGAGCTTTCTGGTAAAACTGATGGACAGAGCTGGGCAGTAAACCTGGTGTGGACAGCAGCCTGGCCTGTTCAATAGAGAAATCTCCTGAGCTCAATTTGGAGTCCAAAAATTGCAGAGAATTATAGAAAAGTGGTTCGCAACCTTTTTGACTCAAAGGTAGATCCCTTCACAGGTCCACTTCGATCCGAAAACCCGAAGACCTCTACTCTAAGGCCTCCTATTGTCCACAAAAATATTTGAAGGCCCCATGTGTTTTGCAGAATAAATATTTTAGAGTTTTGCATAAATAGAAAAATGTGGGTCTAATGCTATTTCATGCATTCTGACTTATTTACACTGTTACAGTTTTTTTACGATTGCTTAAGCACAATTTTAAAAACAAGGCTCATTTTGTCAAAACACTACACACAATTCACACATCCACACACACAAGTAGCAGAACACCTCAGTTCTTTTGCAAAAGTGAAAATTGTGGATGCTCATGAAACCAGTTTTGGACCAGAGCAGAACAGTGGAAAGATATATTGTGTAAAGATATTATGTTACTCTTACTGTAACATTGTCTTCCATTTTTGTTGAAGACAGGTAAACTCACCTGTTGCCTTTTTATAGTGCTTACATCTGATTGTTGAGTTCACAGTTAAGCACCTAAGTGTCTACACACCTGACGGATGTGTTTGATCAGTTGGTTCATAGGTGTGGTATTTTAGAAAGCAGTGCCTTGAAATGGCAAAGAAGTGACATCATGTTAGATTTCTGTGTCTAATGTAGAGAAGTGTGTTTAGTGTTTTGCAAAACACTGTGTGTAGTGTTTTGCAAAAAGTGTGAGGCTGAACATGTGCTTACAGTTTTGCAGATCTGGGCTGAGGTTTTGCTCCTTGATTGTCAGGTTTCGCTTAACTGTGTGTTAATTTTAATTTTAGTGTGTAAGCAATCGTAAAAAACTGTAAAGAGTTGGATTCTCATGCTAAACGTGGCCAAAATTAAAAAAAAACGAGTTGGATGTATTTCTGTGCCAAATACACTCCTTCAGGATTCGAAACAAGCTTCGGAAAGTTTTTCTTCGAGTATGGCCCTGTATGACATCATAAAGGGCAGAATTCCTTGTATGGGCACTTCTCCCGGATGAGCGAGTGCTACGTCAACCAGAGCGAGAGCAAGAGCGCGCCCATCAGTGAGCTTCGTTCGGGTTACAGAAGCCGTCGGCAGCGCTGTCATTTTGTTTTTAGCCCACGAAATCAACAATGTCACTAAAGAAGTGTGTTTTTGGTTGTGAGGGAAAGATAATCTTGTTCAGCTTCCCAAATAACCCAGCATTAAGGAAACAGTGGATGCAGTTTGTTTTGCAAGTTCTGCAGGTGTGTTTGTGTGTGTCCCGGTCATGAATTGAAACTGCAGGCGGTGAGTGAAACTGCATCAAATGTCTGTGTTTTGTTGGCAATCGGCGTGTAAGTGCATATAATGTCAACAACACGAACGTATAGTGAATCGAAAGTTATCTAGGGATAATGGCATGATGTATTGTGTGTGTGTGTGTGTGTGTGTGTGTGTGCTCGTGACTCTTTAGCTCCGCCCACGGCACGCCTCCACAAGCTCGGCTGTTTTCGGAAAGAATCGGTACAGCGTATCTGTCTTTTATAAATATGATAAAACTAAAGACTCTTCTGAGATATGAAGGACGCAATACTACTCTATAGATACTCAAGATTAACATGAGACTGGCAGAAACTGTGTGTGTTATGTACCCTTTAAAATAAGAAATATCCTCTTTTATTTTATATTTTATTTATTAAATATATTAATAATTGTATTGCTTCTTTTGTGTTATTTTAAATTTTAAGTCCTCTTGTGGCCCCGGAGCCCTGGTTGAGAATCACTGCTCTAGAAGCATCCCAGAACTAACTGCTGGATTTGCTTGTTGAATTAGAAATTCTGCTCATTACAGTTTAGGGATGAAACTAATCTACTTTTATAATCGATTAATCTTTTTTTTTTTTTTCCAATTCAAGTGTTCAATTTAAATATATTGGTTGCTATACATTGTTTGCGAAATTGTTTAAATATATAAAGTTGCAAAAAAGTTGATTTAAATATTTATATCTGATCAATGTTCTCCCTTTCTCTGTTGTGCTCCATTTGATTGATATGCATGCATACACAACTTTACATCTTTATGAAGATGACAGCAACATTTAATTGCTCACTTGCAGTTAAAGTGGCAGTAAGTTATTTCTGAGAAAATGTTGAAAATTCCAATCAACACTTTAACAAACAATTTTGTGAATATTTGCTAGATATCTGTTCTGTGTGTGTTAAAAAAAAATGTGTTTGTACATAATCCTCGCTGTGTAAAAAGGAGCACCAAAACATTTCTTGTAGTCAATCATCAATACGGGGCGTGTCCGGTCATGATGGGGGAGGGGAGAGAGAGAGGAGCAAGAGAGACATTTGTAGAAAGACTGTTGATAGCTGAGATATTACCAAAGATGAAAAGGTCAGATGAATATAATTGGAAGAAGAAGGGTTACGATCAGACAAAAGCTAGCGCTGGAGAGATGTTAGAGAGCAGGATGGCCTTAAAAACGTGCTCCATACGTGAGTAAAACTGTTTTTTTGGGTGTTTCACAGAACCAAGATATGAAAGTGAAAAAGTAAAAGTGACATGTGAAGGTTAAGTATGGTAACCCATACTTGGAATTTGTCCTCTGCATTTAACCCATCCAAGTTAGTTAGTGCACACACATTAGGAGTAGTGAGTAGTGAACACACACAGCAAACCGTGGACACACACCTGGAGCAGTGGAGCAGCCTTTTTTGTGGTACCCGGGGCGCGATTGGGGGTTAGGTGCCTTGCGCAAGGGCACCGCAGTCATTTCCTGACGGTATTGAGAATCGAACCCGAAACGTTCGGGTTACCAGTCTGACTCTCTAACCATTAGGCCATGACTGCCCTAAATGCCCTATATGCTGTTGTATGCTGGACAGCTGATTCAGCCATACTTGATGCGCCAGCTGTTAGTCGTTACCTGTGTTGCATAGCGTATTAGTTATTTTGGAGGCGGAGCAATGAAGAGAGAGTTTTCTCAGAAATCGTTTACTGCACCTTTAATATGTGCTGTTTTTCTATTTCTTGCATTGTAGGTAAATGTGTCTTTGTGTTTCCCCTTTATAGAAATGTGTTTTTCATTAGTTTTAGACCCAAAGGCCTGACTAATCAGTATTTTTTTTATTATTATTATTATTTCCATTATCAATTATTATGAATTTTATTGAATAGCTATAGCGGCCCTATTGTACTATGCAAAGTTTTACCCATCTCCCACAGGTTTTATTGTAGTTATTATTGGCACACAGAAATTTGGGATTACCACAGGGCTCTGATGAGGCATTGGTTAAGATGTGGTCCTGAGATTTGAGCTCTGTAGCAGACAGCAAATGCTACACTTGAATTAGTGGTCAGATAACTGGCAGGGGGCGTTTTTATTAAACAAGACCAGGAAGGCCAAATATAAGCTTGTCGTTTAATAGCTCATAAAGCAGATGTCTGCAGTGAATGACAGATGTTTACAACTTTAACACTGAGAGTAGACAAGAATATGTTTTATATTGAGTTGTAGTTAGTTTAAAAGAGTTTGAGTTTTCTCTCCTCATGTTTGGATTTAGACCAGAAGAAGAAGAAGGGCTGGCTTTGACAAGTAAATATAACAATTGACTGGTACTTTATTAGGAAGTGAAAACTAATATACTAAACTAAATACACTGATCGGGCATAACATTATGACAGGTAAAGTAAATAACACTGATTATCTCTTCATCATCATACATGTGAAAATTTTGTCCTCAAAGCTGATGTGTTAGAAGCAGGAAAAATGGGCATGCGAGTTTGACAAGGGACAAATTGTTATGGCTAGAAGACTGGGTCAGAGCATCTCCAAAACTGCAGCTCTTGTGGGGTGTTCCCGGTCTGCAGTGGTCAGTATCTATCAAAAGTGGTCCAAGGAAGGAACAGTGGTGAACCGGCGACAGGGTCATGGGCGGCCTTATTGATGCACTTGGGGAGCGAAGGCTGGCCCGTGTGGTCCTATCAAACAAACGAGCTACTGTAGTTCAAATTGCTCAAGAAGTTAATGCTGGTTCTGATAGAAAGGTGTCAGAATACACAGTGCATCGCAGTTTGTTGCGTATGGGGCTGCATAGCCGCAGACCAGTCAGTGTGCCCATGCTGACCCCTGTCCACCACCGAAAGCGCCAACAGTGGGCACGTGAGCATCAGAACTGGACCACGGAGCAATGGAAGAAGGTGGCCTGGTCTGATGAATCACATTTTCTTTTACATCACGTGGATTGCTGGGTGCGTGTGCGTCACTTACCTGAGGAACACATGGCACCAGGATGCACTATGGGAAGAAGGCAAGACGGCGGAGGCAGTGTGATGCATTGGGCAAATGCATCAAAAGAAAAAAATCTCAATCCAATCGAGCATTTGTGGGATGTGCTGAACAAACAAGTCCAATCCATGGAGGCCCCACCTCGCAATTTACAGGACTTAAAGGATCTGTTGCTAACATCTTGGTGCCAGATACCACAGCACACCTTCAGGGATCTAGTGGAGTCCATGCCTCGACGGGTCAAGGCTGTTTTAGCAGCAAAAGGGGGACCAACACAATATTAGGTCATAATGTTATGCCTGATCGGTGTAAATCTCATTGTCATAAGGATAAAAACTAGCAATCAAACGTTTGGGGTTGGCAAGTTTTTTTCTTTTTACATTTTTGAAAGAAGACCCTTATAAGCTCTCAAGGCTGTATTTATTTGATAATAATACAGTAAAAACAGTAACACTATAAAAAATTATTACAATTTAAAACAATTTACATTTCTATGAATATATTTTCAAATGTAATTTATTTCTGTGATGGCAAAACTGAATTTTCAGCATCATTACTCCAGTCTTCAGTGTCACATGATCCTTCAGAAATCATTCTAATGTGCTGATTTGCTGCTCAAATAACATTTATTATCGTTATTTTGGTTATTAGTAGTTAAATCAGTTGTGCTGCTTAATATTTTTGCCAAAACCATGATACATGGATTGATGATGAATAGAAAGTTTTTTGAAAGTACATTATAGAGGGGGAAGCAACATTAAGTTAATTTTGGACCCTAGCTACAGTTATTCAGGAACAGAGGCTTTGCTCTTGTTTTGTTCTGATACAGCTGTGTCCATTTTGCTGCCCGATATTGCTTTTGTAATGCAAGAGTAAGGCAGCAGGCTTTACTGAGAATGGAAGTGCGACTCAATGGAGTGCAATTGTGAAATCTATTCACTTCCTCTGTTGGCTGTCCATCACTCCTACATTGTACAAGCCAATATGATATTAAAGCACTGGCAGTGCCCTTTAGCCATGTGGTAAAGACACACACTCATGCACACACACATACACAAAGGCATGCAAGCAGAAACATGAATGCCCCATCTACTTTAATAAAGGCAGCACAGGCATCTCAGTAATAAACAGCCCCAGCGTTCGCAATAAAAAGCAGCCAGCCTCGATTCTGTCTCACTTGCTGGAGAGAGCTGGGGGGGAGATCAGGTTCACATCGGAGTCAATGTCAGACATCCTTCGAGCCCAAAACAGAGCTAGCAAGAGCTTCACTGGTAATGGAGAAGTGTGGAGAACACGACACATCTGAGCTTACACACACCCACACACGCTTAGAAATGTAAGTATACATTCTACACACTCGTGCACATAGAGTAATCTTCCCCTTTGAGGCTTATTTCATGTGACACGTTTCATCCCATAAAAAAGTCATGAGACAAGCTGGATCCAGAGCTAGGAGGAAGAGTGAGATTATGCCGCATCTAAAATGCTTCAGAGAACCTCTGCGCAAACTCTCAGAAACGTCTGAGCACCGCTGCCCTCCGCAGATTGAACAGGGAGCTGTTGGATGAGAAAAGCTCGATGCTTTGTGGATAAGAACTGCTTCCTTTAATTTAAAGCACAGGGATGGGTTGAAATCATATGCTCTATTTCTGTGGAAAAGAGAGAGAAGGAAACATGAGCTGGACAATCCTGCTGGAAAACCCCTACTGCTCTGTTTGAATGTGTTTTCCATCCTTCTCCCACCACATTCCTCTTGCACCCATTCTGTCAGCTTTGCTTCTTGTTTTTGTTGTTGTGGTTTGCTTTGGTTTTATTTTTGCTTTTTTTTTGTTAATTTGTTTTTGTCTGTTTTTGCTGTTTTTCTTTGGCCCTGGTATTAACGTGCGTTTTGGTCGATCGGATCACAAGTGGACAACGCTAAATACAGGTGTAAAACGTTTTAAGCTTGTCCACTTTCGACCACTTCCAGAGGTAGTCGAAAACGCATTCGACCGGATTGCCTTCGTAGTGTAAACGCTCATGTGGTCAAATGCGTTTGATCAGCCACAAAAGACATCTACACTCCGCTTACTGACCTAACGCGTAAACATTATGGGAAGCGCGCTAGCCAGACGGGATTTAAACTTTGTCGGCTAAAGACTCAAGACGAAAACACTTCCAGAGGTAGTCGAAAACACATTCGACCGGATTGCTTTCGTAGTGTAGATGCTCATGTGATCAAATGTGTTGGAACAGCCACAAAAGACGCCTACTGACCTAATGCGTAAACATTATGGGAAGCGCGCTAGCCAGACGGGATGTAAACTTTGACGGCTGAAGACTAAGACGAAAAACGTCCCAAGCTCAATGTTCTCTCACCATTCCTGATTTCTAACACTCAGTCACAGCATTTGGCGTGGTCAGAAACAAAAGCTGCTGCTCTCAGTGTATTTTTCTGTCGTCTCCAGTCGTGTTCATATGTAAATTGTGTGAGCTTATTTTGTCCATTAGATCGAAAGATCTGAAAAAGCCCATATATTTACCCGCCCATAGACCCTCCCCTCGAAGAAATCAGGACAGAAGTGGTTGAAAGTGGACAAAAGAGACGGATTAAAACACCAGATGTAAACGGGAATATGTCTTCCTCGTCTACTTGTGATCTGATCGACCAAAACGCATCTTAATACCACCTTTTTGTTTTTGCTGCTTTTGTTTGTTTTGTTGTTTTCATTTAGTTTTGTTTCACTAAAGATATTTAGAATACCTTAGCAGTCACATAGTAGCATTGTGGTGGTGAGTTTTGCATTGGTAAGCACCACGCAAATTCTCTTTTTTGTTTTTCGACCACACTCTCTTTCACTCCCATTTCCTTTTTTTTCCCTCATTAATTTGGTCATTAGTTGAGACAGCCTAATGGAGGAGCTCCTGGGCTTTTAATGATTGCTTTGTGCTGTAACTCCTCTCAGAGCAGTTAGTCAAAACTACCTGTGTGTTGCTCCTCACTACAGGTGAAAAAACATTAATTCCCATATGTTTTTTAGTTAAGAGAGAGAGAGAGAGAGAGAGAGAATGCTAAAGTACTGTTTCACAATAGCTCAGGTTTTGAAACTTTGAGATGTGTGTGATTTCTGTCTACTGGAGTCTGTGTTTTTCAATAAGGCAGGCATCCACAGAATCAGTAATAGACCTGCATGCGGTAAAGTAGTAGCTCATTTTGAATAATGGAGCAACAATCTCAGGGAAAGGTTATAGAAATAACAAGAACAAAGATTTGTGTAGCCTGTCATTTTTGTCAAAAAATGCATTAGAACAGTTGTTAATGTAAACAAACCAAGGATGTAGAAGTTCAGGTTCAAATCTTACAATTTTCTAAGATGTGTGCCTTGGGATTAACATTTGTGCTCTCTCTTTGTTTTTCTGCTTTCTGTGTTTTTGATCTCTCTTCTCTCCCACAGGTGCAGCTAATGGTGGACGAGTATAAGGCAGCTAACCTGGCCGTCTCTAAGCTCTGTGAGCAGATCAGTGAGCTGCTTTTGGTACGTGTGGATGGCAAGATGTTCCATGGAGACCTGGAGTTCCAGGAGGATCAGCAGAATCATCAGCATAGCCAGCTGCTCCGACTGCAGAACGCACACCAGGACATCGTCAAAATCATGGCCAGAGTCTACGGGACCTTCCACCTAGATGGCCCAGAGGTTGGACTGTGTCTGTGTGTTGTAGCTTAGGATTTTCTCTACTAAAGCAATAAGCTTCTTGAGGTTGTGTTAGGGTGCTTTCACACTAGCACTTTTGGTGCGCACCCAGGTTCGATTGACGTCAGAGTTCGGCTCATTTGGATAATGTGAACGCTGTCTTCCGAACTCGGGTGTGCACCCGCAAACCGCACCCGAGTCCGCTTAAAAAGGGCGGTCTGGGGTACGGTTCATGTGAACTCTGGTACGGTTGGCTGCTGATATGAACGCAATCGTACTGAATCTCGCAAGTGAACTGCTATTAATGATGTATGATTTTGATAAAAATGTGTGTTTGTGTGTGTTTCACTCATTTTCCTGGCGAGCATGACTGTTGTACTGCGAGCAGAGAGCTGTAAATCTAATTTCTGCTTGCCTTCAGCGTTCTTTAGAGCATTTGCAATACATTCATGGCAGATAAGACGCAAGTGCCGTTTCGTACTGAAGCTTTGGAAACAAAACCAATGGTTCAAAAACAAACATATAAAAGTGAGGTGAGCAACGCTATGCATTTTGCCGCCTTCTTGCTCGCCGTTTTTACCAAGCAATGGGGTAAACAGCTGCTGCTTTGATGATGCAAACACACCGCGGTTCGGACCCAAATAATATAATCTGAACACAGTCCAGTGGGGGCAGGGGGAGGGGGGAGCAATCGAACTCGGGTTCGGACCAGGCAATCGAACCAAGTGTGAAAGCACCCTTAAAGTAATTTTAACACACTGAAGGCATGTTGTTTGTGTAAACTCCTCATAACGCCCAGCCTCAAGTGGCTTATTGGAATAAGAACCAGCTAGTTTAATTGCGAAGACATCTGAAGGTAAATTTATCACCCATTTGTGAACTTAGAGTAGGGATGCTCCGATCAGAATTTTTGCAGCCGATATCTACTACCGATTTCTTGTCATCGATTGGCTGATCCCGATCCTGATCATTCAAGCTTTATATAAGTGATATGTAAGCTCTCTGTTGACTGTCACTGTTAACCCCTTACACCCTAAAGGCATCTTTAATGATTTCATGTGGTTTCAAGTGGCATACTTAAAAGTAATTGCTTTTAACTCTACAAAAAACAAGGTATCATTTGATAGAGACCCTTTAAATTGTGAATATAATAAATTTTGATCATGTTTGGAGATTATGTTAGAACACTGCTGTGAAAACCCCAGAAAAAGTAATGCAGTTTATTGATGAATTTTGTTATTATTCATGCTTAACATGATGACTATTAGAAAGTATATATGACAGGTCATAAACTGGGCTTGTTCACAATCATGCCAACTGCATCTGGGCCAAATTTTGTGTTGATATCTCAAAGCAATCAAAAGTTATGGCATTTGGAACCATGGTAGCCTTTTTATCAAAAGTCCAAAAACCTTTCTAAACAAGTGATCTGAGAGTTTTACTGAACATAAGAACAACTTACATGTGTAAACGCCACAATAAAGCATACAAATATTTATAACTACATAGAGTAAGTAATAAGAACCTGGTTGATGAGTGATGATCTTCCAGCGCTGTTTCAGATGTGCGCTCCTTTTTCTATTGCGCACAGTAAATCAAGACTTGTCAATTGGAGAGATCAATTCAATCGGATTGAGCGATCGGATCGTGAGATCTGCCAAATGAAGTGACTACCAATTGAGTCGTAGAATGTGATTATCGGCCAATATCGATCTGCAGCCGATCGATCAGAGAATCCATATTAATAAGGGATAGTTCACCTCATAATGCAAATTTTGTCATCATTAACTTACCCCCATGTCGTTCCAAACCTGTATGACTTTCTTGGGGTGATCTATTCCTTTAAGTATGTACAATGGCACAGTAATATTTATCTCTGCATACTTGCATTTAACATACTTTTATAAAACATCATTATGAGGACTTCCCATTGACTTTCATATTCGTGTTTGTGTTTTCAGGTGCAACAGCACTGGGTGTCATACATGGAGAAGCTGGACCGAATGGTGGAGGAGGCGTTTCGTGTGAATATAAAGCGCTCTCTGCACGAGCTCTCTAAAGCCATCAATGGAGACGGCAAGACTTCTCCAAACCCCTTATTCAGAGTAAATGTGGTCCTGAAACAACAAACTCCTCGATCTCCTGCTCAGGTGCACACAAACAGACACAGACACTTTCACTTTGTCAAATCTAGTAATGCAGTAGTCATTGAAAACAATTTACGTGAAGAGGTGACCCTTACCTCACATTTAGACAACGTTTTCTCAAACATACTGTCCCCTGTGATTTCAAGGTAAATAGTATACATAAAAGCTCTGTGTCAGTGCAAATCATTGTGTTGGTCACAGAGAGCTGCTGGCCATGTGTTTTACATACAGCATAAAGACACTATCATACATCAAGCAGAGGGCATTCAGAACACCACAACCTCTATAAATCACAGCTGTGGCTGCACTGCTGTGTTATTCAGCACTCCACTCTGCTGCTCAGCTCTACAGGGGTATATTTGGACCGAGGCCTATGGGTAATGTCCCATAATGCTTAGTCAGCTAAACACAGTGAAAAAGGAAAAGCAGAAACGTTAGTTTGACTTAATTGAATATATTTTAGGGACATTGGTTGCTTTGGTCTGTGGAGACAGACTGCCTGAGGCAACGCGCAAAGTGCCAGAGGGAAGGGAAATGCATTAATGCTAGTTCAGGACACACCATTAAAGGCCCTCTCACACCAACGCAAAATTAATAAGCAAAACAAATCATTGATGAATGGTCTGTTCACACCAAGAGTGAAAATAAATATCCATCAGGCTGATCGACAACCAAATTCACGCTGGTAGAATATTTGCCGCTACACATCTTTTCCAGCTCTCACAGAGGAGATGATTAGAAACGGTCACAGAAAACCACAGGACGTTGGAGAAGCTAGCAATATCAAGATTCTGTCATATTTCAGCAATAAAAATAAATATAGATTCTGAGACTCATGATTCCATATTTGAAAACTTTTCTACAGTAACACAGTCAGAGCAATAACAAGTACATACTTCTGTGATGAAAGAAGAAAGTGTGAACAGTTTAATGTGTGAGATTAATTACAAAAGTGATGCAGTGCTCATTAACAGATCATTTATTAATGTGCATTATTTGTGTGGTGGAAATTAAGTGTAACTTCGCATATGTTCAACCCACTTTGCACTTTGTCGGTAGTATATGTAAATGAACAATGTTTACTCATTCTCTGTGTTACCTGGACCGAGAAATTCACGTTTATTTATCAAGACTTTTGACAGCTCTAGGGCCTTCATTTTATTGAAAGCCTCTTTTGCCAGTGGTGAAGTACCCTTTAAATAATTGAGAGCATCAACATCTGTGTTTGGTTTTCCTGGTGCATTATTATTTTCCTGGTTTAATTAATTTTCATATATTTTCCTTAAAAAGCTGCGTGTGTTAACTACAATAAAAAATAAATAAAAAAATGCATTTCTTTAATTTTTATAGTTTTCCTTGTCACATGATCCTTCAGAAATCATTCTGATTTAGTGATCAAGAAACATTTCTTATTATTATCCATGTTGAAAACAGTTGTGCTAATTATTTTTTGTCAATCACGTGATACTTGAATATAATGATCCTGTTCAAAATCTTGTTTGCTCTTTTAATTAAGTTTTTTCCTCTCTGTGTGTGTTTGTCCAGGTGGATTTCTCGCCTTCTCTCCAGAAACTCTCCCACATAGTGAACAGCATTAGCTCTCAGCTCATCAAGACCATCTCAGTGTTCAAACGTCTGCCCGACCTACTGACCCGCCAGCACTCACAGAGAAACCCCATCCACAGCATCATCGGTACTCCTTCTCATTCACCACATCCACATTCCACCATTTGTCCTTTATGCCCTTTTTATATTCCTGTTTACTCACCCTCATGTCGTGATAATGTCGTGATAAATCCATATGACTTTCTTCTGTGGAGCGCAAAGGGAGAAATTATGAAGAATTGCATAGGTCCACTCTTTTTGTACAGTTCTTCAGATTCCTCCTTTTGTGTTTCTCTGAAAGAAAAATAAACACAAAGCCACAAAGATGACTAAATAATGAGAAAATGTTTGGGTGAAAAATCCATTTACATCATCATTTGTGTATTGCAGGTTCACCCAAAAATAAACATTTCTGTCATTAATTACTAGGGGTGTGACAAGACACTTAGCTTACGAGACGAGACGAAGCATGAGATTTTTGCAATAGTATTTTTAAGAAATCCTCAATGACAAAATTCATGACTGGAAAAATAGTCTGCAGGTGCATTTTGAAATGCTTTAACTAATCATCTTGTAATGAATGTCATTTCAGTTCTACTTTCTGAGAATGAATTATCATATGCATTGAAAGACAACAATATACAAGCACTGCAACAAACAAACTGTGACCTCCTAATTGAACTCCTTTCCACAAATTGAACATAGAAATAAAAACTAAAAACAGTATACATAACAAAAACAAATAACAGTTTTTTTCTTAGTCTTATTAATTGCAAACAATAAGTGCAGCCATAATCAAATTACTCTCTCAATATTCAAAGTGCAAACAGAGAGCAAAACAGAGACCTGGGGTCCGTTCTTTGTACGTCGCTAACTCAGTTAGCTGGATTTGATTGTTGACGATTTGGCATGATCTTGGATTGTTTGGTTCTTTGAAGCTCATCCTGTACTTGCTGTCATAGCAACAGGTCCGTAAGCTTAAACCTGCTCGGGAGCAGCTTATTTCATGTAAACAGGATTAGATTGCATCTTTTTAAGCAGCGTTGATAGTTAAAATTTGTCCCAACCACTGCTACTTTATTACAAGAGTTCCTTACTGAACCAGGGGCAATAATAATTTTAAAATAATAATAATATAAAAATGTATTTGAAAATAATATTATAATGTTGTGTATAATACTATAGACACAGCCACTTGATTGAGAGATTTATTTGTGATGGAATAATTAGGCTACTTTATAATTTTATTGGATATTATGGGAGTGGCTTGATGCAGCGCAGGAGACGCAGATAACTTGATCTTGACCCTTAAGAAACTTAATGCTGTCACATAACAAATCTGCTTCAAATTGAATAAAAAATTAAATGAACTGCTAATTACAACATTGAAATAAAAATGTAAAGGCAGTACAAATACTATAAAATCGTGAATATAAATAATTGGGAATCATGTTTAAAAAAAAACAGTGCACATTTCATTTATCTGTTATAACCTTTATGTTGTTTTGGTTGTTTCCTTATAAGGTCCAGAAATTCGTGTTTTTTTTTTTTTTTAATTCGTCAAGTTTTTTCGCCAGGTGTCTTTTTTCATTATATGATGTCATTATGTTGCTGTCTTTCCGCCAGCCAATCGCTGCTTTGCTGATCGTGGATTCGAGTATTGATACATCTGCCCTCTTCAGGGAACACAAGAACGCGCAGTAATCTCAGACAACTTAATCCAGATATTTTAATCAAATCCGCAAATTCGTTTGAAGAACCAAATTAGCCAGAGATCAGTTATCACGATTAGAAGATCTGGGATCTGTCAGATCATCTCAGATGTATTAAGCGAGGTACGAAGAACAGACCCCAGAGCTAAGAGGTGGTTACAACTACGCAGCTCAGTATAAGATAGCTTTGATATTTGGAGACAGGTATGTCGCCTAATTTGCGCGAATCAGGGGGCTCGCGTTTACTTTCGCTATTGATTCGCAATCGCATGTACTCTGTGTATAGGGAGCGGCGATGCTGAGCGCGCATTCTAAATAATAAGACATTTATCAGACACTCTATCAGGCTCTGTTGCGCACGAATCTTCCGTCATGGTCCTGTCAATCATCTCACCTTACTTTCGTCACGTGATCAGTGAACTGTGATTCCTGCTGCACTGTCTATGTGTGACTGCAGCTCAGACGTCAGCTCTGAGCAGAGCAGACGTTTACAATAGTTTACAAGTGAAGCGACCTTTTTCCAACTGAATTAAATGATTTTTATTTTTATTTTTTTTAAAAAACGACAGTGGATGATGTAATGTAAACGTAGCGGTGGCATATTCGATGCTAATTTCACCCTCACGCTCCGTCATGGCGATATGGCAAGACAGCTTTTCACTCGACGAGACATCTCGTCACATTTTAATCTTGCGAGAGCTCGTGGCACGAGATCTCGTCACACCCCTATTAATTACTGACCCTCATGTCGTTCCAAACCCGTAAGACCTTCGTTCATCTTCAGAACACAAATGAAGATATTTTTGATGAAACCCAAGAGCTTTCTGTCCCTCCATAGACAGCAACGTCATAACCACTTTCAAGGCCCATGAAAGATAGCAAAGACATCGTTAAAATAGTCCGCGTGACTACCGTGGCTCAACCTTAATGTTGTGCGCAACAATTTTTGTGAACAGTCTCCGCGCTGTTCACGTGAGCACCATGATGCATACGTGTGGTGCTGAAGCAGGATCCGGCCAATACAAAGCCGGCGTTCTGACTTAAAACCCAGGCTTTTTGTGGGTTTGGCACAAAAAGTATTCTCGTCGCTTCATAACATTAAGGTTGAACCACTGGAGTCACATGGACTATTTTAACAATGTCTTGGGTACCTTTCTGGGCCTTGAAAGTGGTTATGACATTGCTGTCTATAGGGGGGCCAGAAAGCTCTTGGATTTCATCAAAAATATCTTAATTTGTGTACTGAAGATGAACAAAGGTCTTACGGTTTTGGAATGACATGAGGGTGAGTAATTAATGACAGAAATTACATTTTTGGTTGTTTGGCATCAACAATGCTTTCTGTGTTGTTCTCACTTCCTCCCTTTCTTTTGATTTCAGAGCAAGATGAAGAGATCTGTAAGATCCAGGGAGCCATAGCTGCAGGAATGGTGACTAATGCATCTTTCCTGCAGACCTACCTGAAGACCTGGGACAAACACAGAGAGATCTGGGAAATCGAAAAAGACGGCTTTATACAGCGCTACCAGCGGCTCAACCCTACAGTTGCTTCCTTTGACGCCGACATCGCCAGGTCTCTGTCTTTCCTTCAAAATTACTGTATAATGTTGAAAAGGCAGGGTCTAAATCAGGGGTATTCAATTAAAGTTCCAAGAGGTCAGGGCCCGGTTGCATGAAAGTCCTTGAGTAAAGAAAACCCTTATTTATAAGGTTAAGGTTACCCTTAGTGAAACAGGTTGCAAGAAAAAAACACTTAAAGTATCCACTTAAGGAACTTTAAGACTGTCATTAAGTATTTTCCCTTAATTACTAGAGAGTTCCCATAAGTTCTGTAATGCATTCCAACAAAATCCTTAGTAACCATTTAGCCCTAAAAAAATGAAAGGATCAAAACAGGTCCCTTCAGTCATCTACATCTGAACTCAAACGTGATGGATGATTTTATGTTAATTAAGGAGGAGGAAGAACCGATGTGCATTTTTAGCGATCAAAATAAGCCTGGTGAAGGTATGACGTGAAACAGTGTGTATTGTCAAAAATAAAAATGAATGAACACCATTTTCATATTTTCGTGTGCGCTGTGCCAGGCTTTCATCTTGTGTGATTATAGTAGCAGGCTTGGGTGTTTTTCCCCTGTCTTTTAAAAGAATATCTTTTTTGTCCTTGGTCCAGTTTGATTTAGATTTCTTGTTTCCAGTAGCCTACTGTAAAGCTGGTTATCAGACAGGACTAGGCGTCGAGCCGTGCGCGTCTAGGACACCAAACGTGTCACAGTGCTTAAAGGGGTCCTTGATTATGATAAGAGTGAACATAACAGTCTTCATGTACTCCCGACATCAGAGCCACTGAAGAAGCAGTGGATTTGTTTTATTTTTTAAGAGAATGCGCCCCCACATACCTAATTTCTTGTATGTCTGCACGAATCATTTTACACCAGACTGCTTTGTGAACGAGGGTCAGTACAAAGGGACAATACAAAACACAGGTTTTGTTAAAAAGTTGTTACACAAGAATGGATCAGTACCAAGTGCTCGTGATCCAGCTTATAGAGCGATACTGGTCACAGCAGTAATGAAAGGGAGAACGCGCACTTTATTACAGTTCATTGGAGTTGTTTTACGGATATAAAGTTTACCAGTTTATTAAGCACCCCCGAAAAGGCATAATGTCTGTATATATTTGTTTACTGTGAGTTGTAACAAGTGTTTTTATGTAATTCACTGTGTACTTTGATGATAATGCAAGGGAGAGAGAGAGTGTTTATGGATAAGACTTTAATGTGCACTTCTTGTACTGTGTTCAGCTCTTACGGTGATTTTCTGGAGTGAAAACAGATGCTTCATCTTTTGTGTGATGTACAATAAACTTCATAAAACTCATCAGTAAAGTTTTGCCCATCATTCGGATGGGGTCTGCTACAACAGGCTTGTACTAATAGTGGATAAAAGCAAGATGACAACATAAGTTATAACCGTAATTAAACTAAACTTTACCTGTTCTATCTCCATGCAGCATTTATTCTCTGGCTCTGTAGGCATCAGTGTCCGACTCCAGTTCGAACTACTGACAGTTTCTGACATCGCATTCAGTGCTTGAGATTGTCCTGACACCGGAGCATGTGCTCTTGAAGCTCCGCCCTCTTCTTGAAAGGGGGCCAGGAACACCAGCTCATTTGCATTTAAAGGGACACCCACAAAAAGGCACATTTTTGTTCACCCTCAAAAAGTGGCAATTTTAACATGCTATAAAATTGATCTGTGGGGTATTTTGAGCTAAAACTTCACATACACACTCTGGGGACATCAGAGACTTATTTTACATTTTGTAAAAAGGGGCATAATAGGTCCCCTTTAAATTCAAGGCTGAAAAAAAATATGTGAATCTAATTACCAGGCAAAGTGGCATTGATGTGTGAGTACAATACAATAACAACGAGTTGGACAAATATGTAATTTAATGGAAAACTATGTGGGTGGCACGGCAGGAGTCGTAGCTGGACTCATAGAAAAACAATGTGCTCGAACTTTAGGACGCTCTGTGTCGTTTGTCAGACCGCCTTTAATAATCTCCATAAGTCAAATACTGTAGTACAGCTGTATAGTTTAGTAAATGTTAAACTTGTTTAAAAGTCAGTGGTCCGTTATGTTCTGTTTACATAATCCGAGATTTCGTAATTATAGCAACCGCTTCTCCATTGCCGTGTTTTGCCAGAAACTATCGCAAAATGCTTAGTATTAAACACTTACGTAAGGCTGACGGTTAAGATGTTTGTTGCAATGCTTTTAAAGAAATCCCCTACCTCAGGGATTTTTTCCCCCCTCATCGATCCCTTTAAGTCAAACCACTTAAGAGGTTTCATGCAACCGGGCCCTGGTCTCTATATTTCCTTCCCAGTGGAGGTCCTGGGACCTCCTTCTCCCATTTTCACTTCAAAATTTTGGGTTGGCTGTTCCTCCGTTGCCTCCCCTGACGAGCCGCCACTGTTGACATGTCTGTAGCACAGAGATGCCAATCCTGTCCACATCTCTTCCCTATAGATTTTATCTGCACTAATCAAATCATTATCATGTCAACAGTGGATGCTTGAGGCTGTGTGTGTGGACACAGACACTGTGTGTGTGTGATTGCGGATTAATGACCTTGTGCATGTTTGTGTTGTGCTGTCTGTCCTGAGCTGGAAGGACACTTATGTGTTGCCTGCCGTCCCAATTAATGTCTCAAGTTTTTTCCACATCAAATAATGCATGCAGACACTTTTTTTTAATGACTATTATTAATGTAATGTCTTGCTTTATTTCTTTAAACTCACTCACAGAAAGAACTGATGTTGCACACTTCAGTTATTTTCTTGAAAAACTGATTTCATTTAGGTACTTTGTGCTACTGAAATGACAAATGAAATTGCTATTAATAGGGAGCCATTATGACTGAGCAAAAAAAAAATACATCATCATATCTTACAGATCCATTTAAACAAAAAAGTAATTTAGTGGCCATTATTAATAATTAGAATCATTGTCTGTTAAAATGTACCATTAGTAATGGCAATGAGAAAATATAGTGTGGAGAACATGTAGTCCAGATACAATCACAGGATTGTTAGGAAAGAAAAATCAAGAGACAAGCATCCAAGTGTCCGTCCTTGAACTTCTCCACATCATGGGAAAATACATTTTTATTTGCAAAATTGTTGCAAAAAGGTTTTGTTTTTGAGAACTTAGTTGATGGACACATGGTGGTTTTCATTATATTATTCAGGATATATAATGAATATATAATAAAATATAATTTACTTATTTTATAGATTTATCTAGTGTCTTAACGTAGTTTCTTTTTTTCTTAATCAACACAACTGCAAACAATCTTCATTTTGAATCAGGACTCATTGCAGTAATAGAAAATTCTTTAAAAACCTAAAATAAAATATTAAATGTTAATGTAATCTTTGTTTAGAAAGGAGAATGTCGCTTGTGTCAAAATTTGCATAATAGGATTTTTTTTTTTTTAAATATATAAATTCTCATTGTGCTGATTCTTTAGTTTCAAGAGAATTATCCACTTTATTTACGCTCTCTCGCTCTCTCTCTCTCTCTCTCTCTCTCTCTCTCTCTCTCTCTCTCTCTCTCTCTCTCTCTCTCTCTCTCTGTACAGATACACCGAGGTGGCAAACAATGTCCAGAAGGAGGAGACAGTGTTAAGTTTGCAGTTTGTGTTGCTGGATTGTTCTCCGCTCAAATTCTCTCTGTTGCAACATTGTAACGAGTGGCAGAGCAAGTTCACGCAGCTGCTCAGCCTTATGGCCAGTGTCAAACTCAAAGAACTGCACAGCTTCCTGCAGGAAAACACTCTCAGGTGTGTGTGAGAGACCCACTCAAGCTCTGTTCCAAAACCCTGCCTCGCTGTCTGCTGTCTGCTGTCTATATAAGCAGCTGGGATCCTAACTGAAATGAAACCTCATAAGTGACCGATTTGAAACGCTCTTCATGGGCAGCGACTGTGTTAATGGTCACTCATGCATGCCACGCCAATTAACACCCCTCACGTGAAGAGCATAAGAGACTCGACAAACCTCTCTGTTGATTCCAATAGAGTCTGACATTAGCATGTTACTAAGCCTGACACTAATAAATAGTTCTGTCGACTAGAAAGAGAATATGGAGATTTGGAGGTGGGCTTATTTGACTTGAGCCAGTGTTATTTTAGTATCATTAAGATACTATTATAGTTTTTTATTAATATTTTGAATAACTGCTCTTTTTTTATTTCCATTTTAGTTCAAGTTTTAGTAATTTAGTTGTTTCTGTAATTTTTATGTTTTTTTAGTATGTCTATAGCTTGTATTCATTTTTATTTAAATTTAAATTTTATTTTTATTTCACCCTATGGCAACACCCTTGACACAGCACAGCAGTGCTAAAATCACTCAGAATATCTTAGCAACTCCAAAGCAACATATACCAAAATGTCATCATAGTAGGCAGCTCAACAAGCGTTGAAACAGGGCATCTATACTGTATGTGGCTAGTTCTGTGTTACTGTTCTTAATTCGCTTAGAACAGGCATTAAATATTTAGCATGCGCATATAGTCATTGACTGTGTGTGTTTTTTAGGATGTCTCAGCCTCCTCGGACTCTGGCGGAGTTGGAAGAGAGTCTAAAACTTCTGGAAACTCTGCAGGCAGATCTGAGTAAAACCGAAAGTCAGATTCCGCCCATCCATGAGCAGTTTGCCATCCTTGAGAAATACGAGGTTCCCGTCGACCCCGCTGTGAGTATCGCACCGCACACACACCCTCAGGTGTTCCAGTCAAACTGTCTCCTAAATACACTTTCATCTCCTGCCTCTATTCCATATTTGACTACGCTTTTATTTGACTCAGCGCTCTTAGATTTTCTCACTCTCTCTCGCTCTGTCTCTGTAGGTGTTGGAGTTGCTGGAGGCTCTGAATGCAGAGTGGGTGTGGTTCCAGCAGGTTGTGATTGACAGTGACATCATGTTGAAGAAACACAAAGACATGATGAAGAGTGGGCTGATCCTCTCCTCTGAGGAGTTTAAGAAGAAGACACAGTTGGCCCAACAGAGCTTCAATAACAATGGTGAACACACACATACACATCAGCGTTAAGAGTTTCGACTGTTATAGGATGGGAAAACACACACACACACACACACACACGGTCAGTAGGTTTACAACCAGTACTGTCTCAGAGCCCACTGAGAGCTTCACATCCCAGCATGCCTCTTTTTCTGTAGGTCAGTTCGCTACATGGACGGCACAGCAGGCCTTTGCTTTCTGGGACCGTGGGTGTTCTGCATGGTGGGGAGTGCTGGGTAGAGCCATCAACCTCCCACACACCCCACGGCACATCACAACCAATTAGCCTTGAGATAATGTTTTAGAACGCCATGGAGCCTCACCTACAGCAGAAGTGACCGTCACACTGACATCCTGCCCTTGACTGCACTCTCAGCCTGTCTGCCGCCCCGTTTGTCTCTCTGCTCTCTCTCTCATTGTCCCGTACTGCTGCTCCAGCTCCTGCTGGTGTCTCTGCACTGTTTATTCTCTGCTCTATTAAAAACGGGATTGAAAAGTTCTTTTTTCCATCTCTCACTGCCACCTCTCTTCACGCACAAAGTCACGTTGTGCTGAACTGTATCAAAGAGGACAGAGTTTTCGTCCTACTTTTGCTTCCCTCTTCTTTCATTCTTTCCTTTTTCCCCACACTTCTTTGCTCACTCGTTTGCCATCTCGTTTCCATTGTGTTTGCGTTACCTTGTGATCGTTGATAGCTCTGTGAAGTCTGTTGTTTTTCAGTTTGATCTCCTGCCATTCCTTCCTCGTCTGTTCTGCTCCCACTATGAATCCAAAAGCCTTTCCGTCTTGATTCAGACGAAGTTGGAGTTTTGGCACAGCCTTAGCTTTGCACTAAGTCAACACGTGGCAAATGCACTCGATGCTCACCGTTATTATTTACCACACCCCAGAATTTCCGAACGTGGGCAGCAGCTGCAACTTGTTGAGAACGACGGGATTGTTTGGATTGTTCCAGCAAACAATGGCGGGCTCCTTCAGGTTAATGAGGCCAGGAAGCAGCTTTGTGCAGAGAGAAATTTGTATTCAAGAGAGAGATGGTTTCAATAATATCACACTCATTCAGTCCAAACACATACTACTGGCCCCTGCCAAGGTGCCCCTTCAAAATCTCATCTCCTGCTCTCCACGGACCCAGTCTGACTTTCCCTCTCAGATCCGGCGCTGAGGAAAAACACGACATTGCGTTTCTCAGAACAGGGCCAATTAAACATGTATGATTGGTTGAAGTCTCCAAGGCAGATTTATCAAAAATGTAGCCCATTTTAACATTTGCTAATTAGATTTTCTTTACGTTTTAGTCAGGCACAATGGAGAGAGAGAGGATGGGCGTCATCAAACCTCTCAACACCAATGCTCCTGAATTCGTTCTGCTCCAGCGACGCACTTCAGCATGTGCTAAATGCTTCAGTAAATCCGACTTTACACAAATATTAGCTGGAGATCCCTGATGGATCTTCACACGCTGCTTAATGGCTCGCCTTAATACAGAATTGTGTAAATGTGTGTTTTTTTGTAATTGCTGGAGATGTGCGCTTTAGCAAGTGTGTTTAATGGAATTTAGTATAAACACTGACCAGCGTTAACACTCACGCCTGTAAACATGTCACAGAGGCCTTTGGGGCAGATAACGCCCTCTATACTGGTGCCTGTGCGAACACGTTCGTGTGTGTTACTGTACGTGTTGTGTTTTGCCACCCTGAGATGAATGAGTTGCTTTTTGAAATATCAAATATCTCGTAAATCAAAGCTGTCACAAGTGCACGTGGATCGTGGGAGTCCGGGCCTGTGAGCGGAGCTGGGTCCGAGCCAGAACTTGCACGCTGTTCAGGAAAGAGACCTACTGACCTGCTGAGCTCCCAACTGTGAAACCACATTAATAGCACATTGTGAGAAACATGCTCACTTTGCTAACTTTCTGGCCAGTAGAAATCCATTGAGCTTTTTTTTTTTAGAGCGACAAGCTGCTCCCCGGGGAAATGACAGCTGAATGTGCAGTTTTTTAATCATTAACCATATGCATGCGCATTTGTGTGTGGTCTTTTATGTATGCCATCTTATTTTTGCATGTATCTATGTGCAGGGCCGTTTGGCACTAGTGTAGCCCCAGCTTCTGCACTACAGCTCGTGTCAGAGCTGCGTGTCCAGTTGGAGGCTCTTAAAGAAGAGGAGCAGAGCATACGCTACGGTCTCAACATCTTTAATATTGAAGAACCAGCCTCTAAAGACATCCTCGGCCTAGAGAAGGTGCCTATTCACTGCTGTTACAGTAAAACTTTTCTCCATACAATACAACACTGATGCATTCAACGCAAAGCAGCACAACAGAGCACAAACAGCTCTTTGGCTGAGGGAAATTCAGTGGTCCTGCGTAACAGCAAATTGAACGCTATTGATACTGTTGGTAAAGGTCATTTCTGGTTCAGTATACAGTGATGTTTAAATGGTGTTTATGTGCATGTGTTTGTAGAGCATGAATTACCTGCAGCAGGTATGGGAGATCGCCCAGCAGTGGGAGGCTCTGTGGGACGAGTGGAAGGTGGGTCAGTTGGCCTCTCTACAGACCGAGGTCATGGACAGCACCGGCCAGACCATGTTCAAGAGACTCCACAAACTCAGCCGAGAGTTCAAGGCAAGCCAGCACAACATACTCTATACTCCTGGTTCTCAACCGTAATCAGTTCAGGAACCAACATTATACATAAATATATTAATATAAAAATAAAATATTAACAATATTAGCATTATTAAAATATAATTAAAAAATAAACATAGGCGGATGTATTCTGCTCTTTCAATGAAACGTTTATTCAAAATCTCACAAATGCACATCTGATTTTCTTTGAGGGAAAGTAATCTATAAGGTTGTCATAAGCAGGTACACTACTGTTCAAAATGTTGGGGTCAGTACGATTTTTTTTTTGTAAGAAAATAATAACTTTTTTCAGCAAGGATGCATTCAATTTATACGTTAATTTATACATTATATGCATTTAATTTTGCATTAATTGTTTAAAATATATATATATTTCTATTTCTATTTCAAATAAATAAATAAATGCTGTTATTTTGAACTTTCTATTCATCAAATAATCCTGAAAAAAATAATGAATCAGTGTCCACAACATATTAAGCATATCAACAGTTTTCAACATTGATGATAATAAGAAATGTTTCTTGAGCAGAAAATCATCATATTAGAATGATTTCTGAAGGATCATGTGACACTGAAGACTGGAGTAATGATGCTGAAAATTCAGCTTTGCAAACACAGGAATGAATTACATTTTAAAATATATTAAAATAGAAAACAATTATTTAAATTGTAATAATATTTCACAATATTACTGTTCTAAGACTTTTTTCAAAAACAAAAAAATGTTACCAACCCCAAACATTTAAATGGTAGTGTGTGTGTATGTGTGTATATACATGCCTGGAAGTGATGCTCAGACTTTATTTTCATACATTATATCCTTTTAGCACTGCCACAGACTTCTGTTACTTCTTTTCAGGTGTGGTAATATGAGCAGTATAATATACACTATATTGACAAAAGTTTTGGGACGCCTGCCTTTAAAAAAACTTTGTTTTTAGAATACCATGTCATGCGCGAGTTTTACAACATTTGTGTGTGTTTACTCATGGTTTATGAGGACATGATTTGGTTTATGAACTATTGTATGTGACTTAGCAGTAGCAAGCGGAGCGGTTTTGCACGTCAGACTAGTGCTTGTTTACATAGAAAAACAATGGAATAGTAGCGCATTTGAATGAAGAAGCGCGCTTTGTGTGAACGGCCCCTAGGTTTAATATGAAATAATTTATTTAGTTCAATATATTTTCCCACTCTTTGTGTATTGTTGTTTGGAGTGGTTTTACAATAAACAAATAGACACCTATAGTGGTCAGCTAAACAAATGTATTTAAACACACATCATACATCGCATACTCCATTGATAAATTAACTATACATTGATGTTGTTTACTTGATGTGCACTTGCGCCGATAGCCAACAACACACAGACATTTGAAGCAGTTTTACTGTGACCATGAACCTTTATCGTTGGGACTGCTCCATCTTTCAGCATTAGACGATCTACAAATCCGGAGTTGAACTGGGCCTTGTTTATAAAACAATCATCGCCGAAATGCAGGGAGGTGTTCTATCGGGTTGAGGTCAGGACTCTGTGCAGGCCAGTCTAGTTCCTCCACACCAAACTCGCTCATCCATGTCTTTATGGACCTTGCTTTGTGCACTGGTGCACAGTCATGTTGGAACAGGAAGAGGCCATCCCCAAACTGTTCCCACAAAGTTGGGAGCATGAAATTGTCCAAAATGTCTTGGTATGCTGATGCATTATGAGTTCCTTTCACTGGAACTAAGGGGCCAAGCCCAACACCTGAAAAACAACCCCACACCATAATCCCCCCTCCACCAAACTTTACACTTGGCAAAATGCAGTCAGGCAAGTACCGTTCTCCTGGCAACCGCAAAACCCAGACTCGTCCATCGGATTGCCATACAGAGAAGCGTGATTCGTCACTCCAGTGAACACATCGCCACTGCTGTAGAGTCCAGTGGCGGCGTGCTTTACACCACTGCATCCGACGCTTTGCATTGCACTTGGTGATGTAAGGCTTGGATGCAGCTGCTCGGCCATGGAAACCCATTCCATGAAGCTCTCTACGCACTGTTCTTGAGCTAATCTGAATGCCACACGGAGTTTGGAGGTCTGTAGCTATTGACTCTGCAGAAAGTTGGCGACTTCTGTGCACTGTGCGCCTCAGCATGCGCTGACCCCCCTCTGTGATTTTACGTGGCCTACCACTTCATGGCTGAGTTGCTGTTGTTCCCAATTGCTTTCACTTTGTTATAATACCACTAACAGTTGACTGTAGAAAATTTAGTAGTGAGGAAATTTCACAAATGGACTTATTGCACAGGTGGCAACCTATCACGGTACCACGCTTGAATTCACTGAGCTCCTGAGAGCGACCCATTCTTTCACAAATGTTTGTAGAAGCGTCTGCATGCCTAGGTGCTTGATTTTATACACCTGTGGCCATGGAAGTGATTGGAACACCTGAATTCAGTGATTTGGAGGAGTGTCCCAATACTTTTGGGAATATAGTGTATGTGAATAACACTAATAATATTTATAAATTTGCATTTATCATTTTTAAACAATTAATAATTTTGCGTCACAATTAGCGGATTGAGTACTAAGATATTGTATAGACCCTTCACATAAAAAACTAGCAGCCATCGGGCCGACACTTAACGGCTATCAGCGGCGTCAGTGATGTCTCTGTCTCTCACTCGTCTTCTACTGTTCTCACACACATACTGATGCTACTTAGAGTCCAGCAGAGACTCTCATTCCTTGTTTCCCTTTGTAACTGTGATAAAAGCTCTTTTGTGTAGCTAATTACCCTTTAAAGCTAATTTAGCTTCTCTTCTCACCAGCTTCTCATTATCCTGACATTTAGCTTTAAGCAGATTAGAAACACCTGCTTGATTCAGACCCTTTGGGTGCTCTTCCACTGACAGGGGATCAGCCCATCACAACACAGCACTCAGCATTTTACACTTCAGCCTGCAGTGGGATCCTGACTGTTATGAAGTAATGGTGGTGAAGTGTGTGTGTTCTTTCAGGACAAGCACTGGGAGGTTGTGGACTTCACTAAGAGCAGGATTGAACAGTTTAAGAAAATCATCCCACTGATCACAGACCTCAGGAATCCAGCCATGAGAGAGAGGTGCGGGCTCTCACACACACACACATACACATATGCCTGGTTCACTATCTTTGTGGGGACTCTCCATAGACGTAAGGGTTTTTATACTGTACAAACTGTATATTCTATCCCCTTACACTAACCCTACCCCTAAACCTACCCATCACACAAAACTTTCTGCATTTTTACATTAAAAAAAAAAAACCTAATTCGGTATGATTTATAAGCTTGTTTCCTCATGGGGACCTCAATTTAAGTCCCCACAGTGACACGAGTCCCCATGAGTCAGTGTGCATTTATGATGAAGTCCCCACCGGGATAGAAAAACATGAACACACACACACACACACACACATTCCTGTACATTTATCTTTGTGACGACATTCACTGACACAATACAATCTCTAGCTTCTTAACCCTACCCATCACAACTAAGTGCCTAACCCGTACCCGAACCCTAAACTTACCCTTGACCTAATTATAACCTTATGCCTTGACCCTCAAACAAGCATTTAAAGGGGTATCAGAAAGTGAGGACCAGACAAAATGTCTAAAACTCAAACTGGTCCTCACAAAGATAGTTGTACACACACACACACACACACACACACACACACACACACACACACACACACACACACACACTCAATCATGTTGGGTTTCCATGTTTTATGAGGACTTTTCATAGACATAATTATTTTTTATACTGTACAAACCCTACCCCTAAAGCCTGGGACACACCAAGCCAACATCAAAGAACTAGCAGTGACGAAAGCTGACTGTGTTGTCACCTCTCGTCAGCTGCATCTCGCTGTGCTTGAACACACTAAAAGGACTAAAGGTGACTGTCAACTAGCACGTGTGTTCTGCGCCTGCGTGTAAGTAAATGCCTGTCTATATCAGAAGGTATCAATATCTATAGCTATATTCGCCTATATTCGTCATTCAAAAAGGGAAACTGAAACTAGGACTGCAGATATACAATCTGTAAACAAAGCAGCGCCGCTTGCTTACCATTTTGAATATCGATCACTTTCTTCATTCCAGTCGGCTCATGTTATTATGAAAATATTTGTGCATTGAATGCTCATGTAAGATGGTGTAAAATTATAACAGACTTCTGTCTATAACGTCTTGGCTTCTTTGCTCGCTTCCATCACATTCGTGATCATTCTCGTGCACTGACTCGTTCGCTAAGCTGAACAGCCAATCAGAGTTCTCACACTCACCGACGGCCCAACGCCGATTCAACATGCCGAATGCCCTTATGTCCGACTAGAGCCAACGGTGCAGAACACCCCGAAAAAACTAAGCCGACTGACGCTCAAAAACAGCCCGACATTGCCCAACGTCCGACTGTTGGCTTGGTGTGTCCCCAACTTAAACCTACCCATAACAGAAAACTTTCTGCATTTTTACATTTTCAAAAAACATCACTTAGTATGATTTCTAAGCTGTTTTCCTCATGGGGATTTCTGGTATTGCCATCCTTGCGGGGACATTTTGTCCTTTTATGTAGGGTTTACCAGGACCATACACACACACACACACACACACACACACACACACACGAATCAGTGTCCTCAGCATAATGAAGTGTCATTCTCACACTAATCCTCCTTATCAAGAGTGGTTCCTGACAAAATGACACCGTCGTCTTTTATGATGTTCTTCTGCGGACAATCGCTCTTTATAACTTCTCTCTGTTTGAGATATTGCCTTCTGTAGCTGGTGACCAGAGGTCTGTTGTGAAGTCCAGCTGATAATCATCAGCAGCAGAGGTTCGGTGCCGATTACTGTTCTAGGATCAGCTGTAATCCCACACCTTGACAGCCAACCCTCAGTTACAGCTCGTCACCTCTCTCTATTCTATCACGCAGAGCATTTGTGCACTGTGGCGCCTTCCCTGCCGAGAGAATGCGATGTTTTCCACTCTTCGTTTTTCTTCTGCCCTGTCATTCGCTCCCTAAGCCATTTGATTGGATCTGGCATTCCCAAAACAACAGCCCATCGGCCCCAATCAGGCGTGCTACAACAGCCCTGGTGGAGACGGCAGAGACAGGCCTCACGTTCCCCTGATGACAGCCGGCTAATCACACTGATGTAACCCTCTGAAAGATCCCTGTTAGCGTCTCCCGCTGGCCGGCGCAGCACATCAGGGAAGCGGATGAAAATAAACAGAGCTCCAGCCTCAGAAGTCCATGACCGACAGAACGGGAAACGAGAAGAGCGAAAGAAAAACAGGCACTCGTAGGAGAGATCGCGTCCCAGAATGCCTGGGCCCGGTCTCAGAGGGGCCAGTCATTGCCAGGATGGTTTTTTTTTTAAATATCGGTGTTGTGTTTTGTTGTGGATCAAAAGAACTGTCGGCCTCTGTGGATTTCTTTGAGAGAAGACAACAAGCTGTGCGTCATGACTGCGGGATCTCTCACGGGAGAATTCAATCCTTGCACTGATGTCGACCATCACACCTGTTTATTATGACAAAATCTGACCGTCAACATGACCAGTCTTTTGTGACTAATCACGCAGTGGACTGTCTTTCTTCAGCCCTCAAAATACTTTGAATAGCACACATTCTCTGTCATTTCAGCTTAAGAATTCCATTAGATATTTTTATTAATGAATCACTAACCTCATTTCTCCGAAAGGCCTACACAATAGCTCTGATCCAAAACCTATCAAGCCTGCTGCCTACATGGATAGCTGTCTTATAAGGCATCATCCTAACCACACTACATAGACAGCAACTCACATCAGTTTTTCCAATAGAGTTTGGCATTAATATTGCTAAGATAACAGGGTGATACTCTAATAAGCACACAAACATTGGATAAGATCATTTATTTTTAATTACACTGATCTATGTTTTTATTTATATATATATATATATATATATATATATATATATGATGTGATGCTGCTTTAGAATTTGGCCAAAATGAGCTATCTTAGCAAGCGGCATAATTAAGTTGCGTACCTTTTGGAAAAGCCTTTGTTTTGGAAACTGTGTCTATGATGTCTTAAAATGCCACCCCGTAGGTGGCAGTTTTTGGTTTTGGAATAGATCATATGGCTTTGATAAAAGGTTTTTCCACCCTATTTGAACTCAGATTCATGTGTCAATGTCAAAGCGTCTTGGCCAATCAGATTTTATCTTCAAAAGATGCTGTGGATCTGTTTATTTTAGACACTGGGATCAAATAAGGCAAGAGGTGCAGCAGACGTTTGACCCGACCAGTGCAGACTTCACTCTGGAGAAGATTGTGGCTTTGGGTCTGGACCACCATGCCGAGCGTATCAGTGACATATCAGGAGCGGCCAGCAAAGAGCTCTCCATAGAACAGGTATGATATTACCCTCTCTCTCAATCCCTCTTCAGAACTCTCACTTTCTCATTTGGGTTCGTTTATTTAATTCTGAGTATAATTTCACTTTTTCACAGTGAAAAATTCTACAGAGAAAAACGTATAAGAAAAGATCCCTGAAGTGCAACCAAGAACCCTTTTCTTATCAGTTTTCCTCTGTTTTGGAGTTTGCTAATGTATATGGTTAGCTGCAGATTAACAGCGTCCTTCATATTACTTGTTACATGTAGGTTCAGATCAGTGTATTGGATTCTGGGTTTTTTAAACCACCTGTACTAGATGTGTAAGTGTCAAATACAGAGAAATCAAATTGTCCTTGATCCTTTGAGAGAGTTTTTGAAAACATACTGAAACTTTCACTCAAAATTACCTGAAAACCAATTTACTGCATCACTCTTGAGTTAACATTAAAACTGGATCTCATATGAAAAAATAAGAAGGTTAAAAAGTATCAGGCTATAAAACAATTTTCGTTTGTAACTGGAAACTTAATTTTTAACTTAATTATTCACTTTTGTTTCTATTTCTTTTGTCTCTGTGAAGGACTGTGGGTTCATCAAGGTTCAATTCTCTCTGCTCCTCTCACAGTGCATAAGATCCTCAGAGGTTCGGTATGTTAAAGAGATAAGGAAAGTCACTGTCAAGAGGACTATGGTCAGAGGTCAGGTTTGGAAGGTCAAAGATGATATCCTCAGGGTGACATCCTGTAGTCAGACCGTCCCAGCAGAGAATCACAGCCTGAGAGTCTGGCCTCAGTGCAGATGTGGTTTTCATTAGCCAAACAGTTTGAATGGAAAGGAGATGGTGGTCATGAGTACAAGGCTATCAGACTGCTCTGTAGTTGTACTTACAGTCAGATTTGTATTTATTTTAAACCGTAGGCCTGCATTGCAGCACACACGAGCAGCATGGAACATAAGTAGCGGAAGCATCCTAGAAACAGCAATAAAAGTAGGGCTTCGGTGCTAAGCTTCGTTTTCCATGTCACTCTGTAGAAGCCTGTTTCTGCCTCAGAGTTAAAGATAAAAAAGGTGAGTCACAATTATGAAAAATAAATTTGTAATTGTGAGTTAATAAAGTCACACTGCATGAATTAAAGTCACAATCACAAGAAATAAAGTTGCACTCTTAGGAAAAAAAGTTAATTTGCAATCAGTATAGAACTCTAGGGTTCTTGACTCAATTTTAAAGAACCCTTTATGCCAAAACGTTTCTATACAGTATAAGGAGAAATGTCTTAAATCATTGCGTAATACTTGCATGTTTAATGGTTCTTTAATTCTTAAATTGTTGTGTTTATGAGCTGTTAATTTCATAACATTTAATTAAAATTAAAAATTAATTAATTAATTAAAACTAAATTCATGAAATGATCCCACGATGGCAACCCCTAAAAGGTTCTATATATGAAGCGCCTAAAAGAACCTTTTATAGAACTTTTTTTTCTAAGAGTGCAGTTACCAAATAAATGTTGTTCTTTTGACATTTCTATTCATTAAAGAATTAAATCACAGAAAATCGATTTCCACAAAAATTTTAAACAAAAGCTGTTTTCAGCATTGATAATTATAATGTTATTTGAGCAGCAAATCAGCATATTAGAATGATTTCTGAAGGATTATGTGACACTGAAGACTGGAGTAATGATGCTGAAAATTCATCATTGGCATCACAGGAATAAATTACATTTTAAAATATATTAAAATAGAATAGTTATTTTAAGCTGTAATAATATTTCACAATATTTTACTGTATTTTTGATTGAAATAAATGCAGCTTGGGAGAGCATAAGAGACTTCTTTCAAAAGCATTTAAAAAATCATAACTGCCACATTTTTGAACTGTAGTGTATTTATTTATTTGTTTACTCTGATGGGGAAACAGGTTTCTACACAGCTCATCAGAAAATGTGTTGAAATGCACTGTAAAACCTTTTTATTAACATAATATTGGCTTTTATGAAGAAACATAATACTGGAGCAAACAAGTCCCTTACTACTCCCCCTCCAAAAGACCTCAATTTCAGGCCTGATGCAAATTCACAAACAGTACTTTTTAATTCAGTAAGACTGACTGAATCCAGACGCTTTAACCAGTTTATAGCTATGTTTTGGGTTCTGTGTAAATTAATTACCAATTGGATGTAAATGTCATTCCACCTCCTCATGTAAATTAGATTTCATGGCGATCAAGTTTGTAATAATCCTCAATGGCCCACTTCCGATATCCATTATATTATTTGTGTTATAATTTATAGTTGTTATTGGAGGAAATATGCAATGTGGTAAACCAGAAGTCACTTTATTTTCTGCATAGAGCTGTTACACTGCAGAAATGCCTTTAGTGTAAAAGCTCAAGCCACATTATGTGCCGCTGATGCAGGGTGTGTGAAACAGGACTGGTTTATAGACCTATTTTAGACTTGAAAAGGAAAATTTCCTGGACTGTGTTCAGTAATAGTGCAGTACAGTATGAGCGCAGTGCTGCTGGAGGCGTCTGTCCCCAGGCTGCAGTCGCAGGTCATGTGTGGCGGCCACAGGGGAAATGAGCCTTGCGCTTAATTTCCTTCAGAGCAGCCTTTACTGCCCCTGCAGAGGAGAGCTGCCCTGTCCAGCTGTCAGACTGTGGGAGGCTGTACTCCTCCCCTCTCCCCTCTCTCCCTTTTTCTTCCTCTCTTTCTTCACACTCACGGCCCAGGGAGATTCCCAGACGTTCGCCTCTGCGCTCGCGGAGGTTACAACAACACAGCTTTGAGTTCGAGAGTGGCAATGGGAGAGCAAAGCCTCATAACCCCCAAAGCACAGAGCGGTTCACCTAGAAGTCACCCGCAGAGAGAGAGAAAAGTAGAAAGACAGATAGAGTGTAAATGAGAAGCTTCACTGGCATGGTGCATGGCTGGTGTTTCTGGAAAGACGTTTATTGTGAGGGGAACTTTGCAGGGGCCCAGATTAATGACATTTCCCTGTCACAAGTCGCCTAGTCTTGCGTAGCCAGACCTTCAGACTGACGGCAGAAGGTCTGGACTCCATCTGAGCTTTCATTGGCCAAGGACTGCCCAAGAGGACATCTGACCGACATGTAAAGCAACCAATCACAGTTAATTTATGTTTAGAGGCATGAAAATGTAACGTTGATGTCCCTACGATAACAGACCAGCATGGATGTAATAAATTATTCATTCAAGAATGTTGTGCAAGTTTACTGCAACAATGGCGCCGCAAACTTCACATACTCTTTAGTGGATTCTGATAAGCTCTCATTTTCACAGTTGTAAACACGATGGCTTTCATCTTCCTTGAGGAAGTTTGGCGTCACGACTGCTTTGTTTCTAGGCGGACCGTTACAGAACGCGACACACGTCTCCTATAAATCCTGTAGAATTCAACCAATCAAATGACAACTTCAGAACTCCTGAAGTGTTTCCTATTTTGTGTGCCATGTGCATCAGACGCTCAGCCAACGGTCAGTGGGCGTGACGTCTGAGGCTGAGACTATAAGTCGCCTAACCTCCTGACAAAATAGATGGCTGTATTTTCAGCTCTAAAGGTGTACGATTCACAGCACACACTTGGTTTGAAGTCCATTTCAAACCAAGCAACTTTCTGTTGATCAACACCGATTTGAAGATGGACCTGTTGCGAAATATGTGTGGAAAAATCGCCTTCAAGTGAAATTTATGATGGTATGGATTCCTTGAAATTAGTGGATTTTATCCATGAAAATTCACTGACCAACGGTAAATATATCCCCTTAATACAACAAAATGCCACCTATGTAGGCAGCTTACTAGCTTGTGAACTTTCAAAGACCTTAATGAAGCACAAAACTGTTGACCAAGTATAGTCAGCTCACTATGTTTTGAAATGCAGCCCGAGTTTGAGTCTTTAAATGCACTTATGATGCCCAAGATTGCTGTCTTGTTAGGCAGCTCACTAGATTTAAAACAGAGCCAATGTTCGGACGTGCCTATGATGTCTTAAAATGTTGTCTGTGCAAGCAGCTCACAAGGATTTAAATGTTTGAAAGATATCCAAAACTGCTGTCTAGGTAGGTTGCTTGCTAGGTTTTGATACATACTATAAATGAGAAATGTCATTGCTGTATTTCTATTCATGTCTGGTGGTTCTATGACGTTTATTGTGGGGGAAACATTTTTCAGGGGGCGCGATCAATGTTCTTTCGCTGTCACTAGCTGCCTAACGTCCCCACGAGACCGATGGCTGCCCTTCCAGATCTAATACAATGTGGCGTTCAGTGCTGAGGTGGAATGTGTCTGGAAAGATTAGTGCTAACATTAAAAAGCCTAATGCTGACCTCTCATTCACAGACACTGGAAGGCATCACAAAGACATGGGAGGAAACGTCCCTGGACATCACACCCTACAAAGACAAAGGTCATCACAGACTGAGGTGAGAAGCCAGAGGTTCCAATAGGTCAAACGTCAAGAGGTCGCAGACACTCACAGGTGCTCAATAAGCAGAATGTTAAAAAGATGATAATGATGATTCAGCGTCCTGAGGTGGCAGAGATTCTCTGTAAGTCGCTGGCCTGAAGGCCTAATTCACACCATGGTTGATGCAACTACAACAGGAACGTAAACATTTTTTAGTCTATTTTATCACAAAAGATTTCATTTGCCATGCAATTCCCCTCCTAAAAAGAAAAACAAGAACATATTACATAAAGCAAAATTAGCACATATTCACGTGGTTTAAACAGTTTGTGTGCTCAATAAGCAGGATCTTAAAAAGATAAGGATCATTCAGTATCCTGAGGTGGCAGAAATTCTCTGTATGTCCCTGACCTGAAGGCCTGTTCACATCACCGTTGATGCAGCTATTTTATTTTATTTTATTTTATTTTATTTAATTACAAAATATTTAATTTGCAGTTTAATTCTCCTCAGAAAAAGAAAACAAAAGAACATAAAAATAGTGAAGATTAAAACACATACATACACACACAGCCTTGCTACAGCCTACAGCCTTCACCATCCTAACTGGGGGGTTGTCCTGATTGACTTTGCTTAATTGATGTATTGGATAATTTTTTTCCTGAGTCGTAATTGTACAATAACTTTTATGCATGTCCAGTCGAGAGGTATTTGCAGAATAGTTTTTTTTGTTTGTGGCAGACTCCCTGTCCACCGAGGGACTGGTACTAGCTTCATCCATGCTGATAAGGCACCGTAATGTGAATATTTTAGTGCCAAAAACAAGCCATAGCCTAAAAAACACCATTCCTCAACATGATGGAGCGCCCTGCTGCAGGGAAGAACCGCCACGCGTGAGGAGCCAGTAACTCCACATTATCATATTACTCTGTGTGACACAACCACCACTGAGAAAGAGTGAGCAAATGATACAAAACACTGGCTGTGTTTTAAAACCTAGTGAGCCGCCTACTGCCTACTTTACGGAATTATAAGCATATTCAAATGTTCTTATCAGATTGAATGCTCTTATGATGTGCAAAAATGCAGTCTAGATAAGCAGCTCACTAGATTTTAAAACATAGCCAGTGTTTGAATGGACCTTTGATACCCGGAAATGCTGTCTAGATGTGTAGCTCAGTAGGTTTTGAGACAAAGAAATCCAGCGTTTAAATGCACCTTTGATGCCCAAAATGCTGTCTAGATGTGTAGCTCAGTAGGTTTTAAACCACATCCAGTGTTTAAATGCACCTTTGATGCCCAAAAATCCTGTCTGGGTGGGGGTGGGAAACACAGCCATTGGCCGGATAGCATTGCTCTCTCAGAGTCCGGTTCAAATCTGTGTTTGACAGCAAGCCATGTTTTAATACACAGATTAAATGGCTTATCAATGCCAGGGCACCTTGAGCTCTCACACAAACATAATTACTATCAATCTCCTTGGAGAGCAGGACTCAGAATGGCTGCTTTAAGCCTTCTGGGCAAACAAGTCAAGGGTCCAATAAAGAACATAAACTGACTGTCTATGAATGTATAAACACTAGCGGGAAAAGACATTTCTGTATTTAGATGAGCTCAAATTATGCTGTTGCTCTTTTTGGTTTGATGGAGACCATTCGGGACTTTCACAAAGTGTTCATTGCTTACAATTATACAAACGAGCTGTGAGCAGATAAGAACTGGAGAGGATGCTTTGTGCAGATGGAAGCCGCACAAAAGTTCTAATCTAATAGAATCATTTTTACAAGCAGTCTCCTTCCCAAGAGCTGAAAGTTTTCTGAAAATGCCTTCAGGCCTGTTCGTATTTAGCTGGAAGCAGTGTGTGTGCAAATATGAGCATGTTTATGTGCGAGTTACATAGATGAAACGGAAACGGGTCAAACGCATTGTTTGTGAAAGTCTTTGCCTGTTTGTCTGTTTTGATGTAACAATAATTCCGTAGTAATATTGTTTTTTATATCTCTCTGTGGCGACTTTTATAGATTCTTCCTTAATTTTCCATGTAATTTGTGTCTATATTGTTCTTTGTTTGTGAGAGTGCCTCTGGGGAAAATTGGTCTATGATATTGTGATATTGCTTATGCGATATTGCTCATGCATGTGTATATATAAGTAAATGTTATGTCCTCATTTTGATAGCCAAGTAAATGAGTTTGTACTTCGATATAGTTTTGGAACAAATTTGTTCCTAGAAGTGAGCTAAATCTGACACAACTTGCAAGACATGCATAAATAAAACAAATACTAAAATAAATGTAAAAATGTGTGTGTATATATATACACTGAACAAAATTATAAACGCAACACTTTTGTTTTTGCCCCCATTTTTCATGAGCTGAACTCAAAGATCTAAGACTTTTTCTATGTACACAAAAGGCCTATTTCTCTCAAATATTGTTCACAAATCTGTCTAAATCTGTGTTAGTGAGCACTTCTCCTTTGCCCAGATAATCCATCCACCTCACAGGTGTGGCATATCAAGATGCTGATTAGACAGCATGATTATTGCACAGGTGTGCCTTAGGCTGGCCACAATAAAAGGCCACTCTAAAATGTGCAGTTTTACTGTATTGGGGGGGTCTTGATCAGCATCTTGATATGCCACACAGGGACGCCTGCCTTTACATGCACATGAACTTTAATGACATCCCATTCTTAATCCGTAGGGTTTAATATGGAGTTGGCCCACCCTTTGCTGCTATAACAGCTTCAAATCTTCTGGGAAGGCTTTCCACAAGGTTTAGGAGTGTGTTTATGGGAATTTTTGACCATTCTTCTAGAAGCGCATTTGTGAGGTCAGGCACTGATGTTGGATGAGAAGGCCTGGCTCGCAGTCTCCGCTCTAATTCATCCCAAAGGTGTTCTATCGGGTTGAGGTCAGGACACTGTGCAGGCCAGTCAATTTCCTCCACACCAAACTCACTCATCCATGTCTTTATGGACCTTGCTTTGTGCACTGGTGTGCAGTCATGTTGGAACAGGAAGGGGCCATCCCTAAACTGTTCCCACAAAGCATGAAATTGTCCAAAATGTCTTGGTATGCTGAAGCATTAAGAGTTCCTTTCACTGGAACTAAGCGGCCAAGCCCAACCCCTGAAAAACAGCCCCACACCATAATCCCCCCCTCCACCAAAATTTACACTTGGCAAAATGCAGTCAGGCAAGTACCGTTCTCCTGGCAACCGCCAAACTCAGACTCGTCCATCGGATTGCCAGACAGAGAAGCGTGATTGGTCACTCCAGAGAACACGTCTCCACTGCTGTAGAGTCCAGTGGCGGTGTGCTTTACACCACTGCATCCGACGCTTTGCATTGCACTTGGTGATGTAAGGCTTGGATGCAGCTGCTCGGCCATGGAAACCCATTCCATGAAGCTCTCTACGCACTGTTCTTGAGCTAATCTGAAGGCCACACGAAGTTTGGAGGTCTGTAGCTATTGACTCTGCAGAAAGTTGGTGACTTCTGTGCACTGTGCACCTCAGCATGCGCTGACCCCGCTCTGTGATTTTACGTGACCTATCACTTCATGGCTGAGGTGCTGTTGTTCCCAATTGCTTTCACTTTGTTATAATACCACTAACAGTTGACCGTGGAATATTTAGTAGTGAGGAAATTTCACGAATGGACTTATTGCACAGGTGGCAACCTATCACAGTACCACGCTTGAATTCACTGAGCTCCTGAGAGCGACCCATTCTTTCACAAATGTTTGTAGAAGCGTCTGCATGCCTAGGTGCTTGATTTTATACACCTGTGGCCATGGAAGTGATTGGAACACCTGAATTCAGTGATTTGGAAGGGTGTCCCAATACTTTTGGCAATATAATGTATGTCATGACCATGTTGTTATCTGCTGCACTGCATGATATAACTGCAAAACAGTTATTAAATAAATATAAATCATTAAGTATTAGAAAAAAGACATTTTCACGTGACTCCGCTAAATTTGAATCGCATTTATATTTACATGTTATAAAAATATGTTTACATTATATAGTGATATGCTACTTAAATAATCTTTGAGAGCAAGGGGGCTCCCTGGTGGTTCAGCACCTTGCATAGTTGATAGTGTTGCTGATAGTGTCGCTATTCAGCTCGAGTCAGTGTAATGTTGATTCAGTTCATTTCAATAAGGGTGTACTCACACTAGACACGGTTGCCTTGTACCGTGCCCGAGTGCGATTGTCCCCCCTCCCCACCCCCCCGCTGGCCTGCACTCACGTTGCACTTAACGTACCGGGCCGGAGCACGCTTCCGCCATTCACGATGTAACTTTTTGTTTTGAAGAATACAGGAAGAAAAGCGCTTTCGCTAATAGACTGCCTAATAGATTTATCATTTATGCCGCGCAGCGATTTTCACTTGATTGCACTGCACGTATCAGAAGATTATTACGGAGGCAGCTGACTTTGATGGAGGAATTTACAGCTTTACTCGCAAACTACAATTCATGTTCATCAATAAGAGAACCAGGACTCAATACTTTAATTAATTGAAAAGTGTATCCAAGTAGTAATAGTTTGGTGTGTTCTGTCGTAATGATGACAGTAGCGCACAGCTGTTCCGTGCTCCGGCACGGTTAGCGATCACACTATATGCGTACCGTGCCCGAGCCCAACAGAACCGCACTCTGGCCCACCTTTTCCAAGCGGGCCAGGGCCGGCTAAACGATCCGCACCCGGGCACGGTTCAGATTGCCTAGTGTGAGTACACCCTAAGTGTCGATGTTGCAAAGACTGTCAATTTTGAAATCAAGTCAAATCAGCTGTAAAGCATCTCTGCAGAAAACAGTGGTGTCATCATCCAGTTATGCTCTTATCCAATAGTGTCAGTGCAGTCATATCAATAATATTACTGAATATTAAGTGTTTAGTAATGCACTAATACACAGAGTCATAAGGACTGCAGCTCTCTGTGTGCTATAACCTGTCATATGTGTCAGTATCTCACACCCACCTGATAGAGAGAGACAGAGAGAGAGAGAATCACAGGGGGTGGTGTCTTACTGACAGGTAGGCATGTGGAGAAAAAAAGCGAGTGAACAGATATATAGAGGAAGAGGGGGAAGATTCTTGTTGCTTATTTCTAGAAGCTTAGATCCTGCAGAACAGAGAAAGGACGTGGTCTCTCTCTCTCTCTCTCTCTCTCTCTCTCTCTCTCTCTCTCTCATCCCCCTGTTTAGCACACATACCTGCTGGTATTGTTCGTCCCCGTCATTGCTGCAACAAAAGGTGGACATATGCTTTATCTTCTCCCTTTCCCTCTCTCCTCTTTGATCACTCTATTTCTTCCTCTGTTTTTTGTCAGTAGTGTATATGCCATATCAACAAACATGCCATATCAACAAACACTGTGTTTAGTATTCAGTGGTGGGGTTGTATACCGGGGACAGAATCAATTCCAAATTACTCAGGCTCTCAATAACGGACAGCCCTGTCCGCAAGGAGAAAAGATGATTAATGATGATAGTATTCATGATAGAAGCTGAAGTGTTCGCACGCACAGATGGAGCTGTGTGTGCGTTAATGGTCCTGCAGTGAAGAGGCTTTCTGTTTGCTGCCGTGTACTTATAATTGAGCGTTTCCACACATTTAGCAGGACGGAGTGCAAATCACCTGTAATTACCACCTACAGCCCCGCATTGTACGCACAGCACACACACCCATTGTATAAATACGGTGCACGGAAACACCTCTTTGCCTGCTCTGCAGTTGCAAGAGTGACAATTCTGCAGAATATGCGTTAAAACCGTCCTGCACCGAAGGTTCGACTGACCGAAGGACTCTCCTGGCAGTCATAACCTAGCATCGAGCGGAGCCAGTGGGCGAAACAGTCTATAATGACGTGGGACAAAACGTGTGTGCAAACACTTTTAGCATATGCTGCTACTTGTAATTAAATTAGACACATACGCTTCCCTTACCAACACTGTATTTTATTTAAAATTTGCTACAGTGCACATTTTTGTCCTGACGCACATGCTGCTTTTTGGACGCACACACACAGCTGCAGATGAACGTCCCAGCCTCGCTTTGCTGATGACTAAGTATTTTGAGAGGTCATGTCCTGCTCTATGTGTTTTTCTGTTAGTACACTAAAAAGTGTGTGTGTATTTGTGTGATTTTAGTAACTATAAGCTGTTCAAAATACAGTGAGAGGCAGCAGTTTTAGACATCACTGGCTTCAATTGGAATGTCGCTATACAGTCTAGGTAGGCAGTTTACTTGGGCAAGTTTACTCTATAAGCAGAGAGAATCGCTACACATTCTAACTCGCACATGGAGTGCGTCTCACTAGTAGTCAGGGCACTGATCAGGGAGACGGCCATTTTAAGGGCTGTCTCAATCACAAAATCCTTCCAGTGCACCGAAACATTCACTCCCTAAAAAGTTCCACAATGCACCGTGAAAACCAGGGAGCATCGATGCTTACTATGTTCCCTTAACAAAAGTGCAAAACATAAATCACGCCACATAATGACACTGTTTTGGAAAAACAAACCATTATTTAATGATATTTCAGCATAAACATACATCGCTTTAACATTTATAATTAATTGACGCGGAAATGTTGCAGGTGTATTTAAATAACATTAGAAAAATAAATGTTAGAAAAATATCAGTTCTGCTGTTGTTCGTAAATACCAGTAGGACGTTGTCATGGGAGCTAGGGATCTGATTGAGACGCACCCATGGTCACCTTCTGTAGATGATCAGCATTCATTTGCTTCATAATGGCTTCAGGGCTTTAAGCGTGAGTCATTGGGCCAGGGTAGTACAACACTGCCACCTAGTGTGTGTGCATATGTGTGTTTACGTGTGCTTATGTGTGCGTATACACGTGTATGTGTGTGAGATAAAGGAAGCAGGAATGCCCTGACCATCTGCTGCACATTAGAAAGAGACCCCCAGCCCAATTCAATTAACATCCACAAGCCCCCTGATTGGGCTCAGAGAGTAAGAGAGAGATGGGAGGAGAGATAAAGGGCATTGCAGGACTTTACCCTGCAGTAAATATGAGTTTCAGCATTCTCTGATGAACTCCCCGCCTGACAGCGGGGCGAATGGAAAAGTCATTGATCAAACTCTCTCTCACACACACACACACACACACACACACACACACACACACAAACAGTAGACTCATTCAAAGAGGTTATGGAATCGTGTTTGCTATGAAACAGAGGGAGAGAAATAAATACTCTTGATCTGTGAGGATGTTTGAAGTTTTGTTAAAAAAATCCATTTAAGGGTCCATTTAAAATGGGGATACAGAGGGAACCTTTAGTTGGTGATTCTCTTTATTTATCCTTATTTATATATATATATATATAAATAAGTGTGTGTGTGTGTATGTGCTGTTTATGTATTTTTAGAAGTAATCTAAATCTGACAAAACTTTACAGGATGTACCCTTTTTTATTTTTAACATTTTAATAAGCATTTTAGTGCCCTGTCTTTTGTTTTATTTATTTATGTTATTTTTTATTATTTGGATTAGTCTGTCGTAATTATAATTAAAATGATTTTATGTCCTCATCAGAATCAGAAATTAAAATGACACTGGAAGTGACAAAAAGTCCTAGATATGTTAATGTGAATAGCATAGTAAATTCATCTTGTCGGCTAGATCTTTTCATATGACTTTGTTGTAATGATGGGTTTAGTGTCTCTGCAGACACTGTAGTGACTAGTTGCCAAATATCTGTATCTACTGTCTGTGTAATTAATATAAAGTGGGACATTTTTTTTTGAAAAAATCAAATTAGCTTTGAAAACACTTGATATGAAGAAAACCCTCCCAAACACAGTGATTACATTAAGATCCACTGTACATTAAGATGTCAAAGCATTCTAGAAATGTTTATTTTATTGATATCTTGCTCATTATTTGCAGATGATGTTGGTTTTTTAGGTAACAGCCATAATTGTGCATAGAATTTTCTTTAGTTTATTTAGTACAAGTAATTGTCATAAATGGACAACACATTCATTTTTATATGGTTAAAAAATACCTTCATACGGGTAAAAATCAATTGCAAGTAGCAAATATTGCTGTTTTCTTTAAGGACATTGGCTCTTTTTTTGATAGTTAGTTATATGTGCTTGTGTAATGTGAGTTATCTGATAGTTCTGTCGCAGTAGTCAGGGATTTTCAGTCCGTTCTCACCTGCTGCTCCTCAGAGAACAGCCTGCAGTGAAGACAAACAGTTAGAAGATGTGATGAAAGTGATGAATATTATATGACAGATGCAGCGGTGTGTGTGTGTTTGTATATGAGAGATACCGAGAGAAGGAATCCTCTCATCGCTGCACCTTTCCCACTGCTAATGTTCATGTGTGTGAGGCAGAGTCAGAGAGAAAGAAAGAGTTGAGAGTGCAGGAGATTGAGCAGGGCTCCGGTGATTGGTCTGAATCAGAGGCCTGCGGCAGGCGGGTGGAATGTGTGATCACTTATAGCAGAGGTGATAATTTACAACCTTTCTGAGTGTGTGAGAAAGACACCGCCTCTCATAGCAGCCGTGCTGCACTGCTTCCATCCATATTTAACAATATCTTAGTTTGGTTTGTTGACATGATAACAGATATCTGTCAAAACAATGCTATTAAATTGATAGCAATGCTAGACAAAATTACAAATATATAAAATAAAAACTGTAAGTAGATAAATCAAATAATATACATATACGTACACCGATCAGGCATAACATTATGACCACTGACAGGTGAGGTGAATAACACTGATTATCTCTTCATCACGGCACCTGTTAGTGGGTGGGATATATTAGGCAGCAAGTGAACATTTTGTCCTCAAAGTTGATGTGTTAGAAGCAGGAAAATGGGCAAGCGTAAGGATTTGAGCGAGTTTGACAAGGGCAAAATTGTGATGGCAATAATAGGTGATAATGTTATGCCTGATCGGTGTATGTTGGGTATGCTACCATTCAAAAGTTTGATAAAAGGTTGGTAAAAAAAAATGTTTTTGAAAGAAGTCTCTTATGCTCACCAATGCTGCATTTATGTGACCAAACACACAACAAAAACAGTAATATTGTGAAATATTATTACAATTTAAAATAACTATTTTCCATTTTAATGTTTTAGAATGTAATTTAATCCTGCCATTTAAAGCTAAATTTTCAGCATCATTACTCCAGTCTTCAGTGTCACATGATCCTTCAGAAATCATTCTAATATAATGATTTGGTGCTAAATAAACATTTATTATTATTACCAATGTTGAAATAATATTTTTTTAATATTTTTGTGGCAACCATGAGATTTTTTCAGGATTCTTTGATAAATAGAAAGTTCAAAAGAACAGCATTTTGAAATGGAAACCTTTTAGAAACATTATAAACGTCTTTACTGTCACTTTTTATCAATTTAATGTATCCTTAATGAATAAAAGTATTCAAAAATATTAATGATGGTTTATATTTATGCAACACCTGTTGAAGGGTGAGCCATTTCCACAGATAAAATATTTGCATTTTTCTTTACGTTCTTCCACAACCAAACAATTGGCAATTTTAATCACATTTTATACATTGATCAGTAATGTTGGGATTAAAGTTATGAAATATATTTCTGGAGTTATAGCCAGCCTTTATAATCCACTTATACTGTAATAGCCTGAAGCTCATATTAACTGCCTGGACGTGGGGATTTAAAAAGGTTCTCTGCCATTCATCTTTGGATAGATCCTGTTATATTCTGATATATGTTTTTAATGATGATCATAATCCAAAACTTTGTCAGCCGAGGAGCTCATCATGTGTCATTTATTCATATACTGAAGCATGCAGAAACGCAGAGCATACTTACATGAGTTCTTCTTTCTCAACCATCATCACTTGCGTTTATTGTGCTGTATTTTTATGGTGTCCTCAGGGCAAAACAGTCCTCATAAGTGCACTTAAACTTGATTAAAGCTGCATTATGATTTACAGGGTTCTTACGCCGTGTTCCAATTATATTAGGAAACATAATAATTTGGGATCAGTACGATTTTTTTATAGGAATGAATACTTTTATTCAGCAAGGATGCAATAAATTGATCAAAAGTGACAGTAAAGACTTATATAATGTAAATTTTAATGCTGTTTTAAATGAAGAATCCTGAAAAAAAAGTTTCATGGTTTCCTCAAAAATAGTAATCAGCACCACTGTTGTCAGCATCGATAATAATAATAAATGTTTCTTGAGCATCAAATCAGCATATTAAAATGATTTCTGAAAGATCATGTGACACTGAAGACTGGAGTAATGATGCTGAAAATTCATCATTGCATCACAGGAGTAAATTACATATTAAAATAGAAAATTGTATTATTTTAAATTGTAATAATATTACTGTTTTTACTGTGTTTTTGATCAAATAAATGCAACATTGGTGAGCATAAGAGACTTTTTGCAAAAACATAAAAAATCGTACGACCCCAAACTAGTGTAATGTATATATTAAAAATATTGAATCTAATTTAAATTATACCAAATGTTTTTTTTTTTTGTTTTTTTTTTTTTTTTACAGAAAAGTGTACATGAGAGAATGTGTTTTTGTCTGTGTGCTCTAACCTGTTGATCTCATTCCTAAAATATTCATGAAATGCAACTGCAAGTTCAGCTAATATCAGTCATTACAGACAAAGCAGTTCACCTCCACTATAAACGCTCTTGGACTTCACTTGTGTGTTTTCCTCAGGCGCTGCTTCAGTGATGTGTGTCGAATGCTATATGTGTCTGTCATGTTGCCTGGACTCGGAAACAGACCGATTATTCCTCTGAGTGTGTGGCTGTAGGTGCCGCAGGCGAGAGATTGTGCCTGGTTTCATGCTGTCGCTCTGGAGGTCAGGTGGCCCACGACTGTCACTCACCTCCTCTTGTTCTCCTTTGCTTCACTCCTGCCTTTCTTCTTTCTCTCTTTCCTCATTACTCCTTCCCATCAGCCCTGTGCTCCCTCTCAGTCTTTTTCCTCCCTCTGAGTGATAGAGAGAGTGTGAAGATGCTGTTTTAAGGCATTTACACTCATCTTTTTCACTTTTTTTCTTTCTTATCCCACCTTCACTAAATGACATTGCTGTCCTGAATGTGCAAAGTGTGTGTGCAGTGCTCCTCTGTTGCTCATATGCACACACTCTGCATGCAGTGGCATCGGTTAGAGCTTGGGGAGATGGAGAGACAAACAGAGATGAATGGCACACACACACACACACACCTGCGGCTTCAATCTGAGAAATCAAGAGGTGTGTGACACGTTTTGTGCCTGTGTGTGTCTTTCCTTTAGGTTTGTGTGCTCGTGTGAATGTATTTGAGCGTGTCTGAGTGTGTGTTTCTGCGTGTGCATGCAGACATCAGGTGCCGGCAGTCACCGCTCATCCCCGCAGTGAGGCTATAGCCATGCCGTTGGCATGGAGACGGCTGCGGCAGCGCGTGAGGCTGCTGCCATGGCAACGCAGTATGCCAAGGAGGGGGGTCGAGAGCCACTGCTGTTCACTTTGTCCTCTCTTTTGTTTGCTTCATACATCTAGCTGTGTGCATGCGAGAGGAAGGGATGTGTGGTAGTTTGTAGAAATTAGTAACAGACTGAACCTTGAGCTCTGTATATTACCTTAGCTTATTTCAGTTGTATTGTGAATGTATCTTTTATAATTATGCTTTGTGTGCGTGTACATGTTTGGCCATAGTTATGAGGGTCAGATTTTTGAAAAGGTCTTCACAAATACAGTTAACCTCATCAAAATCTGGCGTTTGAAGCAGTCCTGACTATTTAAAATGCTCATAAATTAGCTAAATCATGTTTTGATAGATTGTCTAATGTCAACAGGTTGTGTGAGGGTTCGATTTTGAGGGTAGGCTTTAGTAAATACTAGTATCTTGGTATGAAAACCATTGCATCTGTCCAACTTTTTTGACTCCAAGGCCTCCCGCTGTCCATGACAATATTAGAAGCCCCTCATGTAGCCAAGATATTTCTGCTGTAATGGAAAAGTTAAAATATATATATATATATATATACACTCACCTAAAGGATTATTAGGAACACCATACTAATACTGTGTTTGACCCCCTTTCGCCTTCAGAACTGCCTTAATTCTACGTGGCATTGATTCAACAAGGTGCTGAAAGCATTCTTTAGAAATGTTGGCCCATATTGATAGGATAGCATCTTGCAGTTGATGGAGATTTGTGGGATGCACATCCAGGGCACGAAGCTCCCGTTCCACCACATCCCAAAGATGCTCTATTGGGTTGAGATCTGGTGACTGTGGGGGCCATTTTAGTACAGTGAACTCATTGTCATGTTCAAGAAACCAATTTGAAATGATTCGAGCTTTGTGACATGGTGCATTATCCTGCTGGAAGTAGCCATCAGAGGATGGGTACATGGTGGTCATAAAGGGATGGACATGGTCAGAAACAATGCTCAGGTAGGCCGTGGCATTTAAACGATGCCCAATTGGCACTAAGGGGCCTAAAGTGTGCCAAGAAAACATCCCCCACACCATTACACCACCACCACCAGCCTGCACAGTGGTAACAAGGCATGATGGATCCATGTTCTCATTCTGTTTACGCCAAATTCTGACTCTACCATCTGAATGTCTCAACAGAAATCGAGACTCATCAGACCAGGCAACATTTTTCCAGTCTTAAACTGTCCAATTTTGGTGAGCTCGTGCAAATTGTAGCCTCTTTTTCCTATTTGTAGTGGAGATGAGTGGTACCCGGTGGGGTCTTCTGCTGTTGTAGCCCATCCGCCTCAAGGTTGTGCGTTTTGTGGCTTCACAAATGCTTTGCTGCATACCTCGGTTGTAACGAGTGGTTATTTCAGTCAAAGTTGCTCTTCTATCAGCTTGAATCAGTCGGCCCATTCTCCTCTGACCTCTAGCATCAACAAGGCATTTTCGCCCACAGGACTGCCGCATACTGGATGTTTTTCCCTTTTCACACCATTCTTTGTAAACTCTAGAAATGGTTGTGCGTGAAAATCCCAGTAACTGAGCAGATTGTGAAATACTCAGACCGGCCCGTCTGGCACCAACAACCATGCCACGCTCAAAATTGCTTAAATCACCTTTCTTTCCCATTCTGACATTCAGTTTGGAGTTCAGGAGATTGTCTTGACCAGGACCACACCCCTAAATGCATTGAAGCAACTGCCATGTGATTGGTTGATTAGATAATTGCATTAATGAGATTGTGAATTAAACCAATAATGTTACACGTTTTCTGAACAAGCACGCTCCATCAATGGTTTTGTTTTGAAGGAGAAAAAAAGCATATATTGCTGGACTCGGTCGAGACCAACTAGAACATTTGGCAAGTCCAATGACCAAGTCCGAGACAAGCCAGAGACAATAGAAAAACGTCTTGAGTCCGAGACCGAGACCGGACTCGAGTACTACAGCACTAGTTAAAGGCCTATAAAGGGGAGGCTCACGCATCAATAAATGACAAACTAATAAGTAGCTGGATTCAGCCTTGTACTAGATGAACTGATCTTACGAAATTCAAATTTTGAGCACTTTTTACTGTACCAATCTTTTTTATGAACCCTTGAACTTGGCAAAAAGGACAATGTACACATCCATATTGTGCCATCAGCCCATTTGGCAGTGCGGCCTTGATATTACCCTACAAGTACTGCCCCAACGAAAGCCAAATTTTGAGCAAATAGATTGCTATTAATTCATGTGTCTCCATGCACTCTTTTTCTTTATAAGATGGCTAAGGTGCACAAAGGAAATAGGTTATCGTATACTTAAACTGAAAATATAAGCAATATAAACATAAGCATGACCTGAAGGGGGACGTTTTCAGAATTATACTAAAAGACTTTTTACTTGCTATAAAAGTATGAACTATCAATCAGACGACAGAAGGCGTGTAGTAGATTTGTGTTTCAGCAAAGTTTTATATCGTGGATAATTAAGAGACCTTAGAAATTTGCTTATCAAATATGATATAGTAGGCTTTAAATGACAGTTGTTGAAAGAACAAATGCAAATGTCTTTTATTTTTAGCTTATTTTAAGATTTATTTTAAACCATTTTGCGGTCCCCTTGGAAGTGTTCCAAGGCCCCTAGTGGGTCCCGGTCCCCTGGTTAAGAACCCCTGGTCTATGACGTGTTCTGACAAATATGTCTTCTTAACTGTGTGTGTGTGTGTGTGTTTGTGTGTGTACTCAGGGGAACAGAGGAAGTGTTCCAGGCTCTGGAGGATAACCAGGTGACACTCTCTGTCATGAAAGCATCTCGTTTCTCCAAAGCATTTGAAAAGGAAGTTGACCACTGGGAACGCTGTTTGTCTCTGGTGCTGGAAGCCATTGAAATGATCCTCACTGTACAAAGGCAGTGGATGTATCTAGAGGTACGCATTCACACAGGGCACTTCCTACAGTTTTATACAGCTTGTTAATCATTCAAATACTTGTCTTATGCTTTAAAAACCTGTGGTTACATTATCCAGGAATATACACAACACACTCCTGACCTTCCTCACACCCGGCTCTTTCTTATTAAACACCAGTCACATTAGATCACAGAGGGGTCCACTCTCTACATGTGAGGCACAAACTCACTGTAAAAGATTATCATCTCACACACACACTCATAGCGGAGTTCAGAGTCACACATCTGTTCTCTTGCAGCTGATGAGGAGAGTAAACAGTGACTGTCAGCCTGGATTTCCTGTGTGTACGAGTGTTTGTAAACACACCTGGTGATGGCTCCAACCAAGCACCACACTGTTTTATCTTCCCTTCTGTGCTTTTTCGGTTGTCTGCTACCACATTCTTTCTCTTTTCTTTCTTTAGAACATCTTTCTGGCAGATGACATACGTAAGCAGTTGGTTCGTGAGACGGCTGAGTTTGATGACGTCAACTCCAGTTGGAAGATCATCATGGGCCGACTCGACAAGGACAAAAATGCTCTCAGAGGAACACACCACCCAGGTAATAAAGAGATGGTGCTGGGTGTCACCGCCATAAAGTGGATATAAAAAAATGACTTACTGGAGAGAGTCAGTTTAGTTGACCGATATCTTGGCAGCAGTCCTGGGCAGATGGATCAAAGGTGTCAAGGTCACATTTCACCTGGGGAAAAAAAAATCTATTTTGCATAAAGAACATAAAACAGGTTAACCATTAAGAATCCATATTTTAATGACAATGAAGTACAAACATAATTCATTCAGGCATCTTACTTTTTTTTTTTTTTTTGCAACTTCCATCATTCTCATTACTGTAATACAGGGATTTCCAGACTTTTTTGTCAGTCAAACCTTTTTTTAAGCTAAAATATTTACTTGAAGTACCCTCTGAGATTATAGTTAATATTTCAATAATTTAACAACAAATTTACATGTGCACAGTTGTCTGATGTTGGTTAATGGTCACATGACATGCAGATATGCACTTTTTATAGTAAGTGTATTATTTTGATTCATTTTTCTTTCAAATATATTTATTTATTTTTATAATTTAATTATTAGCTTTTTCATCATCTCACCGACCCCCTACAGTTCCCTCGTGATTTTTTTTATTACCGTGGAAAAACAAGTACAGTAAATGCAGAACAACTGCAAGTACAAATAACTCCATCACACACACGCACGGACGCACGGACGCACGCACGCACACGGATATATGTGGGGAAATATATATATATATATACACAGATCAGGCATAACATTATGACCCAATATTATGTTGGTCCCCCTTTTGCTGCCAAAACAGCCCTGACCCGTCGAGGCATGGACTCCACTAGACCCCTGAAGGTGTGCTGTGGTATCTGGCACCAAGATGTTAGCAGCAGATCCTTTAAGTTCTGTAAGTTGTGAGGTGGGGCCTCCATGGATCTGACTTGTTTATTCAGCACATCCCACAGATGCTAGATTGGATTGAGATCTGGGGAATTTGGAGGCCAAGTCAACACCTCAAACTTGTTGTGCTCCTCAAACCATTCCTGAACCATTTTTGCTTTGTGGCAGGGCACATTATCCTGCTGAAAGAGGCCACAGCCACCAGGGAATACCGTTTCCATGAAAGGGTGTACATGGTCTGCAACAATGCTTAGGTAGGTGGTACGTGTCAAAGTAACATCCACATGGATGGCAGGACCCAAGGTTTCCCAGCAGAACATTGCCCAAAGCATCACACTGCCTCCGCCGGCTTGCCTTCTTCCTATAGTGCATCCTGGTGCCATGTGTTCCCCAGGTAAGCTACACACACGCACCCGGCCATGCACGTGATGTAAAAGAAAACGTGATTCATCAGACCAGGCCACCTTCTTCCATTGCTCCGTGGTCCAGTTCTGATGCTCACGTGCCCACTGTTGGTGCTTTCGGTGGTGGACAGGGGTCAGCATGGGCACACTGACTGGTCTGCGGCTATGCAGCCCCATACGCAACAAACTGCGATGCACTGTGTATTCTGACACCTTTTTATTAGAACCAGCATTAACGTCTTGAGCAATTTGAGCTACAGAAGCTCGTCTGTTTGATCTGTTTGGACCACACTGACCAGCCTTTGCTCCCCACGTGCATAAATGAGCCTTGGCCGCCCATGACCCTGTCGCCGGTTCACCACTTTTCCTTCCTTGGACCACTTTTGATAGATATTGACCACTGCAGACCGGGAACACCCAACAAGAGCTGCAGTTTTGGAGATGCTCTGACAATTTGGCCTTTGTCAAACTCGCTCAAATCCTTACACTTGCCCATTTTTCCTGCTTCTAACACAACAACTTTGAAGACAAAATGTTCACTTGCTGCCTAATATACCCCACCCACTAACAGGTGCTGTGATGACGAGATAATCAGGTCATAATGTTATGCCTGATCGGTGTGTATATATATATATATATATATATATATATATGTGTGTATATGTGTGTATATATATATATATGTGTATATATATATATATATATATATATGTATATGTGTGTGTGTGTGTGTGTGTGTGTATATATATATATATATATATATATATATATACAAACCCGATTCCAAAAAAGTTGGGACACTGTACAAATTGTGAATAAAAAAGGAATGCAATAATTTACAAATCTCATAAACTTATATTTTATTCACAATAGAATATAGATAACATATCAAATGTTGAAAGTGAGACATTTTGAAATGTCATGCCAAATATTGGCTCATTTTGGATTTCATGAGAGCTACACATTCCAAAAAAGTTGTGACAGGTAGCAATAAGAGGCCGGAAAAGTTAAATGTACATATAAGGAACAGCTGGAGGAACAATTTGCAACTTATTAGGTCAATTGGCAACATGATTGGGTATAAAAAGAGCCTCTCAGAGTGGCAGTGTCTCTCAGAAGTCAAGATGGGCAGAGGATCACCAATTCCCCCAATGCTGCGGTGAAAAATAGTGGAGCAATATCAGAAAGGAGTTTCTCAGAGAAAAATTGCAAAGAGTTTGAAGTTATCATCATCTACAGTGCATAATATCATCCAAAGATTCAGAGAATCTGGAACAATCTCTGTGCGTAAGGGTCAAGGCCGGAAAACCATACTGGATGCCCGTGATCTTCGGGCCCTTAGACGGCACTGCATCACATACAGGAATGCTACTGTAATGGAAATCACAACATGGGCTCAGGAATACTTCCAGAAAACATTGTCGGTGAACACAATCCACCGTGCCATTCGCCGTTGCCGGCTAAAACTCTATAGGTCAAAAAAGAAGCCATATCTAAACATGATCCAGAAGCGCAGGCGTTTTCTCTGGGCCAAGGCTCATTTAAAATGGACTGTGACAAAGTGGAAAACTGTTCTGTGGTCAGACGAATCAAAATTTGAAGTTCTTTTTGGAAAACTGGGACGCCATGTCATCCGGACTAAAGAGGACAAGGACAACCCAAGTTGTCATCAGCGCTCAGTTCAGAAGCCTGCATCTCTGATGGTATGGGGTTGCATGAGTGTGTGTGGCATGGGCAGCTTACACATCTGGAAATGCACCATCAATGCTGAAAGGTATATCCATGTTCTAGAACAACATATGCTCCCATCCAGACGTCGTCTCTTTCAGGGAAGACCTTGCATTTTCCAACATGACAATGCCAGACCACATACTGCATCAATTACAACATCATGGCTGCGTAGAAGAAGGATCCGGGTACTGAAATGGCCAGCCTGCAGTCCAGATCTTTCACCCATAGAAAACATTTGGCGCATCATAAAGAGGAAGATGCGACAAAGAAGACCTAAGACAGTTGAGCAACTAGAAGCCTGTATTAGACAAGAATGGGACAACATTTCTATTCCTAAACTTGAGCAACTTGTCTCCTCAGTCCCCAGACGTTTGCAGACTGTTATAAAAAGAAGAGGGGATGCCACACAGTGGTAAACATGGCCTTGTCCCAACTTTTTTGAGATGTGTTGATGCCATGAAATTTAAAATCAACTTATTTTTCTCTTAAAATGATACATTTTCTCAGTTTAAACATTTGATATGTCATCTATGTTGTATTCTGAATAAAATATTGAAATTTGAAACTTCCACATCATTGCATTCTGTTTTTATTCACAGTTTGTACAGTGTCCTAACTTTTTTGGAATTGGGTTTGTATATATACACTCACCTAAAGGATTATTAGGAACACCTGTTCAATTTCTCATTAATGCAATTATCTAATCAACCAATCACATGGCAGTTGCTTCAATGCATTTAGGGGTGTGGTCCTGGTCAAGACAATCTCCTGAACTCCAAACTGAATGTCAGAATGGGAAAGAAAGGTGATTTAAGCAATTTTGAGCGTGGCATGGTTGTTGGTGCCAGACGGGCCGGTCTGAGTATTTCACAATCTGCTCAGTTACTGGGATTTTCACGCACAACCATTTCTAGAGTTTACAAAGAATGGTGTGAAAAGGGAAAAACATCCAGTATGCGGCAGTCCTGTGGGCGAAAATGCCTTGTTGATGCTAGAGGTCAGAGGAGAATGGGCCGACTGATTCAAGCTGATAGAAGAGCAACTTTGACTGAAATAACCACTCGTTACAACCGAGGTATGCAGCAAAGCATTTGTGAAGCCACAACACGCACAACCTTGAGGCAGATGGGCTACAACAGCAGAAGACCCCACCGGGTACCACTCATCTCCACTACAAATAGGAAAAAGAGGCTACAATTTGCACAAGCTCACCAAAATTGGACAGTTGAAGACTGGAAAAATGTTGCCTGGTCTGATGAGTCTCGATTTCTGTTGAGACATTCAGATGGTAGAGTCAGAATTTGGCGTAAACAGAATGAGAACATGGATCCATCATGCCTTGTTACCACTGTGCAGGCTGGTGGTGGTGGTGTAATGGTGTGGGGGATGTTTTCTTGGCACACTTTAGGCCCCTTAGTGCCAATTGGGCATCGTTTAAATGCCACGACCTACCTGAGCATTGTTTCTGACCATGTCCATCCCTTTATGACCACCATGTACCCATCCTCTGATGGCTACTTCCAGCAGGATAATGCACAATGTCACAAAGCTCGAATCATTTCAAATTGGTTTCTTGAACATGACAATGAGTTCACTGTACTAAAATGGCCCCCACAGTCACCAGATCTCAACCCAATAGAGCATCTTTGGGATGTGGTGGAACGGGAGCTTCGTGCCCTGGATGTGCATCCCACAAATCTCCATCAACTGCAAGATGCTATCCTATCAATATGGGCCAACATTTCTAAAGAATGCTTTCAGCACCTTGTTGAATCAATGCCACGTAGAATTAAGGCAGTTCTGAAGGCGAAAGGGGGTCAAACACAGTATTAGTATGGTATTCCTAATAATCCTTTAGGTGAGTGTGTGTATATATATATATATATGAAACAGGTTTCCTTGTATTCTAGTATTGATCTAGTATTATTGAACAACAATTTAGCATCTTTTAGCATATCACATCAGGCAAAACATTTAGTATTTGATAAGTTGTTTTTGCTATTAGAAACCAATACTAAACATCTATAAAGCTCTTTAGATTGAAAGCAGGGACGTCCTTTTCTACAGTCGACATTGAGCGTTGCAATTTCTCCCAGTCATTTTTCTACTGGAAAAATGTTTAACACTTATGAAAAGTAAGACATGAAAATGTAAAGAAAGAATGAACACATGTATGTTCCTTTTCTTCTGTTGTCTCAGGTCTTCTAGAGAAGCTCTTAGAAATGAACACTAGGTTAGAGGAAATTCAGAAGTCGCTGGACATGTACCTAGAGACCAAACGGCAGGTCTTTCCTCGATTTTACTTTCTGTCTAACGATGACCTCCTGGAGATCCTGGGCCAGTCACGCAACCCTGACGCTGTGCAGCCGCACCTCAAGAAGTGCTTTGACAATATCAAAAGTCTTCGCATCAACAAGGTACATACTGTACACACTAAGGCTGAGTGACATGACCAAAACCTTATACTGTATGAGCAATTGAGCACTTTTATATCATGTTATTTGTGTATATTAGAAATTTCAGAAATGTATGGGATTCAGCATTGTTTGTTTGTATGTGTGTGTGTGTGTGTGTGTAGGTTGGGATCAGTAACAGCAAGTCGGAGGCCAGTGGCATGTTCTCAGCTGATGGGGAGTTTGTTGACTTTACTCATCCTGTTCTTCTGGAGGGGCCAGTGGAGGTGTGTTTCTAACCTACAGTCCAACACAGCCTTTCTTGACAAATGCTTTCTCCATTGAGCTTCTCGTCTTGTATGTCTAGGCGTGGTTGTGTGATGTTGAGCGAACCATGCGCTGGACTCTGAAGGACTGTCTGAAGAACTGCTCCATGGCTCTCAAGAAGATGCCAGGAAAGAGGGGCAAATGGGTGCGAGACTGGCCAGGACAGGTGTGTGTGTGTGTGTGTGTGTGTGTGTGTGTGTGTGTGTGTGTGTGTGTGTGTGTGTGTCTGTGTACATGCAGCAATTACACAGCAAAATGTGCTTTGCTTGTCTTTACAGATGTTGATCACAGCCAGTCAGATCCAGTGGACCACAGATGTCACCAGAGCCCTCATGACCAGCAAAGAGAGAGCAGATAAATCTGCCCTTAAATCACTAAAAAAGAAACAGGTGAGAAGAGCCAAGCAGTTACAGATTTGGACTAGTGATTCACAGGTCACCGGTTTAAACACCTGAAAGGGCGATTTATGAATTATATAGAATTATGCTGCCATTGTCCTCTTGGGAAAGAAAGTTACTTAGGCCCTAACTGGGGGACTGTCCCTGTATTAAATGTACAAGTTCTGTTGATACTTAATCCAACAATTACTAGTTTGTCCCACCAGCAGTAGGTGGAATGGATTCAAACACTATTATTTAATTATTTAATATGTATAAAAAAATATTGTATATATTTATATATATCATATATATTGCCATTTATTTGATCAAAATACAGTAAATACAATAATTGATCAAAAATATTACTACAATTTAAATTAACTGGTTTCTTTTGTAATATATTTTACACTGTAATTTATTCCTGTGATCCTTCAGAAATCATTTGAATATGCTGATTTGCTGCTCAAGAAACATTTCTTCTTATTATTATTATTATTATGTTAAACACAGTTGTGCTGCTTAATATTTTTGTGGAAACTGTGATTTTTTTTTTTTTTTTTTTCTTTTCAGGATTCTTTGATGAATAGAAAGCTCAAAAGAACAGCATTTATTATATATAGAACTTTTTGTAATATTGATTAATTTCATAAATGTCTTTACTCTCTTTTTTGATCAATTTTAATGTGCTTTTGCTAAAAGTATTAATTTCTTTCTTTTTTTTTAAATCTTACTTACCCCAAACTTTTGAATGGCAGTGTATCATGATTTCCAAAAAAATTGAAAATAATTGAAAATTGAAAACAACATTGAAAATAATATTAAGAAATGATCTTAGAATGATTTCTGAAAGATCATGTGACACTGAAGACAAAAGTATTGGCTGCTGAAAATTCAGCTTTGCATCACGGGAATAAATTACATTTTAAAATATATTACAGAAACCAGTTAATTTAAATTGTAATAATATTTCACATTATTACTGTTTTTACTGTGTTTTTGATCAAATAAATGCAGTCTTGGTGAGATTAAGAGACAACTTTCAAATAACATTAATGTTTCCAAACTTAATTAATATTTTATATCGTTTACATTTTTGTTTAGTTTCAGATGTGGTGTGTACAGGCTTTAAATATTCTAATAATTATATCTAGACAGAATCTGCAGACTTTCCCCCCTATTTTCTGTGCCAGTTTAGAAGGAAATCTGTAGGATTCTCTGGAATGGATTACAACATGGTGTTAAATAAAGCTGAGGGTACTACACACTTGTTAGTAGCTGAAAGCAAAATAAAATTAGCCCAAATATTTAATTAACAAACACACGAGCAGTAGGGGATTTGTAGAATTTTAGGAATGACAGGTGTTCTGATTCTGCAGAAATCTGCCGAGGTCTCTGTGGAGTCTTGCGGGCACAGATTCAACTGCTAATAACTGGTGGATGAACTCCATATACACTACTGACTTCACTCAAAAAGTTATTCATTTCATGTGTATTTGTAATTGGAGCACCGGATACACTACATACACAAGTTAATTAAGGACGGCAGCTCAAATGAATTTAATCCAATCACATCTTATAAGCCAAAGCCAGTGAGACACAGAGAATGGCTTAGGCCTGTCTCTGTGTCTTTGAGAGTTGAGATTTAGTCTCAGAGCATGGCTTCTTGGGCTTAAGGAAGGCAGGGATTTTTTTGTTGTTAATTTACATTTACATTACACGTCTCAGCTGATGTTTACCGAGTATGTTTGGAGTAACTGTGGCTAGGTTTGATCTGGAACCCCTGATCCATAAAATTAGTTTGCGTTGTGTCTGAGCGTGTCTGTCTTCTAATGAGTGTTTGCATTGTGTTACCCAGGTGTCCATGCTCAATCAGTACTCTGAAGCCATACGAGGGAACTTATCGAAGATTCTGCGCCTGAAGATCGTCGCACTGGTCACCGTGGAGGTCCACGCCCGTGATGTCATCAGCAAACTGGCCAAAGCAGGCTGTTGTGACGTCAACGCCTTTGACTGGCTGTGCCAACTCCGCCTGTACTGGGACAAGGTTAGGGGAGAGGCGTGATGAAGGGATGGAGAAAATAGAATTGGGAGAAGGTGATCAACACAACAGTCTAAATGTCTCTGTCTGTCTGTGTAGGATGTGGACGACTGCGTCATCAAACAGACCAACACACACTTTCGCTATGGCTATGAGTACCTGGGCAACTCTGGTCGTCTGGTCATCACCCCCCTCACAGACAGGTAACACATGTGATCAATGTATTTGAAGGGATTTATGTGTATAGTCAAAGTCTCTTTCAGGCAAGTCATTTCACTCGGCGGCCATCTTTGAAACGCCTCTTGGGGAGCTATTTCAGTCATGCAAGTGCAGCTCCTATCTTTTTGAATGGGGAAACATTTATCGTATTTAAGATTACGATAAAATTTCATATTTGAAATCACCATTGAAATCTGACAACAGCTGTATCATGAATGTGGTTTCTTATGCTCAAATAGCGTTAAAAAACTTTTTTTTCAGGCTGAAGCAGCCAATGTGCATACGACTGGCTCTTTTATTTAGAAGGCAGGACTTGTTCCGCCATATAGCACGTTGCATTTCTTCCAGTCATAGTAATACGAGTGCACTGTCTTTCTTTATATGAAGTCTTTGGTATAGTGCAGCTCCTAAAACAAAACCCCTTATTTTAACATATAAAAAACAACCCGCCAAAAACAAATTATTTTGCCAGTTACTTATCTGTCTACTGCAAAAATATATAGTAGTAGATATTCCAGAGGTACGTGGTGCATGAATTCTGAATGTTTTAAATGTCATAAGTAATGAAAAATAAAAAGGCATCAACATTTAAATGTCATGTATATTTAAAAAAAAAAAAAAAAACACTTTAACATATAAAGAGGAATTTTAAAAAGTCCCCCATGGTGGGAAGTTTGGACATACTTTGTTTTCATTATTTTTTATTTCTTTCTCTATTTTCACATTTTAGAATAAAAATGAAGTCATTATGTGGTGACCAAAAATGAACTGAATGAACAAATTAAAACTCTTATATTTTAGGGTTTTGAGAAATGAGCTGCTCTTTGTTATAAATGACATCTCTGCACACATTAAACATTCTCTCAATCATCTTTATGAAGGGACGCTTTTTAAGTTCCCATATACTGTATGCCAGGCACTTTATTGTCTGCTTTAATTCTTGTCCAGCTTATCAATTTCAGAAATTTAATTGAATTTATTATTATTGTTTTTATTTTAGTTTTTAATGAAATTCATACATCATATGTTTGCCAATAAAATAAAAAGTTGTGAAGAATGACGCTTTAAATCAAAAGGCCTGTGTCCGCTTGCATGAAAACCCTTAACTGATTTGACTTAAGAGTCTCCCTGAAGGGGGAAAAATCCCTGAGGTAAGGGGTTTCAGTCACACTTTATATTATGTGTCCTTAACTACTATGTACAATGTAGTTATTGTGTTGATGTTGTATAGAGGTGGGATACGGGTAAGGTTAGGGACAGGTTTGGTGGTATGGGTAGGTTTAAGGGGTGGGTTAAGGGCTAAGGGAAGGGTCAACAGAGTAATTATAGATGTAATTACAGAGATTAATTGCAGCTGTAATTACATGCAGGTATTTTTTAAAAAATAAGTACATTGTAAAAAAGTTGTATGTACAGAATAAGTGCATTGTATCAAATGATTAATTTAAATGTTAGTACATAGTAGTTAAAGACACCTAATATAAAGTGGGACTGGGATTTCTTTAGGAGCAGTGCAACAAACGTCTTAACTGTCACCCTCTCATGTGTTGTTTAGTTACGAAATCTCCCACAGTAAACCGAACATAACGGACTGCTGACCTTTACTACAACTATACAGCTGTACTACAATATCTGAGTTAAGAGTACTTAAGAGACAATGATTGGATCATTATTGCAGTGATTATTATGTTTCTAGCATGTTATATGTTTGGCAAGTTCTTCTAACCCCAATTGATGGAGTGTGTAGCTTTTCATTAAACAACCATGTAGGAAGACACATCATGGCCATATTCCAGGATGACAAAGTCAAGATTCATCAGGCTCAAACTGTGAAAGAATGGTTGGGAGGGAGCATGAAGAATCATTTTCACACATGAGTTGGTCCAGGGGCCGGATTCACAAAACATTCTTAAGAATAAAATTATTCTTAACTGCCAATTTCTTCTTATTTTCTAACTTAAGAAAAAAGATAAGAATATTTTGTATTCTCAAAAACTTTTCTTAAGAATGTTCTTATCTTTTTTCTTAAGGTTGCTCTTAAGAAAACATTGATAACCTCCAACCTGTCCTAAATACCCAAATGTAAGATGTTTAATGAATTTATTGGGTTGTTTCAAATATTAACCATTACAACATAACAGTAGCTAGCTAAATATAATATTACTAATAGTACCATGAATATGGATGAGTACTCTGAAGTGACACGGATCGATCTTATACACGTATATGATGCGCTCACTCAAGCTAGAACTAGCGAGGCAGCACAACACACACAGATACCAGACGCATTCAGAGAGAGCGCAAGAAAGACAGAGCGCAAATGAATGGGAAAGACCGCTGCATCTTGAGACGGGCTGAATCCGAAATCGCCCCATAAACCCTCATTCACTATTCCCTACGTTAGTCCACTAATACAGTTCACTTGAATGAGTGAATGAAAACGAGTGAGTGAATTTGGACAGCCATTGTTTGTACATAGGCTGTACACTTGTTATTGCGGTGCAATGTGGGATTGAATGAGTGCACTCAATAACGTCCACTGTGGTTTCGGACACCACTACAAATGGCTGTCCCTTCAAATAATGCCCTATTTGAGGGTATAGGGGGCGATTTCAGATTCAGCTAGGCTTTTTTAAAATAACAATTTTAATGACAGCGCATTAAAAACACGATGCCGAGTGATTAACTCCCGTCAAGCCTGTCACGACGAAAATAGTCTGCACACTTATTATGATATCTACGGTAATCTGCAGGCAGCGCAAAAAGATGGGCTTTGAGGTGTTTTTCATTCAGCGAGTATTCAGCAATACCCGGCTTTCAATAAAATAACAACAATAACACCTTTCATTTTCTTCTTAAGTAAAAAATTAAGATGTTCTTAAGAAAATATTTGAGAACTTCTTAAGAATTTTTCAAGAATTTTCTTAACTTCTTTCTTAAGAAGATTTTCATGAATCCGGCCCCAGACCTTAAATTCATTGCAAGTCTTTGGGATGTGCTGGAGGAGACTTTACAGAGTGCTGGACACTTGCATTGTCAATACAAGATCTTGACCAAAAACTTTTATTTCCGTCAAGAGGTACATCAATTTTTGGCCAAGATCTTGTATTGAAACAAAAAACGTAAACCAAACTGGAACAAGGACAAAAAGAGACATTCTTTTATAAGAAGACGGGAAAAAACACTCTAAAACCGTTATAACCCATCATCACTCTTACACACATAATGAAAGCCTGGCATGAGATAATTATTTCAAGAAATATTGCTGTCAAGCGCACAGTAGAAATGATGCAAAAAAGTGAAAACTAGTTTTATTTGTATAGTGCTTTTCACAATACACATTGTTTAAAAGCATATCATAGGTTTAATATCTATAAAACCTCATTGTGATCACTTAAAATGCACCTCGGTACTTCTTTGTCCTCAATTAACATGGAATCTGCCACAGTGTTTGAGCAGATGACTTAAGGGACCTGTTTTTGTCCCCTATTTTTTGAAGGGTGAAATTGTTAATAAGGACTTTGTTGCAACGCATAACAGAACTTAAAAAAAGACTTAAGCAATTAAGGGGAAATACTTAATGGTGACTTTAAGGTACCTTAAGTGGACCCTTAGTTTTTTTTCTTGCAACTGATGTTTCATTAAGGGTATACTTAACCTTATAACTTGGATTTTCTTAATTTATGGGCTTTGTTGCAACCGGGCCCTGATGACCAGCTCCCTCAGACAGAACACAGTAACATCCAAGTGAAGCCTGTAGTATCATACTCACTCTTGATATGTTTATATGAGTTCACGTACATTTATAAGAGTGAATTTTACCCAGGTGTCATTATGCATGTTGAAGCATTAACACCACCGAGAAATGTAACCTCTGGCTGAGATATAATCCCCTACACTCTCATATTATACTATAACTCTCATATTACTAGAGATATCAATATCCTGTCCTGTGTGACAGCCAACTCCTTCATTTGACTGATGTGATCAGCTGCTTTGTAATGATCATTATGGGGATTCTGATGCTGTTATCTGACTTTAGCCATTATCCAAGTCATTATGAGTGAGAGACAGGGATCATGTCATTAACCTTATCAGTCAAGATCTTACCTCCCCATCAGCAAAGCACACCTGCACATAGAGGCAGAGAGAGAGGAGCTCCAGATGTCTCTGTGTGATAATAGAACAAAAATGTGAATTTTTCTTCGACATGAAATTATGCAGAGTGGAGTCAGGAGTCAATGGCGGATTTCCTGTTGTGTGCCTTCAGAGGCCGCAAAAAATCAGCACAGAACGTGCCTCCAGTGGAATGAAAGGAAGAATCTAATCCGGGTTTATTATGTTGAGAGGGTGACATCTTAAGCCCACTCAAGGACATGGACAATATGCTTAAGCCTGTCTGTCTCTTTTCCATCTGCGTATGCGCTTACGGATTCATGTGATTTGAGTGAATTTCAGTGTGTGTGCAGTGTGTCTATCCCTGTTTCTATTCTAGCCCTAAGAATTGCCAAGACATATTCCCAGAAGTTAACTATTTGTTACAAATGTGTTACAAATCCTCCTTTTAGTGGTGTACTTTATGAATAAAATGGTCAATAAAACATGATAAAGAAAGAAATTGACAAATGTGATCAATTCCATGCATATCTAGCATGTTTTTGACAGGACATGCCTCATGCCTCCTGCTGCAGCCTGTGGCATGTTCACACTGGTGATCAGGGATTCTGGTCATCTTTCTCCTGGTGTTTTTCAGAGTCAGTAGAAAGGTCTTTTTAATGTCTTAAGTTATTGGAACTGTGACTTAAATTGTCTACCGTCTGTAGTTCACCCAAAAATTATTTTGTATTAATTACTCACCCTCACCCTCTCGTTCAAAACCCGTAGGACTTTTGCTCATCTTCAGAACACAAATGAAGATATTTTTGATGAAATCTGAGAGCTTTCTGTCCCTCCACTGACAGCTATACAAACTACCATTTTGACGTTTCAAAAAGTTCATAAAGAGATCGTAAAACTAATCCATATGAATTGAGCGTAGTCCAAATTTTTTGAAGAGACACGATCGTTTTATATGATGAACAGATCGAATTTAGGCTTTTATTCACGTTTAAACATTGTTCAGTAAACATAAACAACTTCAACTGAACCTGCGCGAGAAAAAACCTCTTGCAGAAGCTCAAACGTGATCCATAACATGAGAATGAACCTCATTGGTTCTTGCTGAAGCTCAAACGTGATGCGTAACATGAGAATGAACCTCATTGGTTCTTGCTGAAGCTCAAACGTGATGCGTAACATGAGAATGAACCTCATTGGTTCTTGCTGAAGCTCAAACGTGATGCGTAACATGAGAATGAACCTCACTGGTTGTTGCTGAAGCTCAAACGTGCTGCGTAACACGAGACTGAACCTCATTGGTTCTTGCTGAAGCTCAAACGTGATGCGTAACACGAGAATGAACCTCATTGGTTCTTGCTGAAGCTCAAACGTGATGCGTAACACGAGAATGAACCTCATTGGTTCTTGCTGAAGCTCAAACGTGATGCATAACATGAGAATGAACCTCATTGGTTCTTGCTGAAGCTCAAACGTGATGCGTAACACAAGAATGAACCTCATTGGTTCTTGCTGAAGCTCAAACGTGCTGCGTAACACGAGAATGAACATCATTGGTTCTTGCTGAAGCTCAAACGTGATGGATAACACGAGAATGAACCTCATTGGTTCTTGCTGAAGCTCAAACGTGATGCGTAACATGAGAATGAACCTCATTGGTTCTTGTGGAAGCTCAAACGTGATGCGTAACATGAGAATGAACCTCATTGGTTCTTGTGGAAGCTCAAACGTGATGCGTAACATGAGAATGAACCTCATTGGTTCTTGTGGAAGCTCAAACGTGATGCGTAACATGAGAATGAACCTCATTGGTTCTTGCGGAAGCTCAAACGTGCTGCGTAACACGAGAATGAACCTCATTGGTTCTTGCTGAAGCTCAAACGTAATGCGTAACATGAGAATGAACCTCATTGGTTCTTGTGGAAGCTCAAACGTGATGCGTAACATGAGAATGAACCTCATTGGTTCTTGTGGAAGCTCAAACGTGATGCGTAACACGAGAATGAACCTCATTGGTTCTTGTGGAAGCTCAAACGTGATGCGTAACATGAGAATGAACCTCATTGGTTCTTGTGGAAGCTCAAACGTGATGCGTAACACGAGAATGAACCTCATTGGTTCTTGTGGAAGCTCAAACGTGATGCGTAACATGAGAATGAACCTCATTGGTTCTTGCTGAAGCTCAAACGTGATGCGTAACATGAGAATGAACCTCATTGGTTCTTGTGGAAGCTCAAACGTGATGCGTAACATGAGAATGAACCTCATTGGTTCTTGTGGAAGCTCAAACGTGATGCGTAACATGAGAATGAACCTCATTGGTTCTTGTGGAAGCTCAAACGTGATGCGTAACATGAGAATGAACCTCATTGGTTCTTGCGGAAGCTCAAACGTGCTGCGTAACACGAGAATGAACATCATTGGTTCTTGCTGAAGCTCAAACGTAATGCGTAACATGAGAATGGACCTCATTGGTTCTTGTGGAAGCTCAAACGTGATGCGTAACATGAGAATGAACCTCATTGGTTCTTGTGGAAGCTCAAACGTGATGCGTAACACGAGAATGAACCTCATTGGTTCTTGCTGAAGCTCAAACGTGATGCGTAACACGAGAATGAACCTCATTGGTTCTTGTGGAAGCTCAAACGTGATGCGTAACATGAGAATGAACCTCATTGGTTCTTGTGGAAGCTCAAACGTGATGCGTAACATGAGAATGAACCTCATTGGTTCTTGTGGAAGCTCAAACGTGATGCGTAACATGAGAATGAACCTCATTGGTTCTTGTGGAAGCTCAAACGTGATGCGTAACATGAGAATGAACCTCATTGGTTCTTGCGGAAGCTCAAACGTGCTGCGTAACACGAGAATGAACCTCATTGGTTCTTGCTGAAGCTCAAACGTGATGCGTAACATGAGAATGAACCTCATTGGTTCTTGTGGAAGCTCAAACGTGATGCGTAACATGAGAATGAACCTCATTGGTTCTTGTGGAAGCTCAAACGTGATGCGTAACACGAGAATGAACCTCATTGGTTCTTGTGGAAGCTCAAACGTGATGCGTAACACGAGAATGAACCTCATTGGTTCTTGTGGAAGCTCAAACGTGATGCGTAACACGAGAATGAACCTCATTGGTTCTTGTGGAAGCTCAAACGTGATGCGTAACACGAGAATGAACCTCATTGGTTCTTGCTGAAGCTCAAACGTGATGCGTAACATGAGAATGAACCTCATTGGTTCTTGTGGAAGCTCAAACGTGATGCGTAACATGAGAATGAACCTCATTGGTTCTTGTGGAAGCTCAAACGTGATGCGTAACATGAGAATGAACCTCATTGGTACTTGTGGAAGCTCAAACGTGATGCGTAACATGAGAATGAACCTCATTGGTTCTTGCTGAAGCTCAAACGTGATGCGTAACATGAGAATGAACCTCATTGGTTCTTGCGGAAGCTCAAACGTGATGCGTAACATGAGAATGAACCTCATTGGTTCTTGTGGAAGCTCAAACGTGATGCGTAACATGAGAATGAACCTCATTGGTTCTTGTGGAAGCTCAAACGTGATGCGTAACATGAGAATGAACCTCATTGGTTCTTGCGGAAGCTCAAACGTGCTGCGTAACACGAGAATGAACATCATTGGTTCTTGCTGAAGCTCAAACGTAATGCGTAACATGAGAATGGACCTCATTGGTTCTTGTGGAAGCTCAAACGTGATGCGTAACATGAGAATGAACCTCATTGGTTCTTGTGGAAGCTCAAACGTGATGCGTAACACGAGAATGAACCTCATTGGTTCTTGCTGAAGCTCAAACGTGATGCGTAACACGAGAATGAACCTCATTGGTTCTTGTGGAAGCTCAAACGTGATGCGTAACACGAGAATGAACCTCATTGGTTCTTGTGGAAGCTCAAACGTGATGCGTAACATGAGAATGAACCTCATTGGTTCTTGTGGAAGCTCAAACGTGATGCGTAACATGAGAATGAACCTCATTGGTTCTTGTGGAAGCTCAAACGTGATGCGTAACATGAGAATGAACCTCATTGGTTCTTGCGGAAGCTCAAACGTGCTGCGTAACACGAGAATGAACCTCATTGGTTCTTGCTGAAGCTCAAACGTAATGCGTAACATGAGAATGAACCTCATTGGTTCTTGTGGAAGCTCAAACGTGATGCGTAACATGAGAATGAACCTCATTGGTTCTTGTGGAAGCTCAAACGTGATGCGTAACACGAGAATGAACCTCATTGGTTCTTGTGGAAGCTCAAACGTGATGCGTAACATGAGAATGAACCTCATTGGTTCTTGCGGAAGCTCAAACGTGCTGCGTAACACGAGAATGAACATCATTGGTTCTTGCTGAAGCTCAAACGTAATGCGTAACATGAGAATGGACCTCATTGGTTCTTGTGGAAGCTCAAACGTGATGCGTAACATGAGAATGAACCTCATTGGTTCTTGTGGAAGCTCAAACGTGATGCGTAACACGAGAATGAACCTCATTGGTTCTTGCTGAAGCTCAAACGTGATGCGTAACACGAGAATGAACCTCATTGGTTCTTGTGGAAGCTCAAACGTGATGCGTAACATGAGAATGAACCTCATTGGTTCTTGTGGAAGCTCAAACGTGATGCGTAACATGAGAATGAACCTCATTGGTTCTTGTGGAAGCTCAAACGTGATGCGTAACATGAGAATGAACCTCATTGGTTCTTGTGGAAGCTCAAACGTGATGCGTAACATGAGAATGAACCTCATTGGTTCTTGCGGAAGCTCAAACGTGCTGCGTAACACGAGAATGAACCTCATTGGTTCTTGCTGAAGCTCAAACGTAATGCGTAACATGAGAATGAACCTCATTGGTTCTTGTGGAAGCTCAAACGTGATGCGTAACACGAGAATGAACCTCATTGGTTCTTGTGGAAGCTCAAACGTGATGCGTAACACGAGAATGAACCTCATTGGTTCTTGTGGAAGCTCAAACGTGATGCGTAACACGAGAATGAACCTCATTGGTTCTTGTGGAAGCTCAAACGTGATGCGTAACACGAGAATGAACCTCATTGGTTCTTGTGGAAGCTCAAACGTGATGCGTAACACGAGAATGAACCTCATTGGTTCTTGCTGAAGCTCAAACGTGATGCGTAACATGAGAATGAACCTCATTGGTTCTTGTGGAAGCTCAAACGTGATGCGTAACATGAGAATGAACCTCATTGGTTCTTGTGGAAGCTCAAACGTGATGCGTAACATGAGAATGAACCTCATTGGTTCTTGTGGAAGCTCAAACGTGATGCGTAACATGAGAATGAACCTCATTGGTTCTTGCTGAAGCTCAAACGTGATGCGTAACATGAGAATGAACCTCATTGGTTCTTGCGGAAGCTCAAACGTGATGCGTAACATGAGAATGAACCTCATTGGTTCTTGTGGAAGCTCAAACGTGATGCGTAACATGAGAATGAACCTCATTGGTTCTTGTGGAAGCTCAAACGTGATGCGTAACATGAGAATGAACCTCATTGGTTCTTGTGGAAGCTCAAACGTGATGCGTAACATGAGAATGAACCTCATTGGTTCTTGCTGAAGCTCAAACGTGATGCGTAACATGAGAATGAACCTCATTGGTTCTTGCGGAAGCTCAAACGTGATGCGTAACATGAGAATGAACCTCATTGGTTCTTGTGGAAGCTCAAACGTGATGCGTAACATGAGAATGAACCTCATTGGTTCTTGTGGAAGCTCAAACGTGATGCGTAACATGAGAATGAACCTCATTGGTTCTTGCGGAAGCTCAAACGTGCTGCGTAACACGAGAATGAACATCATTGGTTCTTGCTGAAGCTCAAACGTAATGCGTAACATGAGAATGGACCTCATTGGTTCTTGTGGAAGCTCAAACGTGATGCGTAACATGAGAATGAACCTCATTGGTTCTTGTGGAAGCTCAAACGTGATGCGTAACACGAGAATGAACCTCATTGGTTCTTGCTGAAGCTCAAACGTGATGCGTAACACGAGAATGAACCTCATTGGTTCTTGTGGAAGCTCAAACGTGATGCGTAACACGAGAATGAACCTCATTGGTTCTTGTGGAAGCTCAAACGTGATGCGTAACATGAGAATGAACCTCATTGGTTCTTGTGGAAGCTCAAACGTGATGCGTAACATGAGAATGAACCTCATTGGTTCTTGTGGAAGCTCAAACGTGATGCGTAACATGAGAATGAACCTCATTGGTTCTTGCGGAAGCTCAAACGTGCTGCGTAACACGAGAATGAACCTCATTGGTTCTTGCTGAAGCTCAAACGTAATGCGTAACATGAGAATGAACCTCATTGGTTCTTGTGGAAGCTCAAACGTGATGCGTAACACGAGAATGAACCTCATTGGTTCTTGTGGAAGCTCAAACGTGATGCGTAACATGAGAATGAACCTCATTGGTTCTTGCGGAAGCTCAAACGTGCTGCGTAACACGAGAATGAACATCATTGGTTCTTGCTGAAGCTCAAACGTAATGCGTAACATGAGAATGGACCTCATTGGTTCTTGTGGAAGCTCAAACGTGATGCGTAACATGAGAATGAACCTCATTGGTTCTTGTGGAAGCTCAAACGTGATGCGTAACACGAGAATGAACCTCATTGGTTCTTGCTGAAGCTCAAACGTGATGCGTAACACGAGAATGAACCTCATTGGTTCTTGTGGAAGCTCAAACGTGATGCGTAACATGAGAATGAACCTCATTGGTTCTTGTGGAAGCTCAAACGTGATGCGTAACATGAGAATGAACCTCATTGGTTCTTGTGGAAGCTCAAACGTGATGCGTAACATGAGAATGAACCTCATTGGTTCTTGTGGAAGCTCAAACGTGATGCGTAACATGAGAATGAACCTCATTGGTTCTTGCGGAAGCTCAAACGTGCTGCGTAACACGAGAATGAACCTCATTGGTTCTTGCTGAAGCTCAAACGTAATGCGTAACATGAGAATGAACCTCATTGGTTCTTGTGGAAGCTCAAACGTGATGCGTAACATGAGAATGAACCTCATTGGTTCTTGTGGAAGCTCAAACGTGATGCGTAACACGAGAATGAACCTCATTGGTTCTTGTGGAAGCTCAAACGTGATGCGTAACACGAGAATGAACCTCATTGGTTCTTGTGGAAGCTCAAACGTGATGCGTAACATGAGAATGAACCTCATTGGTTCTTGTGGAAGCTCAAACGTGATGCGTAACACGAGAATGAACCTCATTGGTTCTTGTGGAAGCTCAAACGTGATGCGTAACATGAGAATGAACTTCATTGGTTCTTGCTGAAGCTCAAACGTGATGCGTAACATGAGAATGAACCTCATTGGTTCTTGTGGAAGCTCAAACGTGATGCGTAACATGAGAATGAACCTCATTGGTTCTTGTGGAAGCTCAAACGTGATGCGTAACATGAGAATGAACCTCATTGGTTCTTGTGGAAGCTCAAACGTGATGCGTAACATGAGAATGAACCTCATTGGTTCTTGCGGAAGCTCAAACGTGCTGCGTAACACGAGAATGAACCTCATTGGTTCTTGTGGAAGCTCAAACGTGATGCGTAACATGAGAATGAACCTCATTGGTTCTTGCTGAAGCTCAAACGTGATGCGTAACATGAGAATGAACCTCATTGGTTCTTGCGGAAGCTCAAACGTGATGCGTAACATGAGAATGAACCTCATTGGTTCTTGTGGAAGCTCAAACGTGATGCGTAACATGAGAATGAACCTCATTGGTTCTTGTGGAAGCTCAAACGTGATGCGTAACATGAGAATGAACCTCATTGGTTCTTGCTGAAGCTCAAACGTGATGCGTAACATGAGAATGAACCTCATTGGTTCTTGTGGAAGCTCAAACGTGATGCGTAACATGAGAATGAACCTCATTGGTTCTTGTGGAAGCTCAAACGTGATGCGTAACATGAGAATGAACCTCATTGGTTCTTGTGGAAGCTCAAACGTGATGCGTAACATGAGAATGAACCTCATTGGTTCTTGCGGAAGCTCAAACGTGCTGCGTAACACGAGAATGAACATCATTGGTTCTTGCTGAAGCTCAAACGTAATGCGTAACATGAGAATGGACCTCATTGGTTCTTGTGGAAGCTCAAACGTGATGCGTAACATGAGAATGAACCTCATTGGTTCTTGTGGAAGCTCAAACGTGATGCGTAACACGAGAATGAACCTCATTGGTTCTTGCTGAAGCTCAAACGTGATGCGTAACATGAGAATGAACCTCATTGGTTCTTGTGGAAGCTCAAACGTGATGCGTAACATGAGAATGAACCTCATTGGTTCTTGTGGAAGCTCAAACGTGATGCGTAACATGAGAATGAACCTCATTGGTTCTTGCGGAAGCTCAAACGTGCTGCGTAACACGACAATGAACATCATTGGTTCTTGCTGAAGCTCAAATGTAATGCGTAACATGAGAATGGACCTCATTGGTTCTTGTGGAAGCTCAAACGTGATGCGTAACATGAGAATGAACCTCATTGGTTCTTGTGGAAGCTCAAACGTGATGCGTAACATGAGAATGAACCTCATTGGTTCTTGCGGAAGCTCAAACGTGCTGCGTAACACGAGAATGAACCTCATTGGTTCTTGCTGAAGCTCAAACGTAATGCGTAACATGAGAATGAACCTCATTGGTTCTTGTGGAAGCTCAAACGTGATGCGTAACATGAGAATGAACCTCATTGGTTCTTGTGGAAGCTCAAACGTGATGCGTAACACGAGAATGAACCTCATTGGTTCTTGTGGAAGCTCAAACGTGATGCGTAACATGAGAATGAACCTCATTGGTTCTTGTGGAAGCTCAAACGTGATGCGTAACACGAGAATGAACCTCATTGGTTCTTGTGGAAGCTCAAACGTGATGCGTAACATGAGAATGAACCTCATTGGTTCTTGCTGAAGCTCAAACGTGATGCGTAACATGAGAATGAACCTCATTGGTTCTTGTGGAAGCTCAAACGTGATGCGTAACATGAGAATGAACCTCATTGGTTCTTGTGGAAGCTCAAACGTGATGCGTAACATGAGAATGAACCTCATTGGTTCTTGTGGAAGCTCAAACGTGATGCGTAACATGAGAATGAACCTCATTGGTTCTTGCGGAAGCTCAAACGTGCTGCGTAACACGAGAATGAACATCATTGGTTCTTGCTGAAGCTCAAACGTAATGCGTAACATGAGAATGGACCTCATTGGTTCTTGTGGAAGCTCAAACGTGATGCGTAACATGAGAATGAACCTCATTGGTTCTTGTGGAAGCTCAAACGTGATGCGTAACACGAGAATGAACCTCATTGGTTCTTGCTGAAGCTCAAACGTGATGCGTAACACGAGAATGAACCTCATTGGTTCTTGTGGAAGCTCAAACGTGATGCGTAACATGAGAATGAACCTCATTGGTTCTTGTGGAAGCTCAAACGTGATGCGTAACATGAGAATGAACCTCATTGGTTCTTGTGGAAGCTCAAACGTGATGCGTAACATGAGAATGAACCTCATTGGTTCTTGCGGAAGCTCAAACGTGCTGCGTAACACGACAATGAACATCATTGGTTCTTGCTGAAGCTCAAATGTAATGCGTAACATGAGAATGGACCTCATTGGTTCTTGTGGAAGCTCAAACGTGATGCGTAACATGAGAATGAACCTCATTGGTTCTTGTGGAAGCTCAAACGTGATGCGTAACATGAGAATGAACCTCATTGGTTCTTGCGGAAGCTCAAACGTGCTGCGTAACACGAGAATGAACCTCATTGGTTCTTGCTGAAGCTCAAACGTAATGCGTAACATGAGAATGAACCTCATTGGTTCTTGTGGAAGCTCAAACGTGATGCGTAACATGAGAATGAACCTCATTGGTTCTTGTGGAAGCTCAAACGTGATGCATAACACGAGAATGAACCTCATTGGTTCTTGTGGAAGCTCAAACGTGATGCGTAACATGAGAATGAACCTCATTGGTTCTTGTGGAAGCTCAAACGTGATGCGTAACACGAGAATGAACCTCATTGGTTCTTGTGGAAGCTCAAACGTGATGCGTAACATGAGAATGAACCTCATTGGTTCTTGCTGAAGCTCAAACGTGATGCGTAACATGAGAATGAACCTCATTGGTTCTTGTGGAAGCTCAAACGTGATGCGTAACATGAGAATGAACCTCATTGGTTCTTGTGGAAGCTCAAACGTGATGCGTAACATGAGAATGAACCTCATTGGTTCTTGTGGAAGCTCAAACGTGATGCGTAACATGAGAATGAACCTCATTGGTTCTTGCGGAAGCTCAAACGTGCTGCGTAACACGAGAATGAACATCATTGGTTCTTGCTGAAGCTCAAACGTAATGCGTAACATGAGAATGGACCTCATTGGTTCTTGTGGAAGCTCAAACGTGATGCGTAACATGAGAATGAACCTCATTGGTTCTTGTGGAAGCTCAAACGTGATGCGTAACACGAGAATGAACCTCATTGGTTCTTGCTGAAGCTCAAACGTGATGCGTAACACGAGAATGAACCTCATTGGTTCTTGTGGAAGCTCAAACGTGATGCGTAACATGAGAATGAACCTCATTGGTTCTTGTGGAAGCTCAAACGTGATGCGTAACATGAGAATGAACCTCATTGGTTCTTGTGGAAGCTCAAACGTGATGCGTAACATGAGAATGAACCTCATTGGTTCTTGCGGAAGCTCAAACGTGCTGCGTAACACGACAATGAACATCATTGGTTCTTGCTGAAGCTCAAATGTAATGCGTAACATGAGAATGGACCTCATTGGTTCTTGTGGAAGCTCAAACGTGATGCGTAACATGAGAATGAACCTCATTGGTTCTTGCGGAAGCTCAAACGTGATGCGTAACACGAGAATAAACCTCAGGTTTGGAACAACATGAGGGTGAGTAATTAATGACAGAATCTTCATTTTTAGGTGAAGTATCCCTTTAAGGACTGTTTCACGGGCGCATGTGCAAAAACTGTTTATGGTTCATTGAACAAGTGTGACTTGTTTAAATCCTTTCCGGTAAAGATATGTAAAGCTTATTAAAATTTTACATAATTGTCTTTAAAATAAAGTGTATCTACAGTAAAAAGGGACATTTCTTTTTTTATATTATTTTCTAAGTTTCTTGCTTTCAGTGCTTGTATAAATGTGTAAATATCATATATGTCAGAGTATGTATGTATTAACGAATGCGTTTGTTCTCTGTGTAGGTGCTATATGACTCTAACCACAGCGCTGCATCTGCACCGGGGCGGCTCTCCCAAAGGCCCTGCTGGAACTGGGAAGACAGAGACGGTTAAAGATCTGGGTAAATCTTTGGGCATGTACGTGATAGTGGTTAACTGCTCAGAGGGCTTGGACTTCAAATCTATGGGCCGCATGTACTCTGGGCTGGCTCAGGTATCCAGTAAACCACATCATATAAACACTTAAACTAAACAACAGTTAATGTAGTGTTGTTGAGTATGTGGTTATGTCTCTCTCCAGACAGGTGCGTGGGGCTGTTTTGATGAGTTTAACCGGATAAACATTGAGGTGCTGTCTGTGGTGGCTCAGCAGATACTGTCAGTCCTGTCTGCTCTGTCTGCGGGACTCAACAAATTCACCTTTGAGGGAAGAGAGATCAACTTGGTCTGGTCTTGTGGGATCTTCATCACCATGAACCCAGGTGCTCAAACTGGATTGTGTAGTGTTGAATAGTAGAATAGTTCACTCAGAAATGAAAATTCTGTTTGAATTCTGAAAATGTATTTGCTCACCATTATGTTTCTACATCAAGCCAACTTACTTTCTTCTGTGAAACACAAAACCAATATCTTTTTCTCCGTATAGTGAAAGTAAATGAGGACTGAGGCTGTCAAGCACCTTAATGACAAAAACGCATCAAAAAGCTTTGTCTGAAACAAACTGACATTTAAGTCATTATGTACTTATAATCTTCAGTCTTCAATGCTATGACATTGATTCTTATACAAATGATTCAGACTGTTTTTTTAACTGGATCAATTGATTGATTGAAAAGATTGAAGAGCAATTCCTTCATAAATGGGGCATCCCTACTTTCATGAAATTTCACACAAAGGAGAACTGGGGAGGATGTCAAGATTTTCAGTGTTTAAACTTTATTTTGGTCTGTTTCTTAGACAATCTCATACTATATGGCTTCAGAACAGATTATATGGGGTAATTTTATAATACTTTTAGGGTTTTTATTTATTTATTTATTTATTTTAAGAGATTGACAGCCGCAGTCCACTTTTAGGGTGTGTTCACTTGTGGCATTTTTAGTTTGAATAAAACGAACCCTGGTGCGATTGCTCTTTTAGTGCAGTTCGTTTGAATAAGTGTGAACGCTGCCATCTGAACCCTGATGCACACCAAACAAGCGGACCGAGACGGCTGAAAAGATGGGTCTCGCTCCGCTTCCAAACGAACTCTGGTGCGGTTCGAATGAAATATGAACGCAACATGGACCAAAGACATGTAAACGAACCAAAAAACAGACATGATGTCACAAGATGTGACCCTAAAAAGGACAGAATGCTCGCACATACCTGTTTTTTCTCGTCATAGTCGCGATGTTGCCCATCACAGTTCGGTACAGGCGTCAGAGCCGCGTCTCCTCGCAGCAGATCTTCATTTGTGTGTGTTACGGAGGGATTCCTGCTGCTTTTTTCACTTCTTTACAAGTTCTCAGCTGGTCAAAATACCATCATATGTAGCTACGCACATACAACGAGCGCATTTAGCCCAGCACACAGCATTGTTTTGAATGTTCGGTAAGTCTGTCACAAAATATACGTAATAAAAGGCGACCAATCAGGTTGTGAACATATCCCTATGCCTTTAGGTTCGGTATCTTTAGGTTCGGTGTTAAAATGCCAATGTGAACGCTAAGCGGGCCAGGACTAAATGTTTTTTTTGGTCCGAACCAAACTACAAGTGTGAACACACCCTCATATTCCACTAATTAAACTCATACAGGTGAAACAATATAAGGGTGAGTAAATGTTGACAGAATTTTATTTTAAAATCTTTATAGGGTTGGCAATATATGTTTTAGTCTGTTTTTGTGGTTCTCATTCCCTCCATGCATTTCGTTTCTTCTGTAGGCTATGCTGGCCGCACAGAGTTGCCTGATAATTTGAAGTCTATGTTTCGGCCGATCTCTATGGTAGTGCCAGATTCTACCCTTATAGCTGAGATCACGCTTTTTGCAGAGGGTTTCAATAACTGCAAGGTACACACACACACACAACTTCAGTCTGATATATTTAGTCTGAAAAGAAAGTTCTTTAACCCCTAGAGGACTGTACAGTTTTGGGGCCCTTTAGAAGTTTTGACATGCTCTGACATTTGTGCTTTTTTCAGTTGCTTATAAACATATTAATGGCAAAAGTGTTATTACACTGTATTCAGCACAAACTGGGCTACCATAATATGTTAGCAACATGTATGTACATGCTTGTATTTTTGAGAGAATAGCGTTTATAAGTCAATGAATTAAGGCCACAAAACACGCAATAGATATTTGTCCACAATACTTTTGACTAATGGGTGTTGTTGCCTAGAGTTTTTGCTCAAACTGATGTGAGAATCATTGTGCCTTCTCATTCACATAAAACAATATATTGATTTAAATTTTGTAAGACACTTTTTCTTTACAAAGCCTGTATGCGAAGGGGTGTGAATGATCATGAATAATGCTGTGATTTACACCTGAGAGAACAAAAGACCCGCACAATGAGCTGCATAATGAATGAGCCTTTGAGTCAGGTATGTGACTGAGAGGGGAACTCTTTACAAAATTTACAAAATAAATAAGTTAACAATATAAAGTGAGAGCCAAAGGCACATTACAAATGCCTATTATATTTTAAATTATCAAAAGATTTGACATTACTATTTTTAATGTTTTTGAAAGAAGTCTCATGCTAAAAAAAACAGTAATATCTTTACAGTAATAACATTGAACACAATTCAGTATTCAGTAAATACAAATAACTGAATAATTGGTAATGATGAATAAGTAAAATATTTGGGATTTAAAACAATGCAATTATGATTTCATAGAGTATAGGCTGAATGCAGGTTGATTGGGACACTTTTTCCCCAGTCATTCCAATGGCAAAAATCTTCTGAATCATTTGATTTTGTAAACTATCCGATACACACAATACTCAAATATCATTTCGGGTTTCGGTTCATTTATGACGCACCGTGCAATGCATGATCTCGCCGGGTGCCTATTATAGGCTATTGTCTGCTATATTTGCTTCTTATTTATTAAATCCAGGCAATTAGCTGATGAAACATTGATTAAAATTAAAATACAATTTATACAAAACGAAATTCACTTTAAAGAAAGACTTTCTACAAAACAAAACTTAATGAAGTGGTCAAAATCATGTCTGACAAACTCCATGTCTCCCGACATATTGCACATCTTATGATGTGTTCTTTCTTACTTGTGCGCTGTTCACTTTTCATAATCAACGTAGATGAAATTAAAAAATAACATTAGGCTATAATATTTAAACATCAATATAAAACACAATACGTTTTTAATGGCTACAAGAAGTAGCCTATTGTACACAAACCGTTTGACTGGTAGGCTACTGTATTTATAGCATCTGAGCAGAAATCACATACTCTCATGGATCGCGTCAGTATTTGACTTTCAAAAGAACGCGCGTCATGTCCGTACCACTAACGCCACTAATTAAATGGTTTAATTGAGTCTTTGATTTCTGTAAGTTCAGTATATATGAAGAAAAGATTGTTGAAGAGTTGAGAGAGCTGCTTATTGTGGGATATTAGATTCTATTGAAGATGGAGGAGATCAACTCAGTTATGCAAACACAGATGAACTGGCTCACACTCACACACACACTCCAGGGGGCTGATCCTGCCATCGGATTACCTCCAACACGCAGCAGGCATGCCAATTGTGAGTTTACGCACGCATGTGCGCGCGAGACATCCGACCGATGCGTAATGCCAACCCCTTCAAACGCACACTCCACAAACACACACCCCTGTGGTTGACCAAATCCCACAAGTTTCCACTGGCTGCGTCCCCTCTCTTCCCCCTGCATGCGTGCTCCAAACGGGAAGCCTCATTTGTTGATGCCGTACACAAGCCCGGCGGGCTGGCAGCGGCACAGGCATGGGGAATTGGACTCAGAATTACAAATAATGGACTTGAGATTAAGAGAGCTGGGAAGGGAACCAGCACCGGCCCCAGCCAAGCACAGAATGTCAATGGCAGATTTGATTGTCCCGGCATACTCGGCCTCCTTCCAGACACCCATCTGCATAGTCAATACAGCAGAATCATTGCGTGCTGTTGAGAGAGAACTATTACCTTTGCAAATGAAAGGAAATGGACATATCAATGCTGGGCCATGTTAGAGAGAGAGAGCGGGAGAGTATTGCCCTGATGCACCGGAGTGTGCAGGTCTTGGTGTTATGAGCCATAACTGACAGCGAGATGACCGTCCCCTGCGAGCCCATAGTCTGCTCAGCCTAGCGTGACTTTGGCGCGTTTCCGTGTGTGTGCTCGCATGAGCGTTTGTGTCGGTATAAGTAAGACTGTTAGCGGGCAGTGTGGAAACGGAGCTGACATGGTTACCCACACACACACACAGACTGGCTTCTGCCTTCTGTTACATATTCACAGTTTTCATGGAGACACACATGCGCTCACCTTTATGCTTCACCCTTTTTTGCATTCTGTTGCTCTCTCGAACACACACATAAATAGCACATATTGTGTTCATCTGTCATTATTTTTCATTTAACAAAACAATTGTGCTTTTTACTGTTGTCTTTCCAATAATATTTCATAAATTACATCTTACCTTCAGACTGCTTATAGTTTATTCATGTTGAATTTACGTTGGTGAATTATTGCTAACATGCAATTGCATTATGGGCATTTCGCATGTGTATTGAAGCAAATTTTGAGCTCCATTGTTCTGTCAAAATTATGTTTAGATTTTTACTTGCCCTGCCAACACTTTGTTTTGCCGTCTGTCTGCCGAAGATATTTATGTTTTTTATTGAGGGTATGTTTACACGACAACGATGTACTAAAAATGGAAACGTTTTTCCTTTGTCCTTTTTTAATGTACAGACAACAGCGTTGGCAAAATGATCCCCGTTCACACGGATATGCGAAAATGACTAAAAATGCTGTATTCTGCTGCCAGGCCAGTAGTTGGCGATGTCACTTTGTTAAGAAACACTACGTGCCTATAGACAGAACACCTAATGTGCATGTGCATGACGTTACCATTTTAACAAATTCACGTTTCGTTTTCAAAATCTTGCACTTTGAAACCCATTTTCAAAAGTTTGCATTTTCAGGCTCCCAAAACGCCATTGTCGTGTAAATGAACGACCAAAACGCATGAAAAGTTTTCAGTTTTAGTTGAAAACGCTGTTATGTAAACGGCCCCTAAATGTACAGAAAAAGTAATTCCAACCAGCTGTATATTAAATAGCTATAATTTAACTCCATAAATTCATAAACACTGTTGCTGTAAAAACAGGGTTTCCCAAACCTTTTTTGTCAGCCAAATCCGGTTGTCAGTTAATGGTCACATGACATGCAGGTAAATTTAATAAAAAAGGTTTTGTTTTGATTGTTTTTCGCTTTAGAATGATTTTTTTAATTTTAATTTTTTTTCATTTAATTAATTATTCGATTTTCATCAACTCACAAACCCACTGCAGTTCCCTCACAAACCCCCAGGGGTTTGTGAAGCCCATTTTGGGAAACCCTGTTGTAAAACATCGGCATACAATGCAAAACATTACTGATTGGTTTGTAATGCACTTTTTACTTAAGCTCAAAAATACATTTTTGCTAATTCAAGACAACCTTTTTGAATGCAAACCCCTTTTGAATCATTGTGTTTTCTTGAGGTTGTTCATCTTACTGACTTTGATTTTGATTTTTTTGACTTCCGTTCCTTCATAGATGAAAAAATGATGCAATAAAGGTTATTGAATTTGTTCATTTACACCCCTCTCACTCCCGCTCATGCTCTTTGATATAAGTCCATCTGATATATTACTGTGTTACTGTCAAACATATATCTATACCTCTTCCCATGGTTTCTATTAGCTGTGGTTGTTCAAGGTCACATAATCCATTTTCTTAAGAGATTTCTATAATGTTAATGCCAACTGGAACTGTAAACTCTTTAGACTAATATTTTCTCACCAAATGTTCCTGGTTTATTTTGAAAAATTCATATGTGAATTTTCACGATCCAAACAATTCCCAACAGATAAAATCAGCTCTCGGCCTAAATTTTTCTTCCCCGTTCATCCAGTTTCACTCAAGAATATTAATGGGTTGTGAATGCAGTCTCATGCTAATTGTGTTCTCATCATATTAGCGTTGTATTTTGTTCAAAGAGACATTGTTACACTTTTAATCTTTGTCTCTTGCTCTCTCTCGCTCTCTCTCTCTCTCTCTCTCTCTCAGGTTTTGGCTAAGAAAGTCTTCACTCTCTATTCTCTGGCAGTGCAGCAGTTGTCTAAACAGGACCACTATGACTTTGGCCTGCGAGCTCTCACCTCTCTGCTTCGCTATGCTGGAAAGAAGCGCAGAGCTTGTCCTGACATTGTCGATGAAGAGGTGAGAGACACAAATATGCAGCATCCAATAAATCCAGAAACTTTTCTCTCAGAGGCCTGCTTCACCTGAATACACCTCAGTGCATGTTCAGTGAAACAGCCAGTTATTGTGTGTATGTGCACTGAACTATCAGTGTGTTTGTGTGTGTGAAGATAGCGCTAATGTTGAGAGAGACATGTCACTAAAACGTGCTCCTCTCTGGATGTGATCAAAAATTTATCAAAGGGGACAAAACCTTAAAAGAGAAGTTGAAAAGGACTCATAACCCCCACATGAGTGCTCATCTCGCCATTCTCTTTCGCTTTACTTCAATATCATCACCCATGGAAAAGGTTCCCCATGTTTATTTAAAGGTTCACATATGTGTAAGGGATGCTTGTTAAAATAAATGTCATTCAGAAGCAGTATGGCTACAGAAGAGCAGGAAGGGCAGTTTTCAGATGTATCTGAGACCAGTTTTGCGGTCTCCTGCTCATAAATTAAGGTTGACATTTGGTCAAGTGAAGCTGGCCTACTTTAGCTTTGAAGATGTATTCCTGCACTGAGCTAATTTAACATAATTTTTTCCCTCATACCCTTTGACCTCAGATCCTGCTGATGTCTATGAAGGACATGAACATCGCTAAACTAACCTCCATCGATCTGCCACTGTTTAATGGGATCATCCAGGACCTTTTCCCTGCCGTGGAGACGCCCACTATCGACTACGGAAAGGTAGCCTGTCCCAGCGTGCATCTGGCTTCATAATGGACTCATAAAGTAACTGAAAGTCTGTCTATTTGTGTATGAATGTGTGCTCTGACTCAGAGCTCTTAAAAGCATATATTTTTTTGTGTGTTTTTGATTACACCCATCCTATTTTTTAGAGAACAGCTTTCACACAGGCTCTCTCTCACTGAAACGCCTTTCAAAAGATCCATTAAAGCCTGCAGATATTTTCCTGCCCTGTCTGTACACAATTCACACAGTCCACTTCTTTGATACAGATAAAGGCCAATGCAAAGTTGTTAGTGGGAGCTTAGTGGATAAATATCCTGACAAGCACCCAAAAGCCAAGACAGTCTGATCTGTTAGCTGGAGAGTTACAGAGATCCCAGTTTAACTTTGTGCCCTTGAAGCCCTTGTAATGTGTAATTTCTGTGCCAATAACTCTAACCTTTAACGGCTTACTTATAGTTGTCTCTGCCCTTCCCTGCTAAAAAATATCTTAAATCCAGCCTAGTCTGGTTTATTGGTCTTAGCTGGTCCCCCATCCTGGCCAGCCTGGTCTCTTGGCTGGTTTTAGAGGATTGGTTCTCAACCTTTTTGTCTCCATGGCCCAAGTTTGTCCAAGACAATATCTAAGCTGATATGTACCTTAGCTTTATGTTGTTCATCTTTACTTTAAAAGGATAGTTCACCCAAAAATGTCAAGTTGTTCCAACCCTGTATGAGTTTCTTTCTTCTGTTGAACACAAAAGAAGATATTTTGAAGAATACAGTTGATGGTAGCCATTCTTGGAGCCCCTTTCACACAGCAATACCGGTAAATTACCGTAAAATTACCAGAATGACTTTACCGGTAAATACACAAATATGCTGTTCACACAAGCAATGGCATTCTGGCTTTTTACCGGTAAGAGACCATTCACACATCAACAGCAAAATACCGGTAAATTCTGTGATGTCAGTCATCAGAAATTATCTATAAACGCTTTAGTTTCAATCTGTTCAATTTGACAACATCTTTTTGACGTCTGAGTGACAGGCATAACGAATGATCAAACAGAACATGACACTCGCGTAATAGTATCCAACTGCAGAGCCGCAGCGCTGATGAATGAAGGCAGGGTCTCGAGTGCCACACGTTGAAAAAAGCTGTGAGACGTGGCGCAACAGTCAAAGATGATCATTTAGCGCATATTTAAATAGAAAAACTATTAAAAACCTTACTGTAGTATTCACGTCATCTTCATAAGTCTTTATGATTGGCCCAAAGCAGACAGCGTGTTCTGATTCCATACGTAAATATACTGGTAATCTTCATTCCGCGTTCACACAGAGCACATTACTGGTAATTTACTGGTAATGTTACAACTTCCCTTACTGGTAAATTGCCGGAACTGATTTACCGGTATTTTTAAAAAGGTCCTGTTCGCACATGATCTTTTACCGGTAATTTACCTGTAAAGACAGTATGTGTGAAAGTACCTATTGACTGCCCTAGAATTTTTTTCTATACAATGGAAGCCAATGGGGCCATCATCTGTTTAGTTACCAACATTCTTCAAAATATCTTCTTTTCTGTTCAACAGAAGTAAAAAAACGCATACAGGTTTGGAACAACTTGAGGGTGAGTAAATGATGACAGAATTTTCTTTTTTGGGTGGACAATCCATTTAATATAACTAAATTAAAATGATTGAATGACTTCTTGGGTACCTCCTGAGAGATAGCAGGCCCCGGCCCCCTGTTTGAGAACTTCTGTTTCAGAGAAGTTTTAGAGGGATTTAGATATTTTTCAGCTTGGAAACCAGCTGGCCACTTAACTAAACCAGCTAAACACTAGCTTGGCTAGACTGGGAGTCCAACTAGACCAGCTGAAGATCAGTTTTAATGTTTGGTTTTTTTTTTCAGCAGAGTTTAGGCTGGGAAAGAGAAAGCATTTTAATATCTTTAAAATGTCAAGACGCTTACAGCACCTGTCTCTCTGGTCGTCTATTCTAGTACAAACTCAAACTGTACTGTACAGTAGGTATAACCACTGTTTTAGAGGGGATTTTAGGGTATTTTCAGCCAGTCAGGCTGAGAGATCAACTGACCACTCAAGTAAATCAACTAAACACCAGCTTGTCTAGGCTGGAAGTCCACTTAGACCAGCTAAAGATCAACTCTGATCTTTTTTTTTAAATGTTAAACCATTTTAAGCATGACACTTACCTCTGGTCAACTCAGGGATCTCTATTCTAGTACAAACTGTACTGTACAGTAGGTATAAAAATAATTATTTAAATAGAGAAGAATGCAAAACTAAAACTTAAGATATATTTGATCCTCAAAATGTTTGAGAACCATCTTTAAGCACTTCAAAACTTGGCTTACTAAACCGCCTTCTGTTGTTTTGACTGTTTTGATTAATGCTTTGTCCAAATAGATATTTAACTATGTAAAACATGGCAAAAGAGTGTTTAAACCTGTTCTGCTGAATACAGACAAATGCTCTTTCTGAGGAAGAGTTTATGGTGTTTGCGACTCAGGTTTGGAGATATAAGGCAGATACCTCCGAACGTCTGCACAGCTGCTTCCTGCTCCTTCCACAATCAAATGCAACACACACACATAGACAAAAAGTAGTATATTTCTCCTTCTCTGCTTCCACTCATGCATATCATACAGTGTTTTTATTGCCGTTTTATATTACCCATCCTGCATCCTCATCTCCACCTTACTCCAGCACAAGCACCTCAGAGCCATTTCCTTTATTCCTCCTCTCCATCTGTTTAACGAGTTCAGAGAGAACTTGGAGAGGGAGATTAAATTAACCCGAGAGTTTAGCATGGCTGCTTTAGTGCCTCTGGAGCAGTTCTGGTTGGTGCGACTTCACTCAGGGGTGCAGTATCAGCGGGTGTTTTTATTAAGATGGCCGCCCACCTCTTGCCAGTTCATTTGTCTTTAGTGCATCAGTGAGATTCACCCCCACCGAAGGGATGTTTTTCCATCATGGAAAGACTTTATGCAATGTTATGAAGCAATTAGCACATATTTGGCTATCAGAATTTAGACGTTACTCCGTCTTACACACATTTTCTTTCTCTTTATAATTAGTTAAAAGAGGCTATAGAGGCAGAGCTTCGTCAGAGCGGTCTCCAGGTGACCCCCTTCACCGTGACCAAGGTAATTCAGCTGTACGAGACCAAAAACTCTCGACACTCCTCGATGATAGTGGGGAAGACTGGCAGCGGCAAGACGGTCACATGGAGAATCCTTCAGAACGCCCTCAGCACCTTGCACCGCAATGGAGAACCGGAATTCAACCTCATACGTGTGAGGCTTCTATCTCAATCTCTCCATCCCTTTCTCTAGATCAATAGCTAGCTGTCTTGCTTTTTATGTTATCTAAACTGCAACAGGTCAACGCAAGGTTCCTCGATAACAAAGCGGCCCCGTTAGCTTTATCGAAATGAGTTGTCTCCATACATGACTAGTTTGAAGGGCAAAGATCATGCCTCAAAAACAAATGTCTTCGCAGCAGCTGTTTTAGAGCCTAAGAGGCTGCACCAACCTTCCATCCCTCATTACCATGAAAATGAACCGCCGTCAGCGGCCGCGCTTATTCAGCACCCGATACATTTACCACCAAGACAACAAAGTTTCCCTTAAACACTCTTCGCTGTTTAGAGAACATGTGGCAGCAAGGACTTAACACTCATTAAAAGCCCCCCTGACAGACTCCCGGCTCACTCGTGGGTGTTTTGAAAATGATGGCGTAGTCAAGATGGCAGCTAGTGCTAATTGCCGCCGCTTATGATCTCTTTCTTTTCACAGTTGGTTTGGCTGCGGCTAAAGGACGCCACTCTACGCTGTGCTTTTAACGCAGTCGTCGGCTGAGACTCCTCATGTCTAAAACCGCGTGTTTAGTGTTCATGTTTGTTCTGATCTTTTTTGTTTTCGCTTCTGTTGTTTTTCCCTGTCTTTTTTATTCTTTGTAACCCCTTTCACGTGTCTCATCCTGATGCGGGTAAAAATAGAAGAGTGGGGTTGGGGTGGGGGAAATATGTTTCTCAGGCTTTCATTCTTTAATGATGTTCCTGGAGTGTGTGTGTGTGTGTGTGTACACGAGTGTGAAATGCAGGTGAGGTCTGAAAGATGCTTTGTTGATATTGTCAAAATCTCTTGTTTTTCTGTATAGACTCCATCCAAATTTGCCCCCTTTTATACTGCACCCTATAACATGTTATGAATAGTATACTACCCTTACCGAGTTTAGTTCCAACCGTGCGCCAACACACCTGGCTGCAATTTTCGAGTAAACCTAAAGAACTTGATTAGTTTATTCAGGTGGGTTTAATTAGCGTTGGAACTAAACTCTGATGGGACGAGAAATGAGGAACCCCGTACTTGCTAAATTAAACATTTAACATAATGAGGTCAGGTGACAACATGTAGCATGCTACTAGTTTTGGAATATTTGGTTATGTTGAGAATAGCACATTATCAATTACAAAATTAGATTAAACACACAAATAAAAATTGTAAAAACACACATAATGAATAATTCATTATGTAGCACATCTTATCTTATGCTTATCACTAGGGGTGTAATGATATTCAAACCAAACCGAAAAACTGCGATACATGGTACATACCGCAGTACTCTCATGGCGTACCGAATGCACCCCGCCCCCTGCTTCCCCGGCCCAGCCCTGGTCCATTGTTGAAGTTGACCTCACTTTACCTTATGTCACAAAGCTAAATTCGTCCTTGACATTTGATTAAATAGTAATTAGGGGTGTAACGGTACACGTATTCGTTTTCAGTACGGGTCTTATGTGTACACGACTAATACAGCGCTGTAGTCTAACCACCATTAACCAACAATAATTGCAATAAGCTCCACGTTTTGTTACTTTCGATAATAAATAAAGATTCATCTATCAAATTCTGTCCATTTTATCACAAAATTTTAAACAAAAAATGCCGCTTTGGCGCTCTTTAATGTGGCGTGACAGATCGCTGTATAGGCGCCTCAGTTCAAGTGGCAGTGCGGAGCGCGAGTGAAGGCCATCATCTCTTCCTCTTTAATACTAGTTACAGAATGAACATGAATGAACGTCTGAATATATGTTGAAAGATACAGTACAGCTTACTGGACCGTGTCATATCTCGTGTAATCGCTCAATCAGTGTTTCAATGAAAACATTTCAATTTAGAAGATTTAGAAGTGCAAAAACTGCCTTTAGGGGGCCGCTTCTGCGGAGGAGAAGCTCATGAGTGTACACACACCGGCAGTGCCATTCGGCGTCTGTCTGCAGCGCCCAGCTACGACTCAGGACGCTGTTCAAAATCCAGCTGCGCCACAGAGCACCATTTACCTAGTTTTATATTAAATTTACATTATAATTATCTCAAATCGTCGTTAAGGTACATATTGACTTCACCCTGTGCTGCAAAATATGCCTTTACAATTATAGTTTAACTGCTTGAATAAAGCCTAAACATAGGCCTATAGGAAAAATATAATAAATATACCGGCACCAGGTCACAACACTCTTCAGCTGGATACTATTGCTAAAAATAGCGTGGAGTAGCGTAACATGAAGATGACGAAAAACTCAATGAAATTGGGAAATACCTTGAATTATACGCGACAAACCACTGATTCAGAGGGACAAAATACAGAAATCAGCTGTGTGGATGAAGATAAGCTTCTCAATGAATTCAGTTAATGTAAGTTACGCCCTGAGGTAAAATGTTCAGGCAGCATACTTGGCAATGATTGTATTTAATTGTACAGTACAATCATAACATACAGCTCTGGAAAAAATTAAGAGACCACTTAACATTAATTTCTCAATGTTAAGTGGTCTCTTAATTTTTTCCAGAGCTGTAGTATAGACATTATCTTAATTTCCTAATGTCTTTAAACATAACAATATTGCTGACCATAAACTGATAATCATAGAATGTGCGCGTCAGGCGTGCGATACACGGAGTTGTCCTAGACGTGACGCGGCGCTGCGCTTCTCGTCCGGTGTGCGACCCCCTTTATGTGCAGTTTACATGTTTGCATACAGTTTGTCATTTGAATGCTGATTATTATATCTAAAAATAATTAGCAATTGAATTTAGGCTAATAGTTTGGGCTCTGTTGTTAATGTTTAATATCATAGTATTGTGCAAGTAAGGTCTCCCTGTATAGTTTACAGCAGCAGAGATAATTTGTTTTATCCTTAAGAAACTTAATTATAATTGAATTCAGAATGCACTATATACAGCACAGTATTCAGTGAGTAGTAAGGTAGTGTTCCATACTGAACATAGCCTAATTCTCTCCGGCTCTCTCCCTCCAGTGCTTTCGCCCCTGTCCCTGTCACTGTCTAATTCTCTGTGGGTTTGGGTACCTGTGGTGACTGTGTGTCTGTGTGGGTTTTGCGTCCTGGTGTTAGCATATGAGTGTGTGTGTGTGTGAGAGAGAGTCTAAATCTCTGTTGGTTTACATCTCTAGGTACTTTCTGCCTAGTGTGTGTAATTCTTTACAGTTTGGGGGTCCATCTTCTCCGCTCTCTCTGTGACTCAAGCTGCCATTTCTATTTGCATCCTTCCTTTCTCGCTCCCTCCTTCCTTCTGTCTCTCCATCTCTCGTTGCCTGTCTCCTCTTTCATATCTGACTCAACACCCCTCCCTCTTTGCATATCTATTTCTGGTGCCTATCTCTATCTCTCCATGCAAACATCACCTCACCCTGTTTCCTCATTACCACCACTCCATATAACACACACACACACACCCCCTTGAATCTCCTGTGTGTCAGTCTCTCCGCTGTATGATTTCACCTCTGTTTGATTCCTATCCTGTAGTTGAATAATTCCCTCCGACTATGAACTCTGACCTTTTACCTTTTGCTGATGCCCCTTTAGGAGTGTCCCCTAAATCCCAAGGCAGTGAGCCTGGGAGAGTTGTACGGAGAATACAACCTCTCCACCAATGAGTGGACGGATGGTGTTCTCTCCTCGCTCATGAGGGCGGCCTGTGCAGGTACATTTAGTCTTGTCTTTGTTTTGTTTTGTTTACCTTTTTAAAGCATTTAACAAGCATTTCCGTGCCTGGTGTACCCTGTGTAAGCTGTGTAAATGTCAACTTAACTTGAGTTTAAAGATAGAGAACAAAAAAATGTGTACAATTTGGATTCAGCCATTTCTTTGGATCGCACTTGTAGTTAAATACGCAGTATGTGCATATAAAGACGGCAGTCTGTGGAAAAGTTCTGCAGCAGTGCTCTTTAATTGTCGGTCTCGCACTTCTCTCTTCTTCACATCAATACAACGTCAAATACATTTCCCCCTAGAACTGTCGAAACTTGCTAAAGAAAAACTCTCATTAAAGGGAGAGGAAGCTACTTGGTGAGTCTGTTTTGCACCCATAGTGTCGATTTGGTTTTAGCGTGACAGAGTATTGTTTTAATGATGGACGCTTTAATATTACTCAAAATGCTGATTGGTTTCCAGTATAATTAAAGTTTAAAGAAACACATTTTTGGTGTGGAGGTACATCAGACTCAAAAAATTCAACAGTTTCTAATTCTAGCTAACAGTAGTTTAATGCTGGTTAACAAAGAATTCAGCAATAATTGCTAATAACAAGAGATTTAATAAAGATCTCTCATTTAGATTTGTCATCCTTTTTATACTGTATGAAATGCCCACTTTGGTAAAATATACATCATGCAGAAGCTCTGGGACACATCATCAGTGATGTATCCTGGGGTCATTGGGTGTTTCGGGTCTGTCAACATCAGGTTTGATTAGTTAGTTCAGTTGATCACTTTCAGTTAATTATTGATGGATAAAATGATTTTTTTTTCTCATTGAATGTCCTGTAATGTATTTTTGAGTGGCACATTTCGTAAGTAAGAGTAAGAGGTGTTGTGAATGCCGTTTCATGTTGACTTTAAAGCTTGTGTTCATCAAGAAGTTTAGAATGTTGCTGATAGCAGGCGCTCTGCAACGTCAGCTGAAGCACTGACAGAGGAAATGAATCCTGATGTGACAAGAAAGAACAAACAGAAGAGAGAAAGAAAGAAAGAAAGAAAGTGTGAGGTGCGAGTGAAAGTGGTTGTAGAAATGTTTGCTGATTAGTTTTCTTTTCACCATCCCGTCCAGCCTGGTCTCTTCTGTGGTCCACAAACTCTCTCTGTCTCTGTGCCAGTCTCTAGAGTATCACAGGAAATCACATAGCTTGTTTTTTCCAGCCTTTCTCTTTGATCGCTATACAGCCTTTTAAAGCAGCAGGGATTGGTCGTGTGTTTTTCGTCAGTTTTTGTACTTTCGTTCTGTGTACAATCCAATATGAAGTTATGTTTCTTAATTATTGGTCTATGTACACATGCAGGCTTGTGTTATGGTTTATTATTATAATTAATTATACTAAATTCATGTGTATTTTTTCTTTATTGCAGTGATCTCAATGTTTTGTGGACTGTAGCTCCTGTCAAACTGATCTGGTCGTTTACTCTTTTTGATGTTCTCTGTCTCTTGACTTGGACATTATTCTGAACTTGACCAACATACAACTCAAATCCCCTCTCTTTCCATCTTTCTCTCTCTTTCTAAGTTCTTCACTTGCAGTTTAGTTTGATTTATTGGCATGACAAATAACTGCATTTGTGTTGACAAAGCATTTGCAGCTTATTGTTGTAGAGAAATGACAATAGTGGAAAACAAAGAATGGCTGACAATGAATCTGCTCAGAATGGCAGCTAGGATTTTCTCAGTTTGTCTCATTAGTCTCTAAATGTGTAATATTACAGAGATGGTCTATGTGAGTTTTACTCTTAGAACGCTGATACTGATAATGAATTTTTATTTCCCTTTAAACACATTTTTAAGAAGCCCCCACCCCTCAGTGAACCACCTGAAAATACTTGAAAAGGCAAATTTAGAGGCCTGCAACTTAGGATCGAAGTCTTCTCTGTAAAATAGATTGTTGAAACTTTAATATGTTCTCCTCAGTTTTATTAGGCTAGAAAATCATTGCTGAAAATCATTTTACAGAATTTAAATAAAATGCGTGAATTAAATAGAAAAAGTGTTACATACAGTGGGTTTCTGATGGTTAACACACTGGAGTGTGTATGTGTGCTCTGCTCTGCTCCTTTGAAACGGTCTGACAGAGCCAAAACTGTGCCTTTCTCCGGATGCTTGTGTTTCTCTCTGGACTTTTGCAGTCCTTTCCTCCCTCTGTTTCTCTTTAAATGTTTCAATGGGCTTCATTGGCATGAAAAGTAATGGTGCATTTGCCAAAGAGAATGAGTCAGTGAGTATTAAAAAAATTAAAATAAAAGAAGAAAAATATTAATTAAGCACTAAGGTGCAACAGACCATTGTGAATATAATGCAGCACAGCCTTGAGTGCCTTATTGCTTATGTAAAACAATTAGAAAATAAAGAGTTTTAACAGACATTTTTTTTTTAAAGTAAAATATTATTTTAAGCAAATTCATTAAAGGGATAGTTCACCCAAAAATGAATAATCTGCCATCATTTACTCACCCTCATGTTGCACCAGACCTGGCTTTCTTTCTTCTGTGTAATCAAAAGATATTTTGAGAGATATTTTTCCCCATACAATGGAAGCCAATGGTAACCAAAACTGCTTCATTACTAACATTCAGGAGTGATATGAGGGTGATTAAATGATGACAAAATTGTTGTTGTTGTTGTTGTTGTTGTTGTTGTGTCCCTTTAAAGGAAGATTACAAAAATTAAAGTTTTAAAGTGAAAATTGTTTGTTTCGTAAATAATTCTGAACTTTAATTGAACTTTGCATTTATTCATAGTGAAATACTACTATTAACTAAATTCTGTTCGGTTTGCTGCATAAGAACAACCATTTATTTAGTTCTTTGTTCATTTTGCTATGTTTTCCGCACACTTCTTCCTGTTGCTGGGTTGTTGCTGAGTATGGACCTTGTCAAGATGATTCCCATTTTTCACAGAAGACAGGTGTACATTTCTGGGCCAGATAACATTGCATTTTACCAAAGTCCCTTTCAAGGAAAGTCTGTTCACTCGGTGGCCATATTTGCAGCGCCTCCGGGCAACTATTTTGGGCATCCAAGACCAAGTCCTATCTACTTGAATGGGGGAATCCTGAAATCTCAAAAACTGCTGGTAACACTTTATTTTGATGGTCCCTTTGGAACATTCTGTTGACTATAAGGAACTTTGCAACTACATGTCAACTACCAGTCATTAGAGTATTAGTAGAATATCTGCTTAATATCTGCTAACACTTTATTATGATGGTCCCCCAACAGACATTCTCACAATTAAATAACATATTTCAAATCAGCAACAAAATCTGACATGAACTGTCCCATAAATGTTGTTTCTTATGCTCAAATAGCATTAACAAAGCTTATTTTTCAGGCTAGACGAGCCAATGCACATGTGCAGTCCTAGCGCGAGTCTCTGGTTTCTATGGGAACCGGAGCTTCTAACGGCAGCTGCAGTGACACAACGACTTTACCAATCAGCGGTTGGCTCTTTTACTTAGAAGGTGGGATGTATTCCGCCATATTGCGCGTTGCAGTTTCTCCCATTCATAACCAATAGGAGTGAACTGTCTTTCTATATCTATAGTATTTGATTTTACTTTTCTCATTGTATCTAGCTTGATCACGTTTTATCTGCATTTTAGCGTGGTGTAGTCTAATTACTGAATCTGTTCTTGAATCTCAGTCTGTAGTGAGGGGCTTGTTTTGTTTTCTCTGCTCAACTCTTGAATTCACAGGATTTTATAATGGTATGTTCAGAGACCACTAAGTTGTAAATGGTTTCAGAATTTAATTGCCTGTTTTGTGTCATCATAGTTAATGGATATTGGCCTAATTATACCCTGCATGCATTATTTCTGGAGTTCCATGTACCTTTTTTTTTTTTGCAGAATTCAACAGGCAAAGTCTCAGTTGGGTGTTTTTTCCCATTTGGCGAGTTCTTGGTTTGTTAGTGGACCACACACCTCACTGCCATAAAAAGCAATGGCCTCAATTACTGATTCTAATATTTTCAATATTTCTTAATTTTAATTGAAATCTCTACAGGACATTGCATTTTTATGACACAGTGGATCCTGTGAGCCATTCCTCGCAATTCTTTCACTGCAGGGTTGATGTTGCCTGTGGACCTGAGTTTCAGGCCTAATTGTACTTTGATGAATGTGTGATATACAGTGGGAAGAACAAGTATTTGATACACTACCGATTTTGCAGGTTTTCCTACTTACAAAGCATGTAGAGGTCTGTAATTTTTATCATAGGTACACTTCAACTGTGAGAGTTGAATCCAGAAAATCACATTGTATGATTTTTAAATAATTAATTTGCATTTTATTGCATGACATAAGTATTTGATCACCTACCAACCAGTAAGAATTCCGGCTCTCACAGACCTGTTAGTTTTTCTTAAAGAAGCCCTCCTGTTCTCCACTCATTACCTGTATTAACTGCACCTGTTTGAACTCGTTACCTGTATAAAAGACACCTGTCCACACACTCAATCAAACAGACTCCAACCTCTCCACAATGGCCAAGACCAGAGAGCTGTGTAAGGACATCAGGGATAAAATTGTAGACCTGCACAAGGCTGGGATGGCCTACAGGACAATAGGCAAACAGCTTGGTGAGAAGGCAACAACTGTTGGCGCAATTATTAGAAAATGGAAGAAGTTCAAGATGACAGTCAATCTCCCTCCGTCTGGGGCACCATGCAAGATCTCACCTCGTGGGGCATCAATGATCATGAGGAAGGTGAGGGATCAGCCCAGAACTACACAGCAGGACCTGGTCAATGACCTGAAGAGAGCTGGGACCACAGTCTCAAAGACAACCATTAGTAACACACTACGCCGTCATGGATTAAAATCCTGCAGCGCACGCAAGGTCCCCCTGCTCAATCCAGCCGATGTCCAGGCCCGTCTGAAGTTTGCCAATGACCATCTGGATGATCCAGAGGAGGAATTGGAGAAGGTCATGTGGTCTGATGAGACAAAAATAGAGCTTTTTGGTCTAAACTCCACTCGCCGTGTTTGGAGGAAGAAGAAGGATGAGTACAACCCCAAGAACACCATCCCAACTGTGAAGCATGGAGGAAACATCATTCTTTGGGGATGCTTTTCTGCGAAGGGGACAGGACGACTGCACCGTATTGAGGGGAGGATGGATGGGGCCATGTATCGCAAGATCTTGGCCAACAACCTCCTTCCCTCAGTAAGAGCATTGAAGATGGGTCGTGGCTGGGTCTTCCAGCATGACAACGAGCCGAAACACACAGCCAGGGCAACTAAGGAGTGGCTCCGTAAGAAGCATCTCAAGGTCCTGGAGTGGCCTAGCCAGTCTCCAGACCTGAACCCAATAGAAAATCTTTGGAGGGAGCTGAAAGTCCGTATTGCCCAGCGACAGCCCCGAAACCTGAAGGGTCTGGAGAAGGTCTGTATGGAGGAGTGGGCCAAAATCCCTGCTGCAGTGTGTGCAAACCCGGTCAAGAACTACAGGAAACGTATGATCTCTGTAATTGCAAACAAAGGTTTCTGTACCGAATATTAAGTTCTGCTTTTCTGATGTATCAAATACTTATGTCATGCAATAAAATGCAAATTAATTACTTAAAAATCATACAATGTGATTTTCTGGATTTTTGTTTTAGATTCCGTCTCTCACAGTTGAAGAGTACCTATGATAAAAATTACAGACCTCTACATGCTTTGTAATTGGATATGAATATGTTTTTCGTGCACGTACGTCTGGAACTTGGAGGTCAATATTCTTGTTTTTAATTTTAGGTTTACTGCCAGGGTAAATGGTCCAGGTCTGTCAGTACTGTTCCAATTGGTCCAACATTTGCTGTAATTCAGAATCAGAACCAGGTCACGTGTGTAGATTAGGCATTTCTGAGTCATACTGCATGAGATCAGAAACTACCGATGTGGTTTGAACTGCTTGGAATACTGGGCTTATTCAATAACTCTCTGTGCCACTGGGAGAGTGGAGGAATTTTTTTTATAGCTATTTTTATTACTATAATTTCATTTAGCTCATGGTTTCTGTGTGCAATAATTTTAACATTTAAAATTATATTTATAAGATAATGTACATTCAGCTGGACATTATTGGAAAAGAAACCTATGTCCAGGTGGTCTATTTTCTATTAATGACCTGCTGACTGTTCATTAACATTCTTATTAAATGGCTACTCACCAAATAATGCATAAATGGACATGAAATATAGGTTTGAGTTCAATCATTGATTCTTAAGAAGAGGCCACAGAGTGATTCGAGAGATGTTGGAAATCAGTTTTGCTGATGGTCAATGCAGTTTAACAGCCATTATACAAAAAAGTATTTGACTGCTAATTGCTGCGATCAATCAGTCAGAATCAAATAATCCTAGGGAGTCGTGTTATGATGTCAAATAAATTTTGATGCCAAATATCAGACTTTTTATAAAGTTTCAGGCAAAAATCTTGCAATATTTTTGTGATATTTATTTCAATAAATGTAAGAAGTATAATCCGATGTGCTGTAATCTTGTTATTAAAAAGTCAATTTTACTTCTGCCCAAGAGATTGTGTGCTTTTCGAGGAATTCTAAGAGTCTGGTATTGATTACTACAAAACAGCTTCCCATACAAATGCTTTAGTCATTATTACGGTTAAATTCATTCCCCCTTCAAGAGCCATATTGAATAGCTTTTGGAGAGCAGACTGGAATTAGTATATTTAGCTCTAGTGCATTTGCTTTTTAATGTGGTCGTTTTGTCTTGGAGCTCTTGTGCAGTAATGCAGAGATCTAATGGATTCTGATCTGAATAGCTGATTCGAACACCTTAGGCTGTTTGTTTATTTCATTTTGCTTAGAACTTTCTTTTTCTCCTGCTTCCCCTGCAATTACATTTTCCTTTAGTTTGTGCCTCACTTTTAACCTAATTTGTAGAGCCGTTTTGTCTGTAGCCCTCATACTGTATGCTAAAGTCTCTCCATCTCACAGACAGGAGTGTCCTATCAGTTCTTCAATTGTCAATCCAACCAATAATTACTTCACTTTTCGCAGCCCATAGTATTTTCTCTGTTTTTAGTGGCTCCTTCAGTTTCTGTCTTCTAATCCAGGGGTCTTGAACTGGTCTTAAAGGGATAGCTCACCCAAAAATTAAAATTCTGTCATTTACTCACCCTCATGTTGTTCCAAACCGTTATGCATTTCTTCCTAGAAACCAAAAGAAGATATTTTTTGATACTTCAAAGTGGATTTCCAGTGGAGGAACAGAAATCTCTCAGGTTTAATTAAAAATATCTTCATTTGTGTTTTGAAGATTAACATAAGTCTTATGGGTTTGGAACAACATGAAGGTGAGTTTTCATTTTTGAAAATTGTCCCATAATTTATTCACCCTCATGCTATACTAGGTGTATATGACTCTCTTCTTTCAGCCAAACACAATCGGAGTTATATTAAAAAATATCCTGGCTCTTCCAAGCTTTATAATGGCAGTGAATGGTACCTTGTTTTTTGAAGTCCAAAAAAGCGCATCCATCCATCATAAAAGTAATCCATACGGCTCCAGGGGGTTAATAAAGGCCTTCCGAAGCAAAATAATGCATTTTTGTAATATTTACAAAATATCCATATTCATAACTTTATAAACTATAATAACTGGCTTCCGGTAACAGCCGTACACGAGTCGAGTTCCGAAGAGTGACCTCTGACCCGATGGTGGGCAATACCCAACATTTTGAACTTAAGCTTTCTAATCACGGTTTTCACTGGCTCAATATGGCTTGTATCTGCTGTGTGCATCCCCTCCTCCCTGTTCAGAGAGGGAAGATGGCCCAGAGGAGATGTGACACTTCCTGTAGCTGTGTGTGACAGTTGTGGTGTTATACGCTTACCCAGGCAGCCAGCCGGCCTGCTGCTTCCAGACAGGGCGCGTTTGTATGTGTGTGTATAAGACAGATGAGCCGTGCTCTGTGTTTGTATTTTATTGTTTTGAGTTCAGTAAATGAGACACACATGGGCAGATAACGGGACAGGAAAAGATAAATGATCAATTAGAGGCTTCACCGCAATTGCCTGCAAGTCTCTCTGGTGTCTGCGAAACCAAAGTAGGGAAATGAGATCGACAGAGGAAAGAAGAGAAAGGGGAAAATGAAAAATAGAGAGACAAAGAGATCCAGGGTGTATTAGGAAATTCACATTCATTCTGTGTGTATGTGGATGTGTGTGTGTGAAGCACTAACACTTCCTCTCTGTGCGGCCGAGCTCAGATGAGAAGCCTGATGAGAAGTGGATTGTGTTTGACGGGCCAGTGGACACGCTGTGGATCGAGAGCATGAACTCTGTAATGGACGACAACAAAGTCCTCACACTCATCAACGGAGAGAGAATCTCCATGCCTGAACAGGTACTGGTGGCAGACGATACCCGGCACACACTAAAACCTCTAATGCCGCCCACCCAGGGTTATTTCACTTCTGATTCCAGACCTGACACTGTGCGTTTCACCTCACTAACCCATCAGGGTACTACATAGAATTATTTATTTCCTTCACTTATGGCCTTTTTTAGTTATTGGGCGAATCTAATGAAGAAATGCCTAAGGCACATTTTATTCCAAAATCAAAAAGAAAAAAAATATATACACTACCATTTAAAATTGAGTTTTTTTTTTTAAAGAAATTAACTTTTATTCAGCAAGGACACATTAAATTAATAAAAAAGTGATAGTAAAGATGTTTATAATGTTACAAAAGATTTTTATTTCAAATAAACGCTGTTCTTTTCAAATTTGTTTTCATCAAAGAATCATAAAAAAAAAATGTTTCCACAAAAAATATTTAGCAGCACAACTGTTTTCAACATTGATAATAATCAGAAATGTTTCTTGAGCAGCAAATCAGCATATTAGAATGATTTCTGAAGGATCATGTGACACTGAAGACTGGAGTAATGATGCTGAAAATTCAGATTTGATCACAGGAATAAATTACATTTTAAAATATATATTAAAATCATTGTTGGGTGTAACTAAGTAGTTACTAAGTAATTAGTTACTTTAATTTAATTACTTTTCCTTAAAGTAAAGCAAAGAGATTACTCTTATTTTTTCTGTAATTTAATTACTTTAATTAATTTAATTCTGATGTAATTGAATTAAATACTGTGTATAGACTGTACAATGATATATAATACAATAGTGGAATTAACATCAAATTTTAAAGTCTACCTTTAAAATGCATGTTTTTATTTATCCTCACATTTGCAGTACTTTGGTCAGTTAATAAGAATAATTTATCTAGTTTTATATTATTTATTTGAATGAATTAAAAGAGCCGTTTCATGTCTTTGAATCACTTAACTATTCAAGGTTGATATATGATTTAGAAAGTTATTAGTAATAAGTAATTAAATACTTTTGGAGAGAGTAATTTGTACAGTTATCTAATTACACTATTGAAGATGTAATTAGTAACTAGTAATTAATTACTTTTTTAGAGTAACTTACCCAACACTGAATAAAATGTATTTTATTTAAATTTTAATAATATTACACATTATTACTGTTTTAATATTTTTTTATCAAATAAATGCTGCCTTACTGAGCATAAGAGGCTTCTTTCCAAAACATAGATTTTTTTACCAACCTCAAACATTTGAACAATAGTGTATTTTGCATCAAGAAAAGGAATTATTTTTTACAACAAGCATATTTTCTTCACAAAATTCTCATTACTGTAATGGCCAAAAATCATCTTCTTACTATAATGCAAAAAAATCTGTTCATTTGTTTCCATTAAAATCAACAACAAATCTATAAATACTTTACAATTTAAGTTATAAGATTTAAATTTTTATTAAATAATGATTTTTTATTAAATTTATGGTTGTTTTTTTATTTTTTATTAATGATAATTATTTTTTATTTTTTATTATATTAGCATTATGAGAATGCTTAATTGGAAAAAAATGTCACAATACAGAAATTCTTAATGGCCCTAAAATAGACTTTGTTTTCTGTATGGAAAATATAATTTCTTATTAATTTATTTTGTTTTGCTGTGAAATAGGATGCTTTCTTGCTCTTGGCAGGTTTTGTGAGATTCACCCTTCAGCTAAGTGACAGTTCTGTGCTTATTTGGTTGGGTATTAAGCATTAATGAGAGTGTGTTGCAGGTCTCATTATTGTTTGAAGTGGAGGATCTAGCCGTGGCGTCCCCTGCTACAGTGTCTCGCTGTGGTATGGTTTACAATGACTATTCTGATTTAAGCTGGAAGCCTTATGTTCAGTCCTGGATGGAAAAACGGAAGAAGGTTTGGGACACATTGTTAAGCTCAAGTATCTATGGTATTAAACATTTGGCAATGTGCTTCATCTCTCTCTTTCACTCTCAGGTTGAAGTGGATCATCTCAGGCAGCTGTTTGATCGCTACATAGACAAGACCCTTACTTTTAAGAAGACTCACTGTAAGGAGCTGGTGACCATCACTGAACTGAACGGAGTGGCGTCGCTGTGTAGACTCTACGACACACTGGCCACTCCAGTGAACGGGGTCAGAACACTTTCACCTCACTGATGTGTACAGCCAATATAGCAACTATAGGCTGTCAAGCTCTGAAATGACAAAAGCACCATAAAAGTGGTCCATACGATCATACACATGTATATTCCAAGTCTTCTGAAGCCATATGTGTGGAACAGACTTATGATACTTTTATGGTGCTGTTGTGTCCTTTTTGAAACTTGAAAACTCCAACTGTAATTGCATGGAACCAGTAAATTATTTAAAGGGGTCATATGATGTTTTTTAATGTTTTCCTTTAGTGTGTAATGTCTGTTTGTGCATGTATACGTTCTGCAACGTTACAAAGCTCATAGTCTCCCACAAATGGATTCATTCTATCTAACAGAGAACACTGATCCAGTCCTGCCTAAAATGCCTCGATCGAAGTCCAGATATTACTTCCTCCTGCTAATATTTTACTCTGTGATGTAGACGTTTATTCCCTGCCCAAAGGCATACGCAAAGAGAGAAGACAACGGTCCAGTGAATTGTAGTGTTGTTGTCATGTCATGCTGTGTGTTTGGATGCAAAAGTAAAACCGCTTTGTTTGGCCTTCCGAAAACGGATGAAATTAGTAATCAGAGGTTAAGATTAATTTATAAAGCTGTTCCTGAGCAGTACAACACAAAAGTTTGCTTGTGCACAGCGCATTTTACAGAGGACAGCTTCCTGAACCACCGTTCTCAGGGTTTGCCAGCAGACTCTCCTCTGTTTGCGTTTTTTTTTTTAAAAACGGGTGATTCTCCGGAGATTGGAGATTTAGCAAGTTCCATGTCAACCTTTCTCACTCATTGTGACAAATAACCTCTGCCACTCCCACATATACTCGTCAAAGTAGGCGGAGCAACTTTTCTCTATTTACGGATATGAAGAGACACACACGGGCGAGTGACGTACTGTATGTACGCAATTTCTCGCAAAAACCATCCTGACAGGTCTAAAATATAAACACTTATAATAGGCTTACCATAGTGATTCAGAGTAAGAAAAAAAACATTTGGAAGAAGGACTGATGTATTGACACAATTTTGTTAACAAATTATTTCAATTTTGTTAATTTTGAACAAAAAATCAGGGTTTCTGCAGGTCTTAAAAAGTCTTACTTCACCCTTACAGAAATTAAGGCCTTAAAAAGGGCTTGAATCAGAGACAAAAGTCTTAAATTCATAAGGTCATGACATTAAATGTTGCATGCATTGCAAAATTGAATATCTTGCCCAGTATTTTTGTCCTGTTTTTCTTGTTTTCCAATACAAATATCGAAACATCTTTAAATCAAGATACATTTACTTGAGATGCAAATGTAGTCTTGAAAAAATTAACAAAATTATCAGAGTTTATGCTTAAAACAAGAACAAATATCTGTCAATGAGTTATGAAAACTTCCCTTTGAATTAAGTTGATTTTTCTGAGCCCATTGGCAGATATTTGTTCTGGTTTTAATCAAACTCAATTTATTTTGATCAATTTCACAGAAAACAAGACAAAATTTTAGAAAATTCAAGAAAATTTAGACATTTGCACTGGAAACCAAGACAAATACACAGAGGAAGAACATAATTTTTTGCAGTATGATCAGAAGGTACAGTAGATATTTGCATATTAGCGATTCTAGAGTGATTTATATTTTTTATATATTATCAAACTCTGAAGTGTTGCTAATACAACTCATTGTGTTTCTCTGTAGCCATTTACATTTAGAGAACATACTGACATATTGTTTTCCCATTAATTTATTCCTAAAATGTTTTTTTTACTTGGTCTTAAAAAGGTCTTAAAGTCTTAAATTTACCTTGATAAAACCTGCAGAAAGCCTGAAAAAAGTTACATAGTGTACCTTTAAACATATTCAGTTTTGTATTTGTTTGGTTGAGTGGATCTGTCATTCTCTCTGGCTGGTCAGGTGAACCCAGCGGACTCTGAAAACTTTGGCCGTATGGTGGAGCTCTGGTTCATCTTCAGTCTCATGTGGTCTGTGTGCGCGGCAGTAGACGAGGATGGACGCAAGAAGATTGACAACTTCTTACGGGAAATAGAGGGAACTTTTCCTAACAAGGTATACAGTGGGCCTTGTCCCAAATGGCACCCTAAACAATCACAGTCTTCCTACGAGTCCGCACTTTTGAGACTGTCGGGTAGAAGTCTGCCGCGGAGCTCGCTTCAGTGCGGGCTCGGCAAAAGTGTGCATCAAGGGTGCAAATCAACTGCCCGTGAGCACCCTTCTGAAACCTAAAATGACAAATGGGACACCCTATGGTCTCGTGGACTTAACGGATACACGCACATGGCGGCTATTGTAAGTCCACAAGACTGTAAGTGCATATGAAGTGTGCCATTTGGGACAGGGCCCAAGATGAAATGTGTAATTTCTGTGCTATTGATGTTACCAAATATAATCAGAAACAATAACTTTACCAACTTTTGCTTTCATGGTCCGTCTATTTATTTATTGTTTGTTTGTAATTAAAGAATGCTTGTTTTATCTTTTAAAAAAATGTGACATGATTTCATTGTGTAATGTAGTGACTGAAGTATCTCAATATTTTTTTGGGGGGCCACTGTAGTGTACATACAGTATGAAAGAAATAAATGTAAATGTATGCATGCACATGCTCAGACATGCTAATTTTACATGAAAAGTGCTGATACTCTGTGCCTAGAACAAACTTTTAAGCCTTTTTTGCCTGCGGAAACAAATATATTACTGGAAAAATAATCACCTTGTATTAAACCTCAGGACACCATCTATGAGTACTACGTGGACACCAAGAACAAAACGTGGGCGTCATTTGAGGACAAGCTGCCCAAAGGCTGGCGCTACACCTCTAAGTGAGATGTGTGTGTGTGTGTGTGTGTGTGTGTGTGTGTGTGTGTGCCCCTATCCTCCCCCTATTCAGGGGTCTCTGCCAGCCGCCTGCGGGCTCAGTCAAAGGCCTCTCGCCTGGCTCCCTCCCAGACTTCTGAATTCCCCGTCTATTCATATTTCTCATCTTTTTCATCCTTCTTCGTCTCTCTCTCTTCTCTCCCCTGCTCTCATTTGTCATGTCAGTCCAACTCTTTCCCCTTCATTGTCCTTTGTCCTCTTGGCTCTCTTTGCTCCCTCTTTGTCGGCTGTCCATTTTTCCATCCTGGGGTTCTTTTTTTTTTCTTACCTGACTCTTTTTTTATCCCTCTGTTCATTTGAAATGTCTCGCTACATCTTTCAATTTTCAGTCTTTCAATCAGGACTTTTCACCTCCTCTTCCTCCTCGGTATTCTCATTCATTCTGCTCTCTCAACTCTATTTCCTCCCACCCCTTTTTGCTGTTTCTCTCTCTCTCTCTCTCTCTCTCTCTCTCTCTCTCTCTCTCTCTCGCTCCATATTCTACTTTTTCTCTTCATTTTTTGTCCTCTTTTTTTAAAGCATGTCTCATTCTTAGCCGCCCCACTTTTCAACTTTCTTGCTGGCGTCTTTTTAATTATCATCTGTCTCTCTGCAGCGCTCCATTCTATAAGATCATGGTCCCCACAGTGGACACAGTGCGCTATCATTACCTGGTCAAGGCTCTGGTGTCTGCTCAGCACCCTGTGCTCCTGACGGGTCCAGTGGGGACGGGAAAGACTTCAGTGGCCCAGAGTGTCCTGCAGAGCCTGGACTCAGTCACATGGACAGCGCTCACTGTCAACATGTCCTCACAGGTGATGAGAATCACTTTTACTATTAGTAATATGGTAAACTTTGATCTCAACAGAAGCATTAAAAGATTTTGTGTCTCTTTTCAAACCACAAACTTGAACCAAACAAGTTTGGTTTCCCACCTTTCATATAATATATCTTAAATTGATCCAAAAAAAACCCAAACACTTTCTGTAATCGGTATTATGCATTGTTTTTCAGTAAAAATATCTGAACATCTTCAAGAAAAGATTAGATTTTTGCCTGGGCCGATATTGTCCACCCACTTTTTGCCTGGGCCGATATTGTCCCCCCACTTTTTGCCTGGCCGATATTGTCCCCACCACTTTTTGTCTGAGCCGATATTGTCCCCCCACTTTTTGCCTGGGCCGATATTGTCCCCACCACATTTTGTCTGGACTGATATTGTCCCCCCACTTTTTGTCTGGGCCGATATTGTCCCCACTACTTTTTGCCTGGGCCGATATTGTCCCCCTACTTTTGCCTGGGCCGATATTGCCCCCCTAATTTTTGCCTGGGCCGATATTGTCCCCCCACTTTTTGTCTGTGCCGATATTGTCTCACCACTTTTTGCCTGGGCCGATATTGTCCCCACCACTTTTTGCCTGGGCCGATATTGTCCCCCCACTTTTTGTCTGGGCCGATATTGTCTCACCACTTTTTGCCTGGGCCGATATTGTCCCCACCACTTTTTGTCTGGGCCGATATTGTCTCACCACTTTTTGTCTGGGCCGATATTGTCCGCACCACTTTTTATCTGGGCCGATATTGTCCCCCCACTTTTTGCCTGGGCCGATATTGTCCCCACCACTGTTTGCCTGGGCCGATATTGTCCCCACCACTGTTTGCCTGGGGCGATATTGTCCCCACCACTGTTTGTCTGGGCCGATATTGTCCCCCCACTTTTACCTGGGCCGATATTGTCCCCATCACTTTTTGTTTGAGCCGATATTGTCCCCCCACTTTTTGTCTGAGCCGATATTGTCCCCGCACTTTTGCCTGGGCCGATATTGCCCCCCTACTTTTTGCCTGGGCTGATATTGTACCCACCACTGTTTGTCTGGGCCAATATTGTCCCCCCACTTTTGCCTGGGCCGATATTGCCCCCCTACTTTTTGCCTGGGCCGATATTGTCCCCACCACTGTTTGTCTGGGCCGATATTGTCCCCCCACTTTTGCCTGGGCCGATATTGCCCCCCTACTTTTTGCCTGGGCCGATATTGTCCCCACCACTTTTTGTCTGAGCCGATATTGTCCCCCCACTTTTGCCTGGGCCGATATTGCCCCCCTACGTTTTGCTTGTGCCGATATTGTCCCCCTACTTTTTGCCTGTGCCGATATTGCCCCCACCACTTTTTGCCTGGGCCAGTATTGCCCCCCTACTTTTTGCCTGTGCCGATATTGTCCCCACCACTTTTTGTCTGAGCCGATATTGTCCCCCACTTTTTGCCTGGGCCGATATTGCCCCTCCACTTTTTGTCTGGGCCGATGTTGTCCCCCCACATTTTGCCTGGGCTGATATTGTCTCCACCATTTTTTGCCTGGGCCGATATTGTGCCCACCACTTTTTGTCTGGGCCGATATTGTCTCCCCATTTTTTGCCTGGGCCGATATTGTCCCCACCACTTTTTGCCTGTGCCGATATTGTCCCCACCACTTTTTGCCTAGGTCAATATTGTCCCCACCACTTTTTGCCTAGGTCAATATTGTCCCCCCCACTTTTTGTCTGGGTAGATATTGTCCCTACCACTTTTTGAAACATCTTCTGGCACGGATGTATCTATTACAAAGGAAGCAGTTGACTAGCAGAATATTAAATTTGTTCGTTTGTGTTAAATAAGAGGCGGTCTGGCGCTGGAATGTGATGTTTTTGGTCTTACTGACCCCGGTGTACATTCACACACTGAACTTTTAAATCAGTCACCTCCAGGATGCTTAGAGCGCTCTGTGGGTGTGTGGTTAATCAGTGTGTGTAGTGATATTTTTGTAGTCCACTCTCACATCCGTAATGAGCTGAGTCATTGCTCAAAGGGCCCAACCTGACGAGCAAGTATTAGAACACATCATGAGAGCAACGCTATCATCATCATCAATCTCCAACCATCATCATCATCTGTTATTATTATAGTTTTTCACTAATCTCCAAATCGGCAGTCACGCTCGCTGAGTATTTTACCATCTTCAGGTTAACTTGGTACCGTTCATGTCTTCATTAAAGTGTTTTTCTGTCTTTCTCTCAGACTAGCTCTAATAACGTGCAGGAGATCATCGAGTCTCGGGTGGAGAAGAGGATTAAAGGTGTGTACGTTCCAGTGGGAGGGAAGAGGATGGTCGTTTTCCTGGATGATCTCAACATGCCCGCTATGGACAACTTTGGCTCCCAGCCCCCTCTGGAGCTGCTCCGCCTCTGGATTGACTATGGCTTCTGGTACGACCGCCAGAAACAGACCCTCAAGTATATCAAGGTAAGACGATGTGTGTGTGCTTTTTACCAGTTGTCATTTGAGTATGTTTTAGATGTGCATGTAAATACATGTCTTTCGCTTTGCCCTGATCTTAAAGGACATTTTCCTGCTGGCTGCTATGGGGCCCCCTGGTGGAGGGAGGACTCACATATCAGGACGCCTGCAGAGCCGTTTTAATCTCATCAACATGACATTTCCTACAGTGAGCAGAGACTGACTCTAAACTATAAATCGATGGAAATACAACTGCAATGCTTTCCTTATTAGGGCTCAGCATGTAACATGACACCGTCTGTGTAATGTAATGGCAGCAATATTAATATTTATATATATTTATATATAAAAAAATAAAAACCAATAAAATTTATGCAAATAAATTCAAGATAAGACTAATCACAATTCAGTTTTAAAATATGATGACCTTATCGCTATTGGTTAGATAATGAAAACATGTAAGTCAATGCGATATATGCAAACTTTATTTGTACAAGTATAGTTGAGATAGCATATGTAAGGCTGAAATAATCTGCAAAAGTTTCTGAATTAAGTGGTTTAAGATGAACTTTATTGCATTTGTGGGGAAAAATATGCATAAGAAAAAAGTAATAGGGATTTCAATACAATGCTCGCCTAGCAAGCACTGTAATAAACTGTGCACTAACGCATATCTACAAATGTTTTTTTTTTTTTTTTGGATTAAACCAGTGGTTATTGTTTTTGTCACCCCCCCAGTTTTAAAGTAGCTTGAAGCCACTCAGAAATGAGGAAAAACACATGCAATGTATCATGAAGGAGCCAACAGTATTAGGAGTGAAGTTGTTTAAAGTTATTATTGAAAAACTGTGAAATTTCAGTTTAATGTCACTCTTTCTGAATAATTCAAACAGTTTTATTGGGGAAAAAAAGAGAATGGCATACATTCTTTCAGTTGTGTTAAATTATGAAAATATACTTTTTTTGCTGCAAAAATGCATTAAACATTTCATTATAGATAGTGGTTTTTAATATATCCAAAAATTAAATTAATACATAAAAGGAATACTTTTTGTTGAAGCAATATTCAAGGAAAAGTTCACCCAAAAAATGAAATATGTCATAATTTACTTACCCGCATGTAGCTCGTGCTTTGTTCTGTGGAACACAAAAGGAGATGCATGAGGGATGAGACTGAGAGCATGATGATTGTGACTGTCAAGCTCCAAAAAGCACATAAAAGCACTGCAAAAGTATCATAAAAGCAGCATAAAAGTGGTCCAAATATCTTGTGTGCTATATTCCAAATCTTATGAAGTCATATGATTTTGCCCACCACCCATTTCAACCTGATGCAGTGATATATGCAATAACGTCTAAACCTTAAACGTGAAGCACTCTGTTTTCTCTGTAATATAAATGTATTTTACGTTGCTCTATTTCTGTGCATCAAACTAACCAATCACCTTTCCTCTTTTGTCTTATTTTCAGTTTTTTCTGTCCCTGTAATTCCCTCTACTCTTCTGTTCTTCCCAGGAGTCTCAGATAAAGCGCATCTATGGCACCATGATCAGCCAGAAGCTGCAGGAGTTTGAGGAGGAGGTGAAGCCCATCGGGGGGATTCTGACTCAGGCCACCCTGGAGCTCTACCACGCCATCACCGCCCGCTTCTTACCCACGCCTGCTAAAATACATTATCTCTTCAACCTCAGAGACATCTCCAAGGTACTTAACATCATGCATCACGTGTGATTGTCTCTCATCTGGAAAAGGAGCAAATTGTGGTTTAGGTACACCCAGTCAAATCATAATATCACTTCGATTCAGACCAATTGATTCCAGTAAGATGAAGAAAAAACATGTCAGTCCATTTTGCCACTTCAGATTGACCAAAAAAGACTGTAACTTTTAATCAGAGACACGTATATGCTCATACAAAATAACACTTTTCAAAACACCTTTTGAAAGCATCTATTTCTTTTAGGCTTGACCAGACCAAAAAAATCAATTATTTTATACCTAACAAGAAATTAGACTGAAGGCTTTGTGTGCAAGTTTAATGTGTCTTCCAATGCAGGTGTTCCAGGGTTTATTGCGAGCACACAAAGACTTCCATGACACCAAACAGAGCATCACTCGCCTCTGGATTCATGAGTGCTTCAGGTACAAACAGACACAGGATTGCACATACAGATACAGCTTTTAGAAGGAGAAAAAAAATGAGTGTTCGTGTTTCAGGGTCTTCTCTGATCGATTGGTGGATCATGCAGACATGGAGACATTTGTGGGACTTTTGTCAGAAAAACTGGCTTCTCATTTCGATGTCCCCTTCCACACCATCTGCCCCAACAAACAGCCCCCTCTGTTTGGTACACACACACACACACACACACACAGCTAATTCTTGTTTCACTGGTTGGATGACCTAAACATTTTTTAAATAAACTACCATTTAATAGTTTGGGGTCAGTAAGATTTTTTGATGTTTTTGAAAGAAGTCACCAAGGCTGCATTTATTTGATCCAAAATACAGTAATATTGTGAAATATTATTAGAATTTAAAATAACTGTTTTCTATTTTACTATATATTACTGATGGCAAAGCTGAGTTTTTTTAGCATCATTCAGTGTCACATGATCCTTCAGAAATCATTCTAATATGCAAGAAACATTTCTGATTATTATTAATGTTGAAAACAGTTATTTTTTAGTAATATTTTTGTGGAAACAATAATACATTTTTTATGAATAGAAAGTTTAAAAGAGCAGCATTTATTTGAAAGAAATCTTTTGTAACATTATAAATGTCTTTATTGACACTTTTGATTAATGCACCCTTGCTAAATAAAAAAATCCTGCTCTCAGACTTTTGAATAGTAGTGTAAATCAATAAATAAAAAAGTATAAATAAATAAATCTCTTTACAAATTGAGGAATAAACAGACATATTTAAAAAAAAAAAAAAAAAAAAAAAAAAAAAAAAACATATTTCATCTGAAAATTCATTTGTTGCTTTCCACAAGATCAACTTTTTTATTTTACAATTCATAAATGTATTTATTTTGTTATTGATGAATTATCATTAATTTCATTTTTAAGTGGCACTCCTAGCCCTACATTTATATCAACTTTGTATGTGTTTTTATTATAGGTGACTTCCTGAGGGAGCCACACGTGTATGAGGACCTGTTGGACTTTAAAGCTCTAAAAGTTCATATGGAGAACCAGCTGGAGGACTATAACCTCACGCCTGGTGTGGTGCCCATGAGCCTGGTGCTCTTCAGAGATGCTATAGAGCATGGTGAGAGCATGGTCAGAGTGAATGGAGAAGTTTTGCTTGGTGGTTAAGTTTGAGCCCACAACGGGTACTCCATGATCTATCACCATTGTGCATCTGATCAAATTTGCTTCTGTCTCTGTAACTTATCAAGGTGCAATTGAATGATGTGAAAAACAAATTCCATTAGTTCTGTTCTATTGGGGTCATCAGTATTCATGGAACAGTTATTATACAGCTCTCATCATATGGTTACGTCCACATCACCATACCCTTGATTCAGTGTGCACTCTCGAGCCCCGTAATTCAGTGACCAATCTTCTCCGTTTTCATTCAGTACTCACACAAATATAACTTTCTTCAAAATCACATGCACTTCAGCCCTCAGATCCCCTGCAAGCATGAATAATTACCCTTCTCATTCCCACAAAGAAGAACGCAATCGCGTTACAAAACCCTCAGCAGGGAGAATAATTAGGCGGCCGGTTCCCCCAACCTTTATGTCACTCAGCCGCATACAGGCATTTACTGTCAAAGACGCATATAAGAATGCTTTATATGCATCCTGTCACGCACACACCATACTGAAACATTAAAGCGGTCTCACATTCAGCTCGGTGAATGCGCCTCACACGTCACAAACACTCAGTTCAATGACACGCCGCTGTGCGTAGCTGATTGATTACGAAATTAGCAAGTATAACGTGTATGTTTATATGCGTACGTGTTTATAACTAATTATGGTTTTGTGCCAATTAGTTTCCTTTGTGATCGGTTGTTTGTGTGGCCTCCTGCAGGAATGGTGTTTGTGTGTGTATGCATTGACATTTTAATGTTTCATACTTTGTGTTTGTAAATGTTTCATTGACCACATGATTCATGCAAGTAAATGCACCGTTATGATTCTAATGATGGAAACAGCGCCCCCTCTCTGCCCCCTCAGTAACGCGTTTGGTGCGTGTGATCAGTCAGCTTCGGGGGAACATGTTGCTGGTTGGTATCGGTGGCTCAGGCAGGCAGAGTTTAACCAGACTGGCTGCCTACATCTGTAAGTTTACAGTCTTCCAGGTGGAGGTCACCAAACAGTACCGCAAACAAGAGTTCAGAGAGGGTGAGTTCTACACACAATTTACATTTATTCATTTAGCAGATGGTTTTATCCAAAGCAACTTACAGTACATGTTCATAGTTTTCAGTCACGTGACTGTCGCGGATTTGTTGATCTGGGTTTTATTTTAAATCGAGTTGTGCTGCACCACAAATCAGGGATTACAATTCTAACCTGTGATTAATTTTAATTAACCTCACGATTAATTTTCTCCGCCATAATGGTCTTACCAATTATACAGCAACAATGTTAATATTCCATTTCCTTTTTTACTGACCACCAGAAACTCTCTGCCGATAAAGGAAATAAACTTGTAAAATGTCAACTGTTTTTATAAACTGTTACATAGAAAGACCGTTAGAATTAAAGGGCTGATCAAGCAGCATTGGCGGAGGGTGAACCGATGCTTAATCCATATTGGTGCAGTGACCCACCCTTAATGAACTAAAACAGTGATGTTAAAAGATCAAATTCACTTTACACATTTTTGATGATGCATACTATACAGTGGGGCGAACAAGTATTTGATACACTGCCGATTTTGCAGGTTTGCCACTTACAAAGCATGTAGAGGTCTGTAATTTTTATCATAGGTACTCTTCAACTGTGAGAGACGGAATCTAAAACAAAAATCCAGAAAATCACATTGTATGATTTTTAAATAATTAATTTGCATTTTATTGCATGACATAAGTATTTGATCACCTACCAACCAGTAAGAATTCCGGCTCTCACAGACCTGTTAGTTTTTCTTTAAGAAGCCCTCCTGTTCTCCACTCATTACCTGTATTAACTGCACCTGTTTGAACTCGTTACCTGTATAAAAGACACCTGTCCACACACTCAATCAAACAGACTCCAACCTCTCCACAATGGCCAAGACCAGAGAGCTGTGTAAGGACATCAGGGATAAAATTGTAGACCTGCACAAGGCTGGGATGGGCTACAGGACAATAGGCAAGCAGCTTGGTGAGAAGGCAACAACTGTTGGCGCAATTATTAGAAAATGGAAGAAGTTCAAGATGACGGTCAATCTCCCTCGGTCTGGGGCACCATGCAAGATCTCACCCCGTGGGGCATCAATGATCATGAGGAAGGTGAGGGATCAGCCCAGAACTACACGGCAGGACCTGGTCAATGACCTGAAGAGAGCTGGGACCACAGTCTCAAAGAAAACCATTAGTAACACACTACACCGTCATGGATTAAAATCCTGCAGCGCACGCAAGGTCCCCCTGCTCAAGCCAGCGCATGTCCAGGCCCGTCTGAAGTTTGCCAGTGACCATCTGGATGATCCAGAGGAGGAATGGGAGAAGGTCATGTGGTCTGATGAGACAAAAATAGAGCTTTTTGGTCTAAACTCCACTCGCTGTGTTTGGAGGAAGAAGAAGGATGAGTACAACCCCAAGAACACCATCCCAACCGTGAAGCATGGAGGTGGAAACATCATTCTTTGGGGATGCTTTTCTGCAAAGGGGACGGGACGACTGCACCGTATTGAGGGGAAGATGGATGGGGCCATGTATCGCGAGATCTTGGCCAACAACCTCCTTCCCTCAGTAAGAGCATTGAAGATGGGTCGTGGCTGGGTCTTCCAGCATGACAACGACCCGAAACACACAGCCAGGGTAACTAAGGAGTGGCTCCATAAGAAGCATCTCAAGGTCCTGGAGTGGCCTAGCCAGTCTCCAGACCTGAACCCAATAGAAAATCTTTGGAGGGAGCTGAAAGTCCGTATTGCCCAGCGACAGCCCCGAAACCTGAAGGATCTGGAGAAGGTCTGTATGGAGGAGTGGGCCAAAATCCCTGCTGCAGTGTGTGCAAACCTGGTCAAGAACTACAGGAAACGTATGATCTCTGTAATTGCAAACAAAGGTTTCTGTACCAGATATTAAGTTCTGCTTTTCTGATGTATCAAATACTTATGTCATGCAATAAAATGCAAATTAATTACTTAAAAATCATACAATGTGATTTTCTGGATTTTTGTTTTAGATTCCGTCTCTCACAGTTGATGAGTACCTATGATAAAAATTACAGACCTCTACATGCTTTGTAAGTGGGCAAACCTGCAAAATCGGCAGTGTATCAAATACTTGTTCTCCCCACAGTATATAGGCGATCAGATGAGCCCAGAATATGAACACGATTCAGTTTCATTATAGGCCTAATGGTTTTCGATGGAAAAAACGCTTAATGAGAAACCTTGTGCTGCATTTATATTCTGTGTTTGTCTGTTTGCCTGTATAAAGTATGCATCATCAATGAGGTGTATATTGAATTTGGTCTTTTAATATCACTGTCTTACTACATTAGTAGCAAACCTGGTAAAAAATGACTGGCAGGCAGCGGAGGAAAGCCTTTTTTTGCCCTGCAGGTGGGCGTTCCTATACAGTAAGGGTGTGATGTCACATGAAGACTGTGTATTGTCAGTGTTGGGGGTAACGCATTACAAGTAATGCGAGTTACATAATCAAATTACTTTTTTCAAGTAACTAGTGAAATAACACATTACTTTTAAATTTACAACAAAATATCTGTTACGTTTTAAAGGCATGAATTTGTATTTCTTTCAGCCTGTGTCTTATTCATTTCATCTTTTCGTGTGAAGCGGTCTTTACGTTTGCCAAAAATAGAACTTTTATTGTTTTGTTTTTTTTGTTATTAAAAAACAAACAAGCAAGCCAGCCCAGGTTAGAACATAACGTAGCGCATTACTTTCCATAAAAAGTAACCAAGTAACAAAATTAGTTACTTTTTTAGAGAGTCACGCAATATTCTAATGCATTACTTTTAGAAGTCACTTTCCCCAACACTGCACATTGTCATTATGTGTCATTCCTGGAAATCGAACCATGATATTGGTGTTTTTAGCACCAACAACTCTTCAAGTTGACCTACGGGAACAAACAATAAAACCAGAAGCTTCTATAAACATCTCATAATTGAGCTAGTTCATGTAGTTCATGCCTTTTTTCAGTCCAGCTACTTGACCGAGGAAATGTTGTTGGTTAAGTTAGTTAAGTAACCAAAGGGAACACCAGCAAATCAGCATCTGAACCTGTTTTGCTGGTCCTTTAAAGGGTTATCTGAACACTCAGGCATGTTAAATTGTATTTCAAGACCAACTAATGTAAGGCATTTAGCTAAAATATTCTTTCAGTTTCAGATCTCGGATATAAAGCTCTTTTAATATATACCAAAGGCGTTGATATTTTGTCCTGTGGCATGTTATGGTAAATGTTTCCAAATGTTGAAGAATAACACCTCTTGGCCCAGTTCTCAGATCTAGTCTCCTAAAGATCTATTATGCTATGCACATTGTTGCCTTCACAACACAGTTTAATGTGGCCCTAATGGAATATTTGACACATTTCTTCTCCCCATACAGATATTAAAAAGCTCTATTGGCTGACAGGAGTGGAAAACAAGCCCACTGTGTTCCTGTTTAATGACACACAGATTGTGGACGAGTCCTTCCTTGAAGACATTAACAACATCCTGAGCTCAGGGGAGGTGCCCAATCTCTATAAAGCAGATGAGCTCGATGAGGTGTGTGTGTGTGTGTGTGTTCATATACATTTTTAATGCTTGTGACTGTAGGCTTGTGTTTAATAATGTCTGTGACAATGAGAGCATATTTTCAACATGTTTTGTTTGTGTAGATCCAGAACGCTCTGTCAGACTCAGCCAGGAAGGACAATATCCTGGAGACACCAGACGCCATGTTTAACTACCTGATAGAGCGCGTCAGAAACAACCTGCACATTGTGCTGTGCATGAGCCCTGTAGGAGATCCATTCAGGTGCACTCTTGCAATTTCCTTTTAGTGTGTTTTATTTGCATGACAAAAAACAGCGAAGCTGCATACAATGAGAAATGGGGCAAAACAACGAAAATAAGGTAAAATTACAACATTGCAAATAGAGTCAAATGTTAATGTCATGTTTAAAATAAAAACATTGATGTGATTTTCTGCATGTTCCATGTGAATTGTGGAAATCCAAGGAAAAATTTGCTGCATAAATATTAAAAAATATTATTATTACAGTACAATAGTATTATTTCAATTGTAATATAGTTCTTGTTGTTCTCTTAATTTGTTTAATTTTTTTAATTTAAATAATAATAAATACAAATATTTTGAAAAAATTTAACAATTTAATTTAATTAGACATGATCAGCTTCTGTTTATTTTTACTGTTCAATATAATAAAAATAGTTAGTACTTTTAAGAACAACACTAGCTGATTATATCCCTAAATTAAATTAAATCAAATTAAATCAAATTATTAAATTTAAATGTGCAGAGTAAAACTAAGCATAAATGAATTTTAAATATATTTTTGAACTATGCAGTAAGTTTCATTTATGAACTGAATTAAGCAATGTGGCGATAATATTAATAATGAACATAAATGTAGATAGGGACATAAAGGAAAGGCAATCTCTATCCCTCATACTGTGGCAGGCTAATGCATACTGTGCTAGTTACATACTATAGATATCACATGCAAAGGCTTGACTGTAACCCGCCACCACTTCAGCATTCAGTGACTCCACAAAATCCCATGTGTGTGGATTTAATATAGCTGACTGTAATACAGCACACATGCACGCCTACTGCTTATAATCTAACGTGCTCAAATAGTGAGTCAGCCTTGATTACCATGCTAACATTGAGATCCATCCTGTGGCTTCTTATGGCTTAAGATCTCTCTCTGAAGGCTTGATTTACAGTGAACGCCAGTATACGGTTTAACACAGTACACAGCACAGCACACAGTATAGCTGCTTATGAATCAACCGATGGCGATGACTCAGTGTGAGAGTTCAAAGTTGATGAGAGATACTACTGTGTGAAATTAGAGGAAACGACAGGAGTAAACCTCTCTGCCACTGTCATTTCACACACATCAGGAAGACAAAGCTCTGCCCTCCATCTACAATCTCTTTCCCGTGTGCTGTCGTAAACTCACAAGTGTCTTTATAAACGACATCGTAAATTTGGCTTCCCCTCTCTCTCTTTCTGTTTGCTTTTCCGTCTTTAGCTTGCTCTGTCTCAGTCAATTTCAGCTTTAGGGGTGTTATTGGCATGACGAACAACAGTGCGCTTGTATTGCCAGAACAGTAGCAAGTTAGCTGCAGACCATAGTTATGTAGTGTGCTCGATCAATAATGATAAAAAATGACAACAAAAATAACAAGGAAGAGCTATAATACAGGTAAATATTAGGTTCAATGAGAGTCGGAGATAAGTAGACGCAGTACATTGTTCACTGGCCCCCAGACGGCGGCTGGCAAGAACATTCCTGCTTTGTAATTATGCCTGTCACACTTGCAGCACTATAGAAACATGCATGGGAAATGTTCTCGTTAATCACTCATTTGCATCTGCCGTCACATGAAGGAGGCGGGTGTGCGTAATGTGACCCGTAGGGCCCTGACTCATTAAATATGACAGCCCGAATCATCTAAGCACTCACTTTGATTGGTCTGGCACTGGTCTGACTTTAATAAGCATGATTGGGCAGGTGGATGATATTAGTGTTGTGACAAATCAATGCAAACCATCTTGAACTGTCTACATAACAGAGGGATTATTGGTATGTGAGGCCTGTTTGTTTCTGTGTTTATTTGATTAGGAACCATATTCGTCAGTACCCGGCACTGGTGAACTGCACGACGATAGACTGGTTCTCTGAATGGCCACGTGACGCTCTGTTGGAAGTGGCAGAAAGATGTTTGGATGGACTCTCTCTAGGGAGCGAGGATGGGGTGAGACATATCAACAAATGACAGTCAAACCATGGATCTACAAATGTTGCCAGTGTTTTGCAGAAGAAATATTCTGGGTTAAATAAGTTCACATCTACCCTATTAAATGATTTCGACGTGTACCTCAATTTATAAAAACAAACAAAAACAGATGTACTTACAGTCGACAGCTGCCCCCTAGACATCCATTGAAAGTGCAGAACTGGCAATGCATTTTTTGATTTTTTTTTTTTTTTAAAGTGCACTCAGTAGTTTTGTATTTGTTGTGCTGGCCGTCATCTTTGACTTATACTGACCCCTAGTGGTGTGGATGTTGCTTCATGCTAAATTTTTCAGTTGATAATGCTATTGTTTAAATGTGCAATTGGTAGTTAGACTAGATTATTTTATCCAAATAAGCAACAACAAAAAAAAAAAAATTACAGAGTGAGTACTATTTGGCTAGTCATGTGATCTCACATCGCCCCCATGACCTTGTCATTAGAATGATTTCTGAAGGATCATGTGACACTGAAGACTGGAGTAATGATGCTGAAAATTCAGATTTGCATCATAGGAATAAATTACATTTTAAAATACAATTATTTTAAATTGTAATAATATTTCACAATATTACGGTATTGATCAAATAAATGCAGCTTTGGAGAGCATAAAAGGCTTCTTTCAAAAACGGCGGTAATTTTTAAAGAGGGATAAATTACTGAGTTTACCTTTAAATTTGTTGTATAACTTTTAACTGCTATTCCTTTTATACACTATACGTCCAATCAAATCAGTGACACTCACGCCTGGCCTTTAATTTGTAGTCTTTTTTTGAGGTGCTTCATCTCTTAGTGGCTGTTATTGAATCATAGGTTAATTGAATTTCAAGTGTTCAGAGATTCATCAAGAGTCTTTCATCTCTGTGAGGATCTTCTATTTCCTTTGAGAGAGATATCATACAAACCATGTTTCTTTTTGCTTGCTGTTTCTGAACTACAAATCACTTTGACTTGAGGTTCTCCATTGAGACACTCATTTGCTTGGATGGAGTTTAAGCCTAGTTTTGCTTTTGACTGTTTTAGGATTAGTTTGGGTTCAGCGTACTTCTGTTGTGACCTTGTGCAAGGTTTGTTTAAACTGAGGCTGCCACAACTTGTCATTTTTCTTGTGGCTTCACAGATCCAGACTAATGTTGCCAGTATCTTTGTGACCGTGCATCAGTCTGTGGCCCAGTTCTCTCACAGGATGAAAGTAGAACTGAAGAGACACAATTACGTCACACCCACAAACTACCTGGAGCTGGTTTCTGGATACAAGAAGTAGGAATCAAACACAGTTTTCTCAATTTCTTTTTTTGTGTTGTTAGTTTTTTTTTTTTTTATAGCTGCCATGAGGATTTAAAAGACATGATAGTTTCCTGTTTCCATTTGACTGTTGTCTGTTAACTGTAAATCTCTTACTCGAACTAAAACAAGGTATTTATTTTGAAAACTCGCTCTCTTTTCTCAGGTTGTTGTCTGAGAAGCGTGGTGAGCTCGGAGAGCAGGTGTCGAAGTTGAGGAATGGCTTGTTTAAGATCGATGACACGCGCAGTAAGGTGGAGGCAATGTCTGTAGAGTTGGAGGAGGCCAAGAAGAAAGTAGCTGAGTTCCAGAAACAGTGTGAGGAATATCTGGTTGTCATTGTGCAGCAGAAGAGAGAGGCAGATGAACAGCAGAAGGTGTGTGTGTGTTTGTGTGTGTGTCAGTCTGTCTATGACCAAACTCTTATATTACAGTATACAGCAGAGTCAAAATCTGCTAGGGGGTAATAATGGAACAAAAAAAGTGAAAAAAAAAGTGACTTTTTACTATTATTTACAACAGGATCTATATTTTCATAGGTTAAATAAAAGATTTTTGTTATAAGAGACAATCTAAACCACTCTTTTCCTGTTAAAAAATTAACTTGATTTTCAACGAATTTGCGAATGTAACATTTTTGACAAGCCAAATATGTCAGTCTCTGAGTAACATGTAATTTATTTATTTAAGCCAGAAAATAAACTTCATTCCATAAAATAAGTACAATTAATTGCGCAAAAAGCATTTTGCCAGCACATTTTATAATTACTCAAAAATCAAACAGTTTTGAAAAATCTCTTGCACATGTTATCACGTCTCTGTCAAAACCTATGCTGGCTGACATAACTCACTCATGGCCATCAATCACTTGACTGAACACTTGCCGGCTAAGAAATAAATAATTATTACCTTACGAACCATCTGTTTTTAAATCCACATCATCTGAATATCACAACATTGATGTCTGTCAAAAAATAACGTGCACAATACACTGTAGTATTTACAAGAAGCATAGGTTGCTCATTTCCTGGAAAACCCACTTTTTTTTTAATCGCTTTTCGAGAAAAGAGTGAAAATGGCGGCTTCAGCACACTGTCTGTCAGAGACGATAATAATACATAATACATAATGCAAGTGAGTATAAATTTGTTCTGAAATTGAATCAGAATTGTGAGTGAATCTGAGTGATTCACATTCCTGATTTGAATATTTTCAATATTCTATTCTTGACTGATCTTTTCATAATTTTGCCAATAGATGAACAAATAAATGAGTGATCTTGAGATGAGTCCCTGTAGTCGTCCAATTTGACTCTCAAATGCTGATATTATAAACTTGACAGGTGTTTTTTATAAAATGTAGTTTGATTACTATGTTCTAATTTGTTTAAAAGATTAAGGCAATTATCAAAGTTTGATAAAATAATGTTTAATTTTCCAATAAAAGATGATGCATTTTACATGATTCGTTCCATTTGCAGATTTTGACTCAGTATGAAATTACGGCAGCGTTAAATATTGTGATAAAGCTATTTTTGCTGGAAATTTAACCTTTGAAATGTTTTATACATTGCATAATCATATAGTAATGTCTATTTTTCAAAAATAAAAGAGACATGGTCTTTGTAATACATTCTATTTATTGTACATTATAAATATTCCTGCATATGCTGTGGTATAAATCATACAGCAGATTCTCTACCGGTTGACATGTTTCTGTTGTCAGGTGGTATGCATCGCCATAATACTCAGCAGTACTCTTTATTGTTATTGCATACTGATGTTTGTGTTAACGTGTCTGTGTATGTGCACGCTTGCCTGTTTTTTCTTTGTATGTGTTTTTTGGATATTTATAACCTTCTTGGTTTGTCTGTGGTGTGTTTCTTAATGTGTGTGTCTCTCTGTGTGTGTGTAGGCGGTGGGTGCTCACAGTGAGAAAATAGAAGCAGAAGAAATCAAGTGTAAGGCCATGGCTGAGAATGCTCAGAGAGACCTAGATGAAGCACTTCCTGCTCTAGAGGAAGCCATGAAGGTCATTCTGCATTCATGCAACTATTACTTTCAATATGACATGATACAGCTACAGTGGCAACTGAATATGTGATACATAATGTTTTCATCAGCACATGAAAAAACTGGTAATCTTGTTGGACTGTCTTCAGGCTCTGGAGTCGCTGAATAAGAAAGATATGACGGAGATCAAGACTTATGGCAGACCTCCAGCTCTTGTGGAAACCGTCATGCAGGCAGTTATGATCCTCAGAGGATGTGAACCAACTTGGGCGGAGGCCAAGAGACAACTGGGTATGAGAAAAAGAGAGTTACAGATCATTATTAAATCACTCAATCACACTGATGTCACACATGGATTCAGGCGCTGGCTCAGGCATGAAATCCATACCAGACTACTGTATAACCAAAATCACATGAGCCAAACAGAGAGGGTGAGGGGAGGGTTGGGTGATTCATTAGCATGCCAGGATATATTTAAAAAGGTCAGCACAATGCAGTAGAAAGCACATAACCACAGAACAGATTGCAGAAAAAAATGAAATATGTGCTTGCCTGAGGCTGAATTCAAGCCATTTGTTTTAGGAGAGGGCAACTTCATTAAGCAATTGGTGAATTTTGATAAGGACAACATCTCCGACCGCGTGTTGAAGACCATTGGACAGTACTGCACGCAGCCCGACTTCCAGCCCGAGATCATCGGACGGGTCTCGCTCGCTGCAAAGTCCCTCTGCATGTGGGTCAGGGCCATGGAGGTACAACAGTCGCTAACAATTATGGCAGTTGCGACACCTGAACGGTGTTCTTGTGACTGCTGAAAAACATTTATTCTAAAGGCCTGTTCACACCAAGAATGAAAACTATAACGATAACTTTAAAGTCACCATGAAATCAAATTTGACTATTCTTATTTTTTTATGGAATATTGCAGTGTTTATTATAAATGATTTGTTAGGGCACATCATTTTTCTTATTGATGTTTCCTCATAGTTGTTTATTTCTCACAACGACATCGCTTCATTAATCCCTCCACTTCACCAACCTGTCACTCACATGAGATTGAAGCAATTAGCAAATGACAACGATTCAATCAACTCCAGATGGACAAAATTAACTCCCGCCCTACAATTTTTCTCATTTGAGAAGCTGCTTCACTCAGATATACGTCGCAATAGGGAAGAAAAGATGATCACAATTTTTATTTAATGTAGACTTTTTTATTGGGATTTGTTTTATTTTTATTGGGTTTTAACCCTCATCACTCCCTCGCATCCTGTAACAAATCCTTCACTCGCGGGTCAAAATGACCCGAAGCCCTAAAATTATACTTTTTTTGTCCAGAAAGCTTATATAATTGTTCTAGTTTTTAATGCATTTTTGGGGAGATTTTTTATTTTTTATTTTATTTATCTTTAAATTACTAGATTTTATCAATAAATAATATAATTTAAGCACATTTTTTTGTTTTTTCTTTCAACTTAAATTCAAAATAACTCTCCAATACATGCATAAACTAGCTCAAATCAGCTCAAAATATCTCACATTGGTTCATTTTAGGTGTCTGCCGACATCTTGTGGGGAAAAAAAAATATATAACATGATATTTCATGATTCTTGCCAGATGGCCTTATAGCTCTATATGGAGCAAATCTCTTCCGCTGAGTCCTAAAGTCAATTCTTGAGTTTATCTCTTCAGTATGCATTCAGATACACATGTAGACATTATAAAATCATTTTTTTGGTAAAGTTTTAGCATTTTTAGTTTTAATTTTGAGCATTTTTTGGGGGGGGTTTCTATGTATACTGAAGCATTCCTCGCATTCCATTCATTCCTAGGGGGCTCAAATTGACCCGTGAGGGTAGGGTTTGCTACTTTTATTACAACCACATAAACTCCTCGAATCTAGTCTATTTTTTTTTTTGTGTGTGTATTCATGGTTCAAGTGCGACAAAAGTCCTAAGGTCAAAATGACCCGAGGGAAGGATGAGGGTGTTTTTTTTTTTTTTTTTAAATGTTTTCGTCCATCAGCTGGAAAAAAAGTCACTCTGAAAGTGTCAGAACAAGTCACCTTTCTTTATAATTAATCTAGGGAAGCAGCTGAAGTTTCTGGAACACTGCAAGAACTACTCTAAGGCTGTGTGCCGAGACTAGCGTATTTTTCCCATTGTTTTCAATGGGAGTTCCGTATTTTTAAAACGTCTGCAGCATGACGAGGTGCTGAGCGTCTATTTCACGCTGAGTGCTGAGCGCTCTGCATTTTTTACCGGTCGCTGAGCACTAAAACGCAGCACTCATCATTGTCACTTTTTACCCAGCTGTCCAATCACAGGGGAGGAAAGGCGGGACAAATACTACACCGACCAACCGCCACATTCTGCTAGTACAACATCAACAGACAACAAGAAGCATAATAATGGAGCAAAATCATTTAAAACGAGCCAGAGCAAATACTTTACAATGTATTGTCACTTTTATATAGAAACAATACAGAAACAAACTATCTGTGAAATGAGATGCTAGTAACACTTCCACGGTTATTCTGTACGTATAATTGCAAGCAAAGTGTCTCAACTGAAAGAAAAAACGATGCGCTGCGCCAAAGCTCTTTCAAGTGCCCACAGCTAGGCATTTTCAGCTGGCTAAAAACACTTTGGTGGACACAAGGCCTAAGGCCAGGTTTGGTCTTAACATCCGACTGTTCTAAGCAAGCATTTATGTTTGAACTCACTGTCCCCTCTGGATAGAGGAAGCCCATGAATGTAAAAAGGGAAAATATCTTAAACTAGTAGAGGAATGTAGGAGGCATGGTTGGAAGGCCAGTTCCAAGCCCATTGAGGTGGGCTGCAGGGGCTTTGCAGGGCAGTCATTACATCGGACATTCAGTCTCCTTGGCATCAGAAGGATGCAGGAAAGGAGAGCCACCAAAACCATAATCAAAGCTGCAGAAAAAAGTGTTGAGGTGGCTGTGTATTAAGAAGGAGGAGCCATGGTGTAGCATTCTACTTCGACACAAGCCGGAGACTGATCATTGCCAGCTGGGTCACCCGGGTCATCCGATGATCTAAGAACTGAAACACCCCATGGCCCCGGTTTCATCACTGGTGATGTGTCTAAGGTGCACCAGCTGGTGTTTCAAGAAACAAAAAATAGTCAGTTCAGTCTTGATTCAGTTCAGTTCAATAACTGTGTAAAGTTCATCAATTATGAAATGAGTTCACTTCAGCTGTAAAGCAGCTCTACAGAAGACAAAAGTGTTGTTATTCACTTTAAGTCAGTTCAGTGTTGATTCAGTTCAGTTCAATAAGTGTTGATGATGCAAAATTTGTCAATTATGAAACAAAGTGGATTCTGCTATAGCAGCTTTGACAGTGGTATCATCATCCAACTCAATTCAGTTCAGGGTTTTGTTCTCATCCAGTAGTGTCAATGGAGTCAAATCGATAATGCAGTATTGCTAAATATTAAGTGTCTTTTAAAACTCAACTAAGCAAGCCAAGGGCGACAGCAGCAAGGAACCCAAATATTATTAAAAAAATTTCATTCAGTTCCTTCTGCTTAAAGATCAGGATACCTTTGAGAATTTTTTTTAGTTATTGGTAAAGTTATCATTCTTGGTGTGAAGGGGCCTTTAGAGTGTGACACTGAAACATGGGCTTTTTATATGCTCTCATATCTGTGTGTGTGTATAAATATCAGGTTTACGGCCGTATCTACAAGGTGGTCGAGCCGAAGAGGGCCAGGCTGCATGGAGCAATGACTCAGCTGGCTGAGAAACAGGCCGCACTGGCTGATGCCCAGGGCAAACTCAGAGAGGTCAGTGCATGTCAGTCTGTCATGCACTGTATTTGTGCAAGCATGTGGGGGTGACTCTGTTAATGCTATTCGAGTGATATATGTTTGTGTGTACGTCTATAGGTAGGAGAGAAACTGGATCAGTTGAAGGGCCAATATGATGAAAAGCTGGCCCAGAAAGAAGAGCTGCGGAGGAAGTCCGAGGACATGGAGCTCAAACTGGACCGGGCCGGCAAGCTGGTGTCTGGACTGGCGGGAGAGAGAGTTCGCTGGGAGGAGACAGTAGTTGTATGCACAAACAAACACACACACACACACACACACAGTGTCACGCTAATGTTTTATATGTGGATGTGAAAATGCAGCCAGAGGTCTCCGATATGATTGTGTGTGTGTGCGATTCCTCAGGGTCTGGAGAAGAACATGTCCTGTCTGGTGGGAGACTGCCTGTTGGCTGCTGCCTTCCTGTCTTACATGGGCCCTTTCCTGTCCAACTACAGAGATGAGCTGGTCACAAATATCTGGATGAAACAGGTATCTATCTCTCTATCTATCTATCTATCTGTCTATCTCTCTGTCTATGTCTATCTATCTATCTATCTATCTATCTATCTATCTATCTATCTATCTATCTATCTATCTATCTATCTGTCTATCTGTCTGCCTGTCTGTCTATCTGTCAGTCATTCTATCTATCTATCTATCTATCTATCTATCTATCTATCTATCTATCTATCTGTCTGTCTGTCTGTCTGTCTGTCTGTCTGTCTGTCTGTCTGTCTGTCTGTCTGTCTGTCTGTCTGTCTATCTATCTATCTATCTATCTATCTATCTATCTATCTATCTATCTATCTATCTATCTATCTATCTATCTTGTCTGTCTGTTATTCTCTCATTCTGTCAATCTGCCATTCTCTCTGTCGTTCTATATATCTTTCGTTTTGTCATTCTGTCTTTCTGGCTGTCCTTGTTTTTCTATCGTTCTGTCTGTTGTTTCATCTGTCATTCTGCCTGTCTATTGTTCCGTCTGTCTGTTTTGCCTTAGCTCATCTTTAGCACCCAGTATAAACATGGTGCTAATAGCTTTTATTGATACACGTGTCAAGCAACATCACATGCATCTAGAGCACTACTGTCATTTTTTAGTGGATACTGGTTCAGTATTGCATAGTATTGCACACTTTACAGATAATATTATGACATTATGCATGTGACAGCTCTAATAATTTCTCTTTCCTCTCATTTAAATGTCCTTGCCCGAATCCTTCGCTACCCTTTTCATCTCTAGGTGAGAGAATTGGAGGTGCCGTGTTCTCCGGGGTTCAGTTTTGCGGTGTTTCTGTCTAAACCCACTGCCGTGCGCGAATGGAATATCCAAGGCCTCCCGTCTGATGCCTTCTCCACCGAGAACGGAGTCATCGTCACCCGTGGCAACCGGTCAGGCCCAGAGAGCCAATCCCTTAACGCTAATTAGAATAATGATGATATCTCATGAATAATGGGTGGTAATGAATAGTGATTGGAGAATAATTAGCTAAAGATGATAGTAGACTCAGTTTTCTGTGATTGTTCATTTATAGCTCATGCTAATTCCCTCCCTCACACATACACACACACACATACACACACACTAAACAGATTAATGGCATTTTGAGATTATGGATTGTTATGAAATAGCCTATTTATGGATAATGTGACATGCATTTATAGTGAGCACTAATATTTCTCTCTCTCTGTCCTTCCCTACAGATGGCCGCTAATGGTGGACCCTCAAGGACAAGCGCTAAAGTGGATTAAGAACATGGAGTCCAAACGAGTGAATATTTCTCACACACACACACACACACACACACACACAAACACACACACACACTCACACATTCCTATATATATTCAGTTCATAGAGACTACAGACTACATTATTTTGCAGTAAATGTCTTGGTAACAAATACAGACATCAGAGCAGAACAGAAACATTGGAAACGAGACTGCCATGATAATTAGACAGCATTAGATCTAATTCTCTATGGAGAAAAAGTAACCCACATTCAGCGCCAACATTACCTTTCCAGAGTCACGATGTCATCACATGACTCAAGAACTCCAAACTCAATCCTCTTGTGAGTTGGAGACTGCCTCCCCTGTGAGGCCGCGTCTCCTCACCTATTCTCCTTCAGCACAATACACCTTCCATTTATCACTCCCTCTGAACACAGACGCACATTAATACACTCGCTTTCTGTGCCTCTGTGTCGGGACAGAGATGGTTTTGTTTGCTGTGCATGGATGGTTGGATGGATGGATGGATGGATGGATGGATGGATAGATAGATAGATAGATAGATAGATAGATAGATAGATAGATAGATAGATAGATAGATATAGATTTGTGTTCAGAAGAATATATAAGAGGACATGCATTTTCGTACAGTCTCTCATCTCTCAGGATAATTTGCTGTTCGGCTTCAGTCTCTGTTCTTCCTCTGTCTCTTTGTCTGTGACCTTTTCCACTTCTTTGCAGGTCTTTTCTCATCTGTAGTGGTGAGTGTCTGGAGCGGCGAGTGCCATTCACACGCTACAGTTAAACGCTGACATTTAAGAACAATAACAAAATGACAGAGCTGAAGCTTTTCTGCCTCCTCCAGCTCTTCTGTCGCTTACACGTCTCATTTTCTTTCTTCGATGTCCATTTATCACTTTTGAATCATATTTATCCTCTCTGCTACCTTTACTTTTTTCTCCTTAGTTGATGTCATTATCTCGTCCTCTGTGTGTCCTTCATGTTCTCTTCTAGTCCTCATGTTCTCTCTCTCTTTGTCAGGGGTTGAAGGTAATAGACCTGCAGATGCCGGATTTTTTGCGGATCCTGGAGAATGCGGTGCAGTTTGGTTCCCCGGTTCTCTTACAGAACGTCCAAGAGGAACTAGATCCTTCACTGGCCCCCATCCTCAACAAGTCCCTCACGCGAGTTGGTCAGTCCCCAACCAACACACACACACAACTCAACATTGACTGATAAAAGTGCTTGACAATAAGGATGACAGGAGGCCGGTCGGTCAAGAGCCCGGAATGCATTTTTAGATTATTATAGTGATGTAAATTACAGGTATAATTCTAAATAAAATATTTAAAGGTTATTTAACTTTAAAAATGTATACATTTGTTGTAAATCATAATGAAATAATGATTAAGTAAAATAAAATAAAATCACAAAAACTAAATCTATGGCCTGGTTTCACAAACAGGGTTTAGATTAAGCCAGGATTAGGCCTTAGTTCAGTTAGGACATTTAAGTAGCTTTTATGAACGTGCCTTCGAAAAAAACACTTCTGGTGTGCATCTTGAGACAAAACAATGACACTGACATATTTCATGCATTCTGACTTGTCTGCACTGTTAAAGAGTTGGATTCTCATGCTAAACGTGGCCAAAATTTAAAAAAATGAGTTTGACATATGACACAGTATTTCTGTGCCAAATACACTCCTTCAGGATTCAAACAAGTTTCGGAAAGTTTTTTTTCAAGTATGGCCCTGTATGACGTCATAAAGGGCGGAATTCCTTGTATGGGCACTTCTCCCGGATTAGCGTGTGTGCACATCAACCAGAGCGAGAGCAAGAGCGCGCCCATCAACGAGCGTCACTCGGGTTACGGAAGCCGTCGTCAGCGCTGTCATTTTGTTTTTAGACCACAAAATCAACAATGTCACTAAAGAAGTGTGTTTTTGGTTGTGAGGGAAAGATAATCTTGTTCAGCTTCCCAAATAACCCAGCGTTAAGGAGACAGTGGATGCAGTTTGTTTTTCCGGAGCAGCAACGGAGTTCTGCATGTGTGTATTTTCCTGGTCACGAGTCAAAACCGCAGGCGGTGAGTGAAACTACATCAAATGTCTGTGTTTTGTTGGCAATCGGCGCGTAAGTGCATATAATGTAAACAACACGAACGTATAGGGAATCGAAAGTTATCCAGGGATAATGCCATGATGTATTTTGTGTGTGTGTGTGTGTGTGTGTGTGTGCTCGTGACTGTTTAGCTCCGCCCACTGCATGAGCTCGGCTGTTTTCGGAAAGGATTGGTACAGCGTATCTGTCTTTTATAAATATGATAAAACTAAAGACTCTTCGGAGATATGAAGGATGCAATACTACTCTATAGATACTCAAGATTAACATGAGACTGGCAGAAACTGTGTGTGTTATGTCCCCTTTAAGATATATCAGTGCAAGATACTTTCAGTTAAAACAGCTCAAACATGCATTTTAGTCTGGGACTAGCTTAAGCCTTGCCTGTGAAACTGGGGATATATTTTGTTACTGACACTTTATTTTAAGATATATTGCTGAAAATAGCAAACAGAAAAAGAAAATGTCTTCCAGTGAAATTATCACCAAGGCATTTAAAATTTGGCACAGTGATTAAAGATCCAGTGTATTTAGGTTATGTTACATGTTGTAAAAATGGAAATATTACATATCTCTTGTGTGTGTTCTGCAGGTGGGCGTTTCTTGTTAAAACTGGGAGATAAAGAGGTGGAATATAGTCCTGAATTCCGTTTCTACATGACCACCAAACTGTCCAATCCACATTACACCCCTGAGATCTCTTCCAAAACCACCATCGTCAACTTTGCTGTCAAAGAACAGGTCAGTGTTTGTGTCATTGAACTTGTTCCCATGACAGAGGTCTTTGAGGATGAAGTATAACTCTGTGTGCATCAGGGTCTGGAGGCCCAGCTGCTGGGGATCGTTGTGAGGAAGGAGCGTCCTGAGCTGGAGGAACAGAAGGACTCTCTGGTGATCAACATCGCCTCTGGCAAGAGGAAACTGCAGGAGCTGGAGGACGAGATCCTGCGGTGGGCGGCACACACTCTTACACGTGTCATGGCACTGCATTAACACCTTTATATGAGTGCCACTAACACATCAGCAACTCTAATAATCAGTGTGTTTATACTAGCAAATCTCACATTTTGCACTCATCCGTTTTCTTTGTGTGTGTACAGGTTGCTGAACGAGGCGACCGGTTCCCTGCTCGATGACGTTCAGCTGGTGAACACCCTTCAGACCTCCAAAGTCACGGCCACGGAGGTTGCAGAACAACTAGAGATCAGCGAACTGACCGAGAGCCAAATCGATACTGCCAGAGAGGTGAGAGAGAGAGGGATGAGGGGGAGGTCAAGGAGAGAGAGATGGTGTGAGGGAGGGTGCTGAAAGGGTTGCCATTGGATTAAAGATGGATTAAAGATTGCAGTTCTGAATAAGGCAGACAGATAAAAAGACTGCTGAGATGAGGATGTTGATAGCAGGAGAGGCAGATAAAGCTATAGACACCCATCTGTGTGTGTGTTTGTGTGTGTTCAGGCCTACCGCGCCTGTGCTCAGAGGGCGTCCATTCTGTTCTTTGTACTGAATGATCTGGGCTGTATAGATCCCATGTATCAGTTCTCTCTGGACGCCTACATCAACCTGTTCACCCTGAGTATAGAGAGCAGCCCCCGCAGCCACAAACTGGAGGAGAGGATAAACAACCTCAACAGACACCACACTTATGCCGTTTACAGGTCTGAAACACAAGCTCTCACACACTTACACACATGCATATCTTTACAGACGTGTGAAGGAGAAATACTTTGATACTGTATTTGAGCAGTTTTTTGGAACACTTTCACTTTACTTGCACTTCTATGCCCCAGAGGTTCATTTTTATTAAATCTTACAGATGCCTTCAGCATGTATTGATACAGTTAAAACTCTAATATTATTTTTAAAAAATAACTGTATACTATTTTAATATATTTGAAAATATAATTTATTCATTTAATGGCAATTACTCCAGTCTTCAGTGTCACATGATCCTTCAGAAATCATTCTAATGTGCTGATTTGCTGCTCAAGAGACATTTCTGATTATTATCAAAATTAAAAACTGCTTAATATTTTTGAGAAAACATCATACTTTTATGAATAGAAAGCTCAAAAGAACTGCATTTTTAAATGTAATTTTTGTAGCAATGTAAAAGTCTAAAAAAAATGTCAATTGAATGGATCATTGCTAAATAAAAGTATTAATTTCTTAAAACCCCAAACTTTTAAACAGTAGTGCATGTTTATAGCATTTATATCACAATTATGCATTCTAATTACACACAATTAAATAGACAAAATTACAGCCTGAAAAACAATATTTTTTCTTTGATTTTTGATGTCTCACGTAAACAAGTACACACATTTTTTGATATAACTTTTTAGGCATAAAACTGTTGGAAATCCAGTCAAACCGAAATTTATTCAGACACCTTCAACATTTTCTCACATTATCACAGTTTATTCGCTATAGTTAGAAAATGGTAATAAAATATGATATGAACTTAGAGTTAAACTGTGTCAGAACAAATTCATCTTGATAATGTCAGATAACTTTGATAGAAAGGTATGTAATGGATTACAATCAACCAATCAGCTGTCAGCTGTTACATTTAAGTTCACAATTAGTTAATACCAATTTAGGTCAACCAATGACCAAGCAATGCTTAATTTTGTTCAGTCTGTGGTGTAAAAGGACACATTAGCAATTAAAGAAACACTTAACAAAACTTGGTCAGGTCAAAGTGTCTGAATAATTTTGGTCCCAAATTTTTATCAATTTTACCTGTAGTCCACTGTATGAAGAATTTTTGGGTATAATACATCACAGTTGACTTTATTTTGCTATCCTCACTTACATAAATGAACTATAGTGTCCTGCACCCACTAGTAAAAAATGATATCTAGTGTCTGAATAATTTTTGGCTTGACTGTACATAAATGTAGTATATGTGTAAATGGCAGCTATTAAATTTGTTTCAATAAGGCAAAGTGATCATGTCATTTTGGGATTGATGTTTAATTCTCAAACAATTGTCATTCTTTTAAGATGCAGTCTGAATGATTTGTTCATAAATTGTTCAGAACGATTAGTCTGAATTGAAATCACAAGTTATTGGTCTGTTCGACAGCTCACACACTCTCTGAACGGTTCTTGTGAAGAACTAGTTGAAGTGAGTCATCTCTATTCTAACAGACTCTAACGTTCCCCTCCCACCATTCAACTAGGCTGTGATGTGATCAGCTCGTGCCTTCGTTTTTACCATTCACACTTTGCATTACTCTGCATGCCATATCAGTTACTTTAAAACATCTACTCAAGTATTTTTGTCATAAGTTATCTTTTTTAATGGGTTATCTTTTTATTTTTACCTCAAGTATAACTACTGGGTACTTTATGCACACACATATACAGTCACATTCAGTCATCGTGTTGTCGCTGTTTGTTGTCATCTTATGTGTGTGTCATAGATGTGATGTGTTTTAATCATATTAAGCTGATTTTCAGAGTGATGTCAGAGTGTTTGATCCATTTGCAGATACACCTGTCGAGGACTGTTTGAGTGTCACAAGCTCCTGTTCAGTTTCCACATGTGCGCCAAGATCCTGGAGGCGTCTGGAAAGCTCAGCATGGATGAATATAGCTTCTTCCTCCGGGGGGGACTGGTGAGGGCTGCTGGGGGGGGGGAGTGTGTGTGTATGCGACTCCTGATCCTGAAAGTGGATTATAGGAAAGAATTGTCTTGACTTGTTTAAAAATGAAAAAAGTTCTCATGTTACATAAAGCACTCTGTGTGGTTTGTGTGTATGTGTGTGTTAGGTTCTGGATAAGAAGAAACAGATGGATAACCCCTGCTCTAACTGGCTGTTGGACTCTAACTGGGACAACATAACTGAACTGGATAAACTGACTAATTTCCATGGACTCATGGCCTCGTTTGAGCAGTACCCTCGAGACTGGCACCTCTGGTACACCAATCCAGAACCAGAGAAAGCTCCGCTTCCTGGTAATATGTGTGTGGGTGTCAAGTTTTGTGTTCATTATGGGGACCTAATTTTAGGATAAGGTTAAGTTTAGGGGTGGGTAGAGAGATCATAAGGAATGTAACATTTCTGATTCTGATTTCTCTTAAAGGGGACATATCATGAAAATCTGACCTTTTCTGTGTTTAAGTGCTATAATCGGGTCCCCGGTGCGTCTATAAACCCAGAAAACGTAAAAAAGGAAAACCTAGTAACTTTGTATTGGTAAGCCTTTTTCTGCAAGCACGTGAAAAAACGAGCCGCTCAGATTTCTCTCCCCTTCTGACGTAGGAAGGGGATCTTATTATAATATTACCGCCCCTTAATCTGCATGTTTCCACCCAGGGCACCGCTATTTTGTTTTCGCAAGCGACAACGGTGAACAAGACCCTTGTGTGTATTTGAAAGTTTAAACACAACAAAAAATGTGAAAGAGAAGTTACTCACGAGACTTGACGTCTGACAGCCAGTTGTCTGTGTGCGTGTGCTTCAAATAAGTGCGCTCAGAAATGATCCATTAGAAGTTTAAACTGATATAGCTTTAAAACGCGAGGAAATAATACACTTTAACAATGAAAGAAGAACTATGCTATCCGTGAGAGTGATCGCGATATAGATGATAATCAAAAGCAAGCAGATGTCTTGTTAGTATTTGCAGAGAATCCGATCGAGACAGGAACTGTGTGGAGAGTGGGCGGCACGCAGCAGCTTATTCGCATTTAAAGGCACATGCACGAAAACAGCCTGTTCTTAACTGTAGTCAGAAATGGGTATTTACAACATGGATTTATAAATGATCTGTGAGGTATTTTAAGCTGAAACTTCACAGACACATTCTGGGGACACCTGAGACTTAAATTACATCTTGTAAAAATGGGCATAATAGGTCCCCTTTAACTGATTCTGATTCCTTAATTGTTTTAATAATGATTCCTTTACTGCTTTTGAGGAAGACATACACTATCGGAAATATATCGCTTTATACAATACAGGTTGTTTCAAAGCTTGAATGATTCAAAGATTAAACAGAGTTCAATTCTGCTGTAAAGCAGATACAAAGACAATAGTGTCATTACTCCGCTGGAATCAGTTCAGTGTTGATTCAGTTCAGTTCAATAACTGTGTAAAGTTAATCAATTATGAAATGAGTTCAATTCAGCTATAAAGCAGCTCTGAAGAAAACAGTGATGTCATCATCCAGCTCAGTTCAGTTCTCATCCAATAGGGTGTAAGCAAAGGTGACTTGAAGAAATATTTGGGAAAATAAATTTAATTCAATTTCCAAATGATGAGAATTTCGATAATGAATAAATGAAATGCAATTCTTGCAAAAGGTGTGTTTGCAGTGACAGAACTCATAATGTGTAACTTTACCTGGATGTGATATGAACAACCAGTCAGCAACTACGCTTCAAGTTTCATGAGCCTTAGTAAATCATGTTTGATCCGCTAAAAAAAAAAGTCTCAGTTTGAGAATCAGGTTGGATTACACTGGTCGTGGTGTATGGTTTTGATTCATTAAAAAGAATCGGCTCAAAAGAGTCATATGTTTAGGTATTAATATCGATTACACTGTAAACAGTGTATGCTTTTGAATCACTAAAAACAATAATAATTTGTTTGGGAATCAGGTTAAATTACATTTGTTGTGGTGTATCGTTGTATGTGTATGGTTTTGTTTCACAATAAAGAACAGATGAATTAAAGTCATTCATTTGGAAATCAGAGCCAATATCAGAGTTGTATGGCTTTATGTGTTCTGTCCCTATCAGCAGAAGAAGGCATGTGCGGGAACCATTAACAGAAGCAAACATCATTCAGTTCCGGTACTTTAAAAAAACGTTCTCTGCTCGTGGCTCCTAGTAAGGGGATAGAAAATATCATTAGTGCAGTATGAAAACAATGGAAGTCAATGAAAAGTCCCCTTTTAAAGTTAGTGGAGTGAAACGCATTATCAGCTTGTTTCTTAATTTCCCTCTTCATTTCTCTTTCCTCTCTCCCTTCCTGACTTTGAATGCCACGATCTGCCGCCTTGCTTTGTTTTTCCTCTCTTTCTGTCTCTGCGCAGGAGAATGGGAAAACAGCTGCAATGAGCTACAGAGGATGCTGATTGTACGATCTCTCCGACAGGATCGCATCTCTATCTGCGTCACGGCTTTTGTCATCAACAACCTGGGCTCTCAGTTCGTAGAGCCGCCCATCCTCGATATGAAAGCTGTGAGTGACACACACACACACACATATATTGGGTTTTCATGTTTTATGGGGACATTCCATAGACATAATGATTTTTATATTGTACAAACTGTATATTTTATCCCCTAAACCTACCCATCACAGAAAACTTTCTGCGTTTTTACATTTTTCAAAAAACATCAATTGTGTGATTTATAAGCTGTTTTCCTCATGGGGAAAAATGTCTCCACGAGGATTTTGGATATTGCCATCTTTGTGAGGACATTTTGTCTCCATAACACAGGGTTAACCTGAACCACACACACATACACAGAGAGAGAGAGAGAGAGAGAGAGCGAGAGAGCGAGAGAGAGCGAGCTTAGTATTGAAATGAATCAGTGAGCAAAAAAAAATATTTTTTTTTGTTCTTTATATCATTGTGGCTCCAGGGTGAGATATGAAAACAGGAAAGTTTTGTGTTGCATTAAAGTGAAATGTACCCAGATTATCCAGGACACCATTCTATAAGAAGCTGACATTTTCAGCTTTTGAACTCAGAAAATTGAATGTGATACTGCTTTATAACTTAACTCTCTGGATCTCTGGAGCACACTATAGCAACCAACACCGGGGCTTTGATTTATTTTTTTATTTATTTATTTATTTTATTTTTTTGCTGTCCTTTGTTTCCATCTAGACAGAGAGAGAGACTGCATGAAATAAATCAGATATGCTTCAGGGTTACCTAAATGTGATTGATTTTCCCCCTTTTTCATTTTTTGAGTATGCATTTTGACTTTTGCATTTACTTAGAAAATAGAACCGGTTATCTGCAGTTATACCAAAACCCATTTATCCTATGTGTGTGTGTATGTCAGGTTGTAGCGGACAGCAGCATGAGGACTCCTCTGATCTTTGTGCTGTCCCCTGGTGTGGACCCAACGGCAGCACTGGTTCAGCTGGCAGAGACGTCAGGCATGGGTCAGCGCTTCTTTGCCCTCTCGCTGGGTCAAGGCCAGGCACCCATCGCAACGCGGCTGATCAAAGAGGGAGTCGCAAATGGTGAAGTGATCTCTCTCTCTGCCTGTTTTTACCACTTTATTTATCTTCCTGTTTGTAGCTTCCTCTGCCATCTCTTAACAATCCACCCTTAAAATTCTTCAGTTAGATGAGTAGTAGATCGAAATATATCACAGTTTCCTCAACAGCACAACTGTTTTCAACACTGATAATAATCAGAAATGTTTCTTGAGCAGCAAATCATCATATTAGAATGATTTCTGAAGGATTTTGTGACACTGAAGACTGGAGTAATGATGATGAAAATTCAGCTTTGCCATCACAGGAATACAAAAATATATCGCAATAGAAAACTTTAAAATTTAAAATAGCAATGTTATTGCACATTATTTTTGTATTTTTGATCAATTACTACAGCCTTGGTGAGAATAAGAGACTTCTATCAAAAACATTTGAAAAATTTTACTGACCCCAAACCTTTTATTGGTAGTTTAGTGTATATAAGTCCACATTTTTGCAGCAAAAGCAGTTGTATTTTACATTTACAGGATTATTTTGTACAGTCTTTCTGACACTGAGAATTAAACTGTTTGCTATTCACAGTTACATTTATCATTTATGCATTTGGCAGACGCTTTTATCCGAACTGACTTGCATTGCATTCAAGTTATATTGTTTGAGTTCAGGAAAGTTGCTTTAGGGTGCTTTCACCCTTGGTTCAATTGCTTGGTCCGAACCAGAGTTCGATTGCTCCCCCTGCCCCCACTGGATTGTGTTCACATTATATTATTTGGGAGATACACATTGGGTCTCATTCACTAATAATTCACTAATCTCGCCCGGATCCTCGAGCAATGCCAAGTGTGCCATTCTCACCAGTTCTCACAATAAACACCTTTTATAAAGACCCAGATTACAGAGTTCTCATTAGCCAGCAGTACATACGCGTATATCTGCGTTATTCAGAGAAACCTCGCAGCTGAAGCTATAACGCAGCTTTTCTTCCTCTTTAACTGTATATGATCGAATGTATTTAGGATTAAATTAAATTGTATCATTTAATAATTTCATTATATAATTTTATATATGGATTATATAATACAATTAATGCAATATAGGCTACTTCAATGTAATTATAGTCATGTTAGGATGAAATATAACTTCTTAACACGATTATAAAGCCATTCAGAGTAAGTTCTTTTTGCGTACGTGTGGTTTCAGTGGTTTCTATATTTTGTAAATTTAGAAAAAAAAATATTACGAAACCTTTGATGAATTGTGATTTGTTCTTAATATCGCTCGTACGCACATTTCACACATAAATTTGTGCGTACGCATGCTTAGTGAATGAGACCCATTCTCTCTGTTTCCAGTGCGTCAGTCGTGCTTGTCAGGAAAGTGAGTGAGAACACACACAAACACACAGTTTTATCAAATCATACATCATCAATAGCAGTTAACTTCCGTGATTTAGTACGATTGCGTTCGTATCAGCAGCAAATTGTACCAGAGTTCACATGAACCTTACCACAGATCATCCTTTTTATGCGGCTCGTGTACAGTTCGTAGGTGTACACCCGAGTTCGGAAAACAGTGTTCACATCATCCAAACTAACCGAACTCTGACGTCAATCGAACTCGGATGCACACCAAAAGTGCTACCCTAATGCCGAGTTCACACTGCACGATTTTTTATACTGCACGACAGGTTTTGCGAAATCGCTGACAAATGCTTGAAATCATAGGCAAATCGCTGCTCATTCACGCGAGGGACAATCACGCAGTGTGAATTATCAAAGACGCGATCTGAGAGAATCCACGACGAGTCGCCGATGCCTGTGAGATATTTGGCATGCTAAATATCTGGACCTGTCGGCGATTCAAACTCCTGCTGTGTGAAATGTTTTCTGACCGAAAATTACATCAGCGATGACCTACAGCCAATGAGAGAGCAAGATACAGGGCAGAGGGAAGGTCGGGGAGGAGTTATAGACCAGAATATCAGTATTTTAATAGATATATTTACAATTATATCAAACAGAAACAAAACAAAGACATTTGCTTGACCAGCCGCAACAGCAGCACATTGCAAAATTATTTATTTACCTCCAACTCTCTTTGCAGAACACACAATCCTTGCTCTTTGCGTCTCTCCAAACATTTCCTCCATATTTTTTTGCAAATCAGCGCACAGACAATTTGGATCGCAAGCTTCTTGTGGGCTATCATTTTTAATAACAATTCCGGTCTTGCACGAGAACTCCAGTCTGACGCACGCGTGATCTCGCGTTGTTTGCGGACGAGACAGAGTTGTCTGCGATTCTTCCTCTTGAAAAGTCATGCAATGTGAAACCTCTTGTCGCCGATCCATCGTGCAGTGTGAACACAGCAGTGACTGAATGCTAGATAGTCATGCAGTGTAAAAAGAACTGATCTGACGAGTTTGAAAATCGTGCAGTGTGAACTCTGCATTAGATGTAGTCTCTATGTAAATGACCTCTGTTATGACTGACTGGCTTATTCACATGTGAAATGAGGGAGAATGCTACACATGTTGCTGAATACTGAATCAATATTGATGTGTGTGGCGGTCATATGTTAATGTGTTCATGATTAGCTAATAAACACCAACGTAGCAATGCTACTTAGCAATCACATAAGAACATCTGGGTAATCACACACAACACCCAAGCACTGGCAAGCACCACTCACATTTTCTTCAGAAAATGTAAAAAATATAATTTACTTTCACTTTTTATAATAATAATCAAACTCTCTTTCTCTCTGGTAGGTCACTGGGTGTTCCTGGCTAATTGTCACCTGTCTCTCTCTTGGATGTGTGAGCTGGATAAGTTAGTAGACGAGTTGCAAGTCCAAGAATGTCATCCAGATTTCCGACTGTGGCTGAGCTCCTCCCCTCACCCAGAATTCCCCATCGCCATCCTGCAGACGGGCATCAAAATCACTACTGAGCCTCCCAGGGTACACTTATACGTGTACTTTGCACACTGTAGTCAGATGTTTGAAATGGTGTGTGCTGTAATTAAAGTGGTCTTTGTGTGTGTGTGTGTGTGTGTGATTGTGTTTCTCTGTAGGGGGTGAAGTGGAATATGAAGCGTCTCTATCAGCGGGTGTCTGAGTCTCAGTTCTCTCGCTGCTCGCGGCCACTGCTGTACCGCAAGCTGCTCTTCACTCTCTGCTTCTTCCACAGCATCATACTGGAGAGGAGAAAGTTCCTACAGCTCGGCTGGAACATCATCTACAGCTTCAACGACTCTGACTTTGAGGTAAAAAGAGAGAAAGACAAGGATTTCTGTGTTTTCCTACCTGAGAAGTATGGCCCATGCGTAAATTTGAGGGAAAAAATTGCTGCCTTTTCAAATACATTTAAAGTACTTTTATTTCATGCATGATTATCTTAACTTTCACATAAACTCCACACATGTTGCTGCTTATAACTTGCATATGAAAATGCAACATGCACCAATGCACCTCTACCCAAATAATAGTATTAATAATGATAATTATTATTATTATTATTATTATTATTAAATCCTCATTTTTTTCAGTGCAAGAGAAGTAAAAGGCATGAAAGCCTGTACACAATGTCCTGTGAAAATAAATTTTTTTTTTAAAAAAAAATATGTATGTATGTAACAAATTTTATTCTTTAGGATAAACCCCTTGAGATGCATCATCTCATTTTCAAGGGGGTCCTAATACACAAAAATTAAATAACATAACACAAAACAATAAACACAAGACAAAACAATAACAACAAACACCTAATTCAGGGCTCCAGACTGTGACTAAAACGGTCGCATTTGTGCCCAAAAATATTAATTTGCGAGTGATATTTTTGCTGAGATCGCCACTGGCGACCATATAAATGTACATGTTATGATTAAAAATTGTGTCCTTTTCACCGGCATGTTCTGTGATGAGTAGCCCATCACATCTTTTGTTGTGTTGACGTAATAAAATGAGACTTGCAGTGGAAAAAACCCTCACTGAGTTCAAGCGCCAAAATACGCATCAGAAACGTGTCAGAACGGAAAATATCAGGCTTTTTCAAAGCCCTCACCTCTATCGAGCAACAACGCGGTTTCTCTTTTTTTAATTGATACTGATATGGATTCTTATTCTCAATATATTTTAATCTTTGCTGTTTTCTGTTACTGCCTGAACTTCACGTTATTTGTAGCGCAGCCATCCATGATCGCAAGAAGATTTGTACTTAACTGTCACCTTTAATATGTCACTTTTAACTTGTTTGTTAATTTTAGTAAACAATTAACAATCTTTAAACTTTTTGGCGCTCTTTAATGTGGCCTGACAGATCGCTTAGTCAGAATTATAACCTTGGAAAGCTTGTATAAAACAGCCTAACAATCATGTCACGTAATGTCAAATTTACCTCCGAAAAGCCATTCAATGCTCATAAACTCGTTAGTCAGCTAGAAAAATAACTATAGAAAGGGGCATTTTGCTAAATATATGCACTATATCACATAATCCTTATATTTTTACTTAAACTGTCTTCATGAGAAAGAATGGAAGGAGCTAAAATTAAATTCAACACTGCCCATATAATTGCATGTGAAAAAATAAAACGCGTTTATTCTTTTGTGGCACTTAAAAAAATAATTTGGCGCATAACTTTTTCCCTTATAGGAGCCAATGGCTCCTTAATTGATTTTTTTTGTCTGGAGCCCAGTAATTCAAAACAACAAACACACCACTACAAAATTACCACATAAAAAGATGAATTTTTCCCTAGCATTAATAAATATAATCATAGATATATAATCTAAAGCAATTACAACAAGTTTCAAAACAAGGAAACAAACATTTTTAAACATATCAAAGATCATACATTTAAAGGTAAATTATTCCAGTCTGCAGGAGCTTTAACTGCTTTCTTCCCAGAAACGTTCTTAACTAAAGGGGTAAAAAAAAAAAAGAATGTGAAGACAGTGAAGATATACACAGTCATGTGAAAAAGACTATTGAATTCTGTGGTTTTACGTATCAGGACATAATAAAAAATCATCTGGTCCTTGGGAGGTCTTAAAATTAGGTAAATACAACCTCAGATGAACAACAACACATGACATATTACACCGTGTCATTATTTATTTAGCAAAAACTAGGCCAAAATGGAAAAACCATGGGTGACAAACTAAGTACAACCTTACTGTTAACATAGGAATTAAGAGGGTAAGTAAATGCCAATCAGCCAATCAAATGCCTTTGATTAATTTATCATCAGCAAGTGTGACCACATCTATTTAGGCAGAAGTTTTGTCAGTTTGCTGGTCTGGAGCATTCAGGTGCCAAGGAGGAAACCACAATATCTTAGAGAAGATATTGTTTTTGTCATTTGTTGCTGCCATCAATCTGGGAAGGGTTATATGGCGATTTCCAAACAATTTGAAGTCCATCATTCCACAGTGAGGAAGATTATTCACAAGTGGAAAACATTCAAGACAGTTGCCAATCTTCCCAGGAGTGGACGTCCCATCAAATTCACCCCAAGGTCAGACCATGCAAGGCTCAGAGAAAACGCAAAACACTCAAGAGCTATACCTCAGACTCTACAGGCCTCAGTTAACATGTTAAATGTTAAAGTTCATGGCAGTACAATTAGAAAAAGACCAGACACGTATGGCATGTTTGGAAGGGTTGCCAGGAGAAAGCTTCCTCTCTCTAAAAAGAACATGGCAGCACAGCTTAGGTTTGCATCTGAACAAACCACAAAACTTCTGGAACAATGTCGTTTGGACAGACGAGACAAAAGTAGAGATGTTTGGCCATAATGCACAGCGCCAAGTTTGGCGAAAACCAAACACAGCATATCAGCACAAACACCTCATACAAACTGTCAAGCATGCTGGTGGAGTGGTGATGATTTTTGGCTTGTTTTGCAGCCACAGGATCTGGGCACCTCGCAGTTATTGAGTCGACCATGAACTCCTCTGTATACCAAAGTATTCTAGAGTCAAATGTGAGGCCATCTCAGATCCCAACAGAATGGCTGAAAACGAAAAGAATCAAGGTGTTGCACCGGCCTAGTCAAAGTCCAGACCTCAACCCGATTGAAATGTTGCGGTGGGACCTTAAGAGAGCTGTGCGTAAACAGATGCCTGCAAACCTCAATGAACTGAAGCAACGCTGTAAGGAAGAGCGGGCCAAAATTCCTCCAGAATGATGCGAGACTGATACTGTCAGAAAAAGGTTCCTTCAACTTATTGCTGCTAAAAGTGGCTCTACAAGCAATTGAATCATAGAGTGTACTTAGTTTGTCACATATGGCTTTTCCAACTTAGCTTTATTTTTGTTAAATAATGTATAATGTCATGTGTTATTGTTCATCTGAGGTTGTATTTACCTAATTGTAAGACCTGCTAACGATCAGATGATTTTTATTATGTTCTGATACATGAAACCATAAAATTCTAAAGGGTGTCCTTTCTTTTTCACATGAGTATATATATATATATATATATTAGGTCCCAAAATTATTAGGACTTTGGCAGCTTGTCAAAGTTATTATAGTTGAAAGCATGCTTCCCATCCGTGCTCATATCCTCAATGACACTGAGTATTCGCTTTTGCATCCTGGTCACGTTTTAGCCTAAATTTCGTATAATATTTTAAGCTCAAGATAAGCTGCATATTTAATATGTATTGCCTGTGGGTATAAAATTCTTATTGGAAAAAAAACATGTTTAAAAAAATACCATAAATATGATTCATTCATTGAAATCCCCACTGACCATATCTGCATCTCTGACAGCCGTATGATTGTGTTTACAGTAATCACTCCTCTGTCTTTGTCTTTCAGGTGAGTGAGAATCTTCTGAGTCTTTATCTGGATGAGTATGAGGAAATCCCCTGGGACGCTCTCAAGTTCCTCATCGCTGGGATCAACTATGGAGGACATGTGACCGACGACTGGGACCGGCGTCTGCTTACCACTTACATCAACCAATATTTCTGTCCTGCTGTTGTTGATACACCCTTCTTCAAGTGAGTTCACACACATATGCTTTTATCAAGCTAAATGAGGGCATCTGTTGTTTTATAAATGCTGTTATCTAAATCTAAAGTAAAAAACGTGACTTATTTTATTTATGAATATCCCCAAAGTAAAGTTTTGCCAGATTTAACTCACTTCTGGGGACAAATTTGTCCCCAAGCTACAGTAGTAAACCAACCCACACACACAGAATTTCTAATGTACTCTCAATTAGGTCCAAACACTGTACAATAACTTTAGTGTTAGTATGATCATCACTCTTAGTCACAGTTTTTGAATATTATGAAGAGATAGAGCGTCCCCATATGGCAAGACTGTTTGCCTGGTTCCAAAAGCACAAGAAAATCACACACACTCTCCCAGACAGATCTTCTCATTACTCGCTCACATACAAACGTTGCATTGAATATATGTCAAGCCATCACACACACGCACCCTTTGATCCCTGACACCCCTCTTTGCCCTGCGTTTGAGGATTCCCATGTGTCTTCTTCAGCTGGTAAGTCTGCCGCCACAGTTCTGATCTAATAAAGACCAACAGCTCCCCCATGGGGCCGAAAGTTGAACCTCCTAGCGTCTGGTGTCTGCTGGTCTTTCAGGACCCAGCAACACAGCATATGCTGATGGAACATCTGTTACTATAGCAACCACATCCTATAATTACCTTCAATCAGTACCTCCATGGTGACTTGAGTGCACAGCAGAGGCAGCTCTAAAGTTTTAGGCAGTAGTAAAAAGGAAATATAAACTTAGTGGGTGAAATAGAAATTGCCAGTAATTACAGTATTTGTAAAGTTTTAATGACGAACAATTTAGCTACTATCAGTTATCATATAAACTCTAGATGAAAACTAAAGACTGTGTTATTTTGGGAATGTGATAAAATAAACTGTATATCATTTTTATGAGCCAATTAAACCATTAGCACATTAAACCATTCGCACCAAATCCTTGCTAAATGACACAAAGTTGAAACATATTCACCAACTATTCCTTGCAGTGCAACTTCAAGACAAGTATAACATATGCACAAATCAGTGTTATTTTAGTAGTATTTGTATACAATTATAGTATTTATTCATATTTTGAATTGCCTTTTATTTATGTTTTCACTTTTCATTTTAATTTTACTTTAAGTTTTAGTAATTTTCCTTTTTCAGTTTTAGTAATTTTAGTACTTCAGCTTTTTTTTCTGGTGGTTGCCAAGTCTATCTAATATACAGTGCTGGGTAGACTTCTTACAAAATGTAGTTGGTTGCTGATTCCAAATTGCATGACACAATTTTTTTAAGGTAATATAATCTGATTACAAGTACTTAATTTTTGGATTCTGATAATATATATATATATATATACTGTATGTATGTATGTGTGTGTGTGTGTGTGTGTGTGTCTATATATATATATATATGTGTGTGTGTGTGTGTATATATATATATATATGTGTGTGTTAATAATTAATAGTTAAAATTAATAATAGTTAAAATTAACACATTTAATGCACCCGCCCCGCTCCAGACCTATGTAGTTCATCTTACATTTCATAAAGTTGAAGGTGATGAAGCAGGGGAACAACTCACTGTGTGATGGAGCCTATAGAATGCAGTTATATGCCCCTAAAATGCAAGATATCATGAGTTTTTGTCTCATATTTATATCATGGTATAGTTTAGCAAAATCACACAAGTAACAAGCGCAGTATCACACAAGTGCTGTTTTTGTCCCGAATAGCATGAGTGCAAATGTGATATTGATTTTATACAACAGTTCAATAAATAAGAAGTTAATATTGCGTTATATTTTAGACACAATATTGTCTGCTTTTGCTCAATTTTGCCAACAAAAATATTATCTAAAAAGCCAGAGCAGAATTGTTGTGCTTCTCTGTGTAAAACACAGCGGTGTTTTGTTTCTGAATGAATCCGTGTTTTGAGCGAATCAATCGGGTCAACCAATGATTCAATGGCCCATTCATAAAGAGAGCCATTTACTTAATTCCTGAATGAATGAATGACTCAATAGCTGCGTCCGAAATCACATACTTTCTTAAGTAGGTACTTATTTTGGTAGGTATTTATTACTTCATGGCCGTTGAAAAAGTATGTTCTATATTGTGTGAATGTGTGTAGTGTGAATGTAATCCGGATGTACTATATTCGCCATGTTGTCATTATCATGTGACCTACCAGCGACATTTGCGTCGCTTCACTACCATTCACAAATCCTCTTCCATGGCCTCATGGGATAGTAAAGTGTCCATCATATGCACACTTCAGAATCTCGCCAGAAGTAGTAGATCATTCGGGTACTTTTTGCCTACTCATTTATACTGTGTACTGTGAATTCTGACACACTTCTTTTGTCACATACTGTTTTTTGCCTACTATATACGGTAGTGCGATTTCAGATGCAGCCAAATACCGCCACCTACTGGCAGTTTCTTATTTACTTTATCATTTCATTAAAGGTATAGTTCACCTAAAAATAAAAATTCTGTCATCATTTACTCACCCTCATGTGTCTATTTGATGCTTTTCTCATTTCACACAATAATGAATTTAAATGATCTTTTGGGGATAATTTCTTGTGTAGGGTCTCCTCCTTGGTCCCTTACTATGTTCCACGTGATGGACCTCAGGCCTCATATGTGGACTTCATTGGTCAGTTACCAGCACTGGAGCATCCAGAACTATTCGGTCAACACCCCAACGCTGACATCGCCAGCCAGATCACTGAGGCTCGAACCCTCTTCCACACACTGCTGTCTCTGCAGCCGCAGGTCACCAGCACTGACGCCACCACCACTGGAGCCAGCAGGGAAGACAAGGTGTCTATACACTCTGTGCATGCTGTTATTATTGCATTTTTGTAAGGACTTTCAGCATATGTGACACTTTGAATGTGTAACTCTGTGTTTTTTTAGGTGTTGGAACTTTCTGCTGATGTTCTGCAAAAGATTCCCGCTGAGATAGACTATGAGAGTACTAGAAAGTTACTGAAGGATGACCTTTCACCTCTGAATGTAGTATTACTGCAGGAGATTCAGAGATACAACACACTGCTGCACACCATCAGGTCTGTGTGTGTGTATGTGAAAGAGCGTAACAGTCATATGTGATGTCAGATATCAATATTGACATGCTAACCTTGGCGTTTTGGTGTGTGTAGACTGTCTCTGTTAGAGCTGGAGAAAGGCATTAAAGGTCTGGTTGTGATGTCCAGCAGTCTAGAGGAGATATTTCACTGTATCCATGATGCCCGTGTGCCTTCTCTCTGGGAAAAGGTAAAGGACGACACTATAGACAGCATCATAACAGAAATGAACCTGACTGCCTTCCTTCCTTGTCCTGTTTTTGTTTAGTTAAGTTTTAGTCAACTAAATGTCTGTGAATTTTCGTCTAGTTTTAGTCAATGAAAACGTAGTCATATTGTTGTCATGGTTCAACTGATAATCACAATTATTTTGCTCAAAATTATAATCAATGATTGTCATTTGAGATATTTTTTACATTTCATCAGAATTATTACACTTTCACCCATGAGCACAAATCAGGAGAATGTCAACTCATATGCATGGTTTATTTGACCTCATCTGTTGTACTGATTTATTATCATATACATTAACACATTCTCTACATTATGAAAACTGGTAAAACAAGAAACTTCTCTCAAAAACTAAAATGGTGAAATTCCTAATAGTAATTCTAGTAATTCCAAATGACATTAATGTTTTTTTATTAAAACAACAACAAAATACACTTTGTATTGTCACGCAGAGGTTGCATAAGTTGCATAAGTGCATTTATTTAGCTATACAATCACAAATATAGTCGAGATCCATGTTTGGATTTATTACAGCTCATCACTGAGAAGGTTTGATGGCTTGTGACAAAGAACACTGACTGAATGACACTTTCATTTAAGCAGAATATTTCAAATGGAGATCGCTGAACTCCAGCTTACTTGCCTGTCAGTGTTTTCAGATGTTTGCAGTGTAAAGAGAGCGTGTGCACTGGGCAGAAAATGTATCCTTTTAACAGAAAAGCTCTGATTAGAGGATTTAAAATCTTGACAATCTGGCAACCGCAAACATGAACGCTCGTGGAAGCTTGTTAAAAAGTAAATATCTGTAATATTTTGTATCCCTTTTTTTATTCAACAAAAACAAAGTGGGATTTTGGTAACGTTTTTATTTTTTAACTACATTTTAGTCTCGTCTTTTTTTGTCAATGATATTCCATGTTGATATAGTCACAGTTATTGTTTGATCATGTTGGTGTCGTCTCTTCTTAGTCATCAAAAAAAAACATTTTTTATCAAGGATTTCGTTAGCGAAATTAACACTACTTCCTTCCTTCACTACCGTTCAGAAGTTTGAAGATTTTTTTATTATATTTCTCATATGTTTCTTTTTTAATGTTTTTATGAAGCCTCTTATTCTCACAAGGCTGCTTTAAAAAAACAGTAATATTGTGAAATATTACTACCGTTTAAAATGAACTATTTTAATATATTTCTATTTTAAAATATTTTAAAATGTAATTTATTTCTGTGATGCAAAGCTGAATTTTCAGCATCATTACTCCAGTCTTCAGTGTCACATGATCCTTCAGAAATCATTCTAATATGCTGATTTCTGATTATTTTCATCAATGTTTATTTTTGTGGAAACTGTGATACATTTTTGAAGGTTTCTTTAATTAATAGAAAGTTCAAAAGAAAAGCATTTATTTAAATTTGAAATCTTCTAAAACAATTCAAAAGTCTTAACTGTCACTTTTAATCAATTTAATGCATCTATAATGAAGAAAATTATTCATTTCTTTCAACAAAAAAAAAATCTTACCCCAAACTTTTGAACAGAAGTGTGTATGCTGTACTGTATATCTGGGCTTGCCTTCTCTGCACAGAATACATGCACTGCTTACAATCTGACCAAAACAAGTCATCTTAGAGAGTAGCATATGCTCCCTTTGAAATTCTATCTAGGTGAGCTTCTCACTAGGTTTTGGAACAGTGCTTATAACTATGAACTGCACACACCGGGTCATGTTGTAGTTGTAATACAGCCCTGCGTGAGTGTGTGAAAGTGGGCTGTGAGGTCAGAGGTGTGAGTTTAGCGGAGAGCATCAGGAGTGTGTGAATGAATGGTTGAGAGGATTGCTCTGTGAAGGATGAGGTGAACAGAGCAACATTTAGAGGATTAAACACACACACACACTCACCTTGGGTCTAAACACTCTGCTCGTTTGTTATTGAGTGAGAGCTGCTCGATTCATGTCAAGAATCCACAGGCCTCGGTCCGCATAACGTGGTACTAATGCTTTTGTGTGTGTGTGTTAAGGTCAACAAGGGCAGTCTGTGTGTGTTAGACCTTGTGTGATGCAGTACAGCCTTATTATACTGTTTGTGTGTGTGTGTGTGGTCCTGGTACTCCCTACATTATGAGGACCGAATGACATTTTTTGGTCCCCATGAGGAAACAATCATACAGAATGATCTTTTTTGAAAATGTAAAAATGAAAAAGTTTTCTGTGATGGGTAGGGTTAGGTTTAGAGTTAGGGGATAAAATATACAGTTTGTACAGTATAAAAATCATTATGTCTATGGAATATCCCCATAAAACATGGAAACCCAGTGTGTGTTTGTGTGCACGCATAGGCTTCTTGGTTCATTGCTAAGGGTAATTGCACTCAAATAAGCTGAATAAACAAAACCATGTTTACTTGAAGATCTTCAGTAAGCGTATGGCCTATATACTGATCCAAACGCCAATCCATCCATCCCTCTATTCTGTCTCTTCCTCCGTCTTTCTGCCCCTCTTTTACAAAATAAGTGGAGAGCATCCATTAAGACTTCCTCTCCAGCTGGGGCTATCCTTCTGCCGTCTGTGGTGCCTCATTACTGTCTTTCTCTTTCTCTCTTTTTTTTCCCCTCCATCCATCAGCCTATCTTTAACACTGAACGCACAGTTCCTCTGTCTCTGTCCAGTGTTATATTTTGGCAGTGACTCGTTGTATCTCTGGTGACTCTCTCTGCTCTTCCTCTCGTCTTCCCTTCTTTCATGCTCTTTATAACTGCTGGCCTGTGAGTGGTGGAGGTGTCGGGCCTCATATGTCACTTTGACACTGTTGACATAACCCGTTGTGACCTTAAAGGCTATTAAAAGATAACACTCAAACCATTTATTAGATCTGATGTCCTTTTTTACTGACCTGGGATCAGTGGTTCCCAAACTGTGGAAGAACGATAGATCCATCTCTTGATTGCAAGAACTTTTGTTCAAATAGCCCAGCTTACTTTACTTTGTGCAAAATTTAGGTCCATAGGCATCAATCAGTTATGGTAGTATTATTCATGTACTATTATAGTATTTATTAATATTTTGAATTTGCTTTTATTTATATATTTACTTTTCATTTTAGTTGTAGTAGTTTTAATAGTTTTGTTATGTGCTTTTATAATTTTTAGGGTTTTTTATATTTCTATTTAGCTTTATTTTTAGTCATTTTAGTACTTCAATTTAAACTTATTTTATTTGCGTTAGTTGCCAAGCTTTTTTTCAGCTGTATTTCAATTAACGGAAACACGGGGTTCAAGCAATCATGTGGAAAGCACAGCATTATGTTAATAAAAGCAAATTAATTTATGTGCCCTTAATGTTAACTCAATGTCAATAAGGTTTTTCTTTTCTAATAGCACACCATATGCCTGTTCTTTTTTTCCCCTCCCAGTCGTTGTTCAGTGGTGCTGAAATGTGGGCATTTGAGCAGATTTGTCTTGAAAGGCCTAGTTATGAAAATCAACAATGGGCATCATACACTTGTTCCCACGATTGTGATTCATTTGTAAATACATTATCACGCCTCTGTGCTTTATTGTGGGACCAAGGGTTTGGTTGATTATTTAGGGCCCCTCATTTTCATGCACATCTTCCATTTGGTGTGTGGGTGGCGGGAAAGTTTGGGAACTACTGATCTTACTGCTCAGATACTCTGATCATCGCAACCTTTTATCCTCGTTTATATCACTTTGTGTTGTCCCTGTTTTCAAGGGTAAAAGCGACAGCATTTATTCCGCCTAGAAATATCTCAAAACGCTCTCATTTTCATGCCAGCGAGAACCTAAATGCATAAAGGTTTTTTTATGGCACAGTGTGAAACGAAACTAATCATGAGTATTTTGCTAGTGCTGTGTGGCAGTCACTGCGTTTGAAATGCTAATTCCTTTGGCACAAGCCACACTCACATTTGATTTTTCTTTTTTTATCAAATCCAAATATCTTTGTTCTTTGAACACCAAAATAACACTGAAGGCTGAATAATTTCTTCCGTCCAAAGATTCCCAGAAAACATTGCACCATACTGTTCTGCACTGTCAGATTTATGTTAGTGTAATTGCTCAGTTTGAAGCGGTTATGTAAGATTTGTTTAAATGTCTTTTAAGTCCAGCCGTAACATTACATACTGTGGTTCAATCACTCAAGACATTCTTCATGACAGACAGTAATGCCAACAGAAACTCTTCCTTTGTGTCCTCCTCAATGGCCTTGAGCGGCAGTTCTCATAAACTGAACTCCTGAATTACACAATACTGAATGAAAGGCCTTACTGTAAGCGGAGATAGATGTCACTAAGCTATTTTGTGCCGTTTGAAGTTGATGTTTTACCCTTTACCGGATTTCATTAATCTGGTGTCAATTTCCTGCTCTGAGCAAATACTGTTACAGAACAGTAAGATCATTAATTACACCACTAAACAAGACTGGCTTCAGTAACGAGACGCTCTCTATCCTCAGGCGTACCCGTCTCTGAAGCCCTTGGCGTCGTGGACACGGGACCTGTGCCAGCGCGTGGAGCAGTTTGCTCGCTGGGCGGAAACTGCTCACCCTCCTGTCCGCTTCTGGCTGTCTGGATTTACCTTCCCTACGGGCTTCCTCACCGCCGTACTGCAGAGCTCTGCACGACAGAACAACGTGAGACTCGCACACACACAAACTCAACAACACATCATGAGACTCATACATATTCACACATACTTAACAGAGTCTTAGTACACTCTCAGGACGTCAAACACATGTGGTGAAGACTCTTTAGTGTCCTCTAATACTTGAACTAGAGAGTGTACAGTCAAAGAAACACTACCGTTCAAACGTTTGGTGGTGTTGTTAAAGAAATTAGTACTTTTATTCAGCAACGACACATTAAATTGATCAAAAGTGACGTTAAGACTTACCAAAAGTAAAGACTTTTACATTGGTACAATTTGCTGTTCTTTTAAACTTTCTTTTAATCAAAGAATCCAAAAACATTGAAAAAAATCTTACTGACCCCAAATTTTTGAACGGCAGTGTAACCATCAGGTGACTAAAATATACAGTCATGATCAAAAGTTTACATACCCCTTGCAGAATCTGTAAAATGTTAATTATTTTAACAAAATAAGAGGCATCATACAATCATGTTATTTTTTTATTTAGTACTGTGCTGAATAAGATATTTTATATAAAAGATGTTTACCTATAGTCCACAAGACAAAAATAATTGCTGAATTTATAAAAAAATGACCCCATTCAAAAGTTTACATGCATATCAAAAGTTCTCAATACCGTATGTCGTTCCCTGGATGACCCACGGCTGTTTTTTTGTTTTGTGATGGTTGTTCTTGAGTCTCTTGTTTGTCCTGAGCAGAAACTGTCCAATGTTCTTCAGAAAAATCCTCCAGGTCCTGCAAATTCTTCAGTTTTCCAGCATCTTTTGCATATTTGAACCCTTTCCAGCAGTGACTGTATGATTTTGAGATCCATCTTTTCACACTGAGGACAACTGAGGGACTCAAACACAACTATTAGAAAAGGTTCAAACATTCACTGATGCTCCAGAAGGAAACTTTTATTTTTGTCTTGTGGACTATATGTAAACATCTTTTATGTAAATTATCTTATTCAGGACAGTACTAAATAAAAATAAAAAACATGCATTTTTTTTTTATGATCCCTCTTGTTTTGTTAAAATAATTAACGTTTTGCAGATTCTGCAAGGTGTATGTCAACTTTTGATCACGACTGTATATTCATGAGTAAGAAACTGAAGATTTTCTTGAAGCCCTGTCTTTCCATTTATTCCAAGTTAACTGACCCAAAAATGAAAATTCTGTCATCTACTTACCATCATGTTGTTCCAAACCTGTATGACTGACTTTCTTTTGCAAGACAAGATATTTTGAAGAATGTTTCAACTGGTTTTGTCCATGTAATGAATGTCAGTGGGGTTCAAAACAGCATTGACTAGAGCAGCTTTTCCACCGTGGGGCCGAACGGTGCTAAGAATGGTAAGGAATGGTTCCAGTTATATTTCCATTTGAGCTTGGTTCAGCACAGCGCAATTACAAACCGTTCTCGGCCCGGAGTTCTCAGGATGGTCGCCACTCAGGATTGGTCACATGTCTGTTTCCTGTTACCAGTTTCTCTGTAGCTGGCCAAGCGTGCTATTTGAGTGACATAAACACAAGTTAATAATAAAATTAAAATAAATATCTATCATCCTCCATAATACGTTTGCTATTTACATCTTATACTGTCTGTAAACTCTTGTGTTATCAAGACAACGACTGATGCATTTGTATTAGATTCCAAAGAGCTCTGTTATCATCCCCACAGTGGAAAATGAAACCTTATCCGTACCGGCTGGGCCGGATTGGCACGGAATGGAACGGTTAAGCAATGAGACAGTTTTGGCCCGTCAGTGGAAAAGCAGCTTAAGTGTGTGACTAAGCTACAGTTCCCATCATTCTCTGTGGAAGCACAAGAATGATAAAATACACAGATAAAGCAACAATTACACACCGAATGTCTATCCTTTGCACTTCATTTTCGTGCATCAGCTCTTAAAAAGCTTCTTGGGGATTCAAAAAGAAATGTGTTCATTTTGGTCATTTTATCACTTCCTGATTACAATTTCCATACTTAAAAGTGATAGCCTCCCAAAAAGTTTTTTTTTTAAATGCAGCCTTGTATTTCTCACACAGTTTTCAATCACACCAAATCAATGGTCTATAATTCATTTGAGAAACATAACACATCCTTACTGCATTCACTCACATTCTGCAGGGGCCGCTGCGCAATCCTGCTCCATTACCCCTCTAATGCCCCAGTGATGATGTTTATTCTCGATTCCTTTTGGGATCTACAGACAGGAGTTTCGCACAACCTCAAAATCACACTCTGCTCAGCCGCTCAGTTCCTTAAGGAGCACGCCAGCAAAATGAGCTGCATCTGATGATCAAGAGACACCTGCGGCGCTTCAGGGCAGCCAATTCTGGAGCAAATGGACTGAAAAACAAATGTCCTAATATGTAATGTCCCCACACACACCCACAGGTGGCCAGTAAGAACTGAGGATACTCTCAAAGTGGGCATATGTTGGCAGTACTGTAACTGTATGTGTGTGTGGAGAGTGTGTGGAGATGCTGGCAGTGATGTTGATATCAGTGTTGTGTTTTCTGTGCAGGTGTCTGTAGACACTCTATCATGGGAGTTCACTGTCAGCATTGTGGATGACAACAATCTGCTTTTCCCTCCCAAGGTGAGTTACTGCTGCCATCCCCTGTCCATTAGGAGCTGATGCACCTGACATTTGCATATCTATCTCTCTCTCTCTCTCTCTATCTCTCTCTCTCTCTCTCTGTCTTCAGTGTCACATGATCCTTCAGAAGTAATTCAGATATGCTGATTTGCTGCTCAAGAAACATTTCTGATTATCAGTGTTAAACTGCTTAATACTTTTGTAAAACCCATGATACATTTTCTCAGGATTCTTTGATGAATAGAAAGTTCAAAAGAACAGCATTTATTTGAAATATAGAATATCTTGTAACATTATAAATGTCTTTACAGCCACTTTTGTTCAATTGAATGCATCCTTGCTGAGTAACTGTATTAATGTTATTTCAAAAAACAAAATCTTATGACCCCAAACGTGCATGTCAAACTGTAATTAAATTAATAACTATTTAAATGTATTTAACTAATAATTTAACATTACATAATGATTCTTAATGTTATTATTAAGTGTTACTATATGTATGTATAATGTGCACAAAGTATATCACATGTCATGCCTATATGCTGTTGTTTGAGGTGAAGGCTTGGTATTTAATATTAATATTAAGGTAACACTTTACACTAAGGTTTCATTAGTTAACATTAGTTAACATGAACTAATAATGAACTGCACTTCTACAGCATTTATTAATCTTTGTTAATGTTAATTTCAACATTTACTAATACATTATTAAAATCAAAAGTTGTTAACGTTAACAAAGACTAACAAATACAGTAACAAATGTATTGCTCACGGTTAGTTCATGTTAGACAATTACATTAATGTTATCACATGAAACCTTATTGTAAAGTGTTACCAATATTAATTATATTACATGATGTTCTATATAATACATTCCCCCAGTTTCACAGACGAGGCTTAAGCTAGTCCCAGACTAAAATGCATGTTTGAGCTGTTTTAACTGAAAGCAACTTTCAGTGACGTATATTAAAATATGTCAGTGCCATTGTTTTGTCTCAAGATGCACACCAGTAATGTTTTTTTCTAAGGCACGTTTAAATGTCCTAATTAAACTAAGGCCTAATCCTGGTTTATAAGCTCCGTCTGTGAAACCGAGCCATTCAATTTGTGATAATTATCTGATGAACAAATGAATCCTACTGCTACGATGACATGGTTTTTAAATATGTATGAGTTTACTTGACAGTATGCTCCCAGCCCAAATTAATATTTATGCACTAAATCTTTATTTTCATATCAGGACGTACAGGATACAATTTATTGTGATCAGAAACATATAGAGCAGTGGTTTTCAACCAGGGGCCCTCAACAAACTTCCAAAGGGGGCCTCAAGATGACTTCAAATTATTTAATATAAGACAAAACAAGCATGACAATCAGCTAAAACAACTAATCATTTAGTTATTTTTATAATGAATGTGCATCTTTCTTGTTCATGCTAAGATCTAAAATGAAGGGGGGCTTCAAATATTGTTGTGGACAATGGGGGTCCTTTAAGTAAAAAAGATTGAGATCCACTGATATAGATGGAGTATCAGAATCTGACAGAGCACAGGGCACACATTTTTTACTGTTTTAACACAGTGTCTTAAAAACAGTAAAAAGCGAGATGCATTGGAACAGGCAAGACAATCATGTATGTTTGAAATGACTGACCATTAAAACGTACATGTAGAAAACACATAAGAACAAATCCTGGGTGAACACTCCCTTAAACAATAGCAATCTTGCAAACAATTTTTCTGTTGACTTGGATGGAAACCATCAAAAAGCTCCAATCACTGGGTGATATGTAAAGTCCATGCATGCTTAGATTAGGGAGTTTGTATGCTTATGATATTTTATATAAAACTGTACCTATGATTGGTTTCCACTGGTACTCACGCCAGTGTGTCCTAATAGTAGAGCTTTTCACTTTTGAAATAGTTAATCCTGGGTCATTCTAAACCCCGGGTAAACTGAATCCTGGGCTATTTTGATGATGTTTCACACTGTACATTCCTAAATCATGGGTTAATGTCTTATTTGCATATTTGCAGTCCGAAGTGTCAGTGTCATTGATTGGAAGAACGCAGCACGTGACCTGTTTACATAAAAGCTCTAGCATTGCGCGTCCTCGTATTGCAGACTGTACTATCGAGTTCGGACTATAAGGTCACAATGAAACAGCCTCTTTTTCACTCAAATTGTTGCTTAATGTGTTTCTGTGACTGTCCAAAGCACTCAAATATGAGTACGCGATTGGCTGTCTGTTGCTAGCTGTAACATTCTAACAGTGAATCGTTTCACTCTGTACAAGTTTGGCACCGCAATGCAGGGTTAACAGCGCAAAAGCAGTGCTAACCCCGCTTCTAAATTACAAGTGTGAAGCGCTCCTTTACCCGGGGTTAAAAGCAGCGTTTAGAACGACGATAACCCGGGGTTAAGCGTATGTGTGAAAAGCACTTATGTCACGTTTCCAACTTGCATTCTTGCACTGTAGACGCCCTCATGCTCTCTCTCAATGACTTAGTTTTGCACTCGACCTTCTGTTTCCCAGGATGGAGTGCTCATCCAGGGGCTGTATCTGGAGGGGGCGGGCTGGGATAAGAAAGCGTCCTGTCTGGTGGAGGCAGAGCCCATGCAGCTGGTCTGTCCCATGCCCACCATCCACTTCAAACCCGTGGAGAGCCGCAAGAGGGTCGCCAAGAGTGAGTACACATTCTTAAAGCCCATTCACACTAAGAACGATAACTATAACTAGATGAGTAAAGTTCGTTGGGACAAACTTTGATGTTGGCTTGATAAAGCCGTATAAAAGTTTGAAAGTTTTATAAGCTTGGAAGTGGAAAGAGAGAAAAACATAAGAGTTAATTAAAAGCATTAATTAACATGTTTTAACAGGTTGCTAGCATGAATTAACATGTTTTGCTAGCATGTTTTAACATGTTGCTAGCATGTTTTAACATGCTGCTAGCATGAATTAGCATGTTAGTATGTTTTAACACATTGCTAGCATGATTTAGCATGTTGCAAACCATGTTGTTAGCATTAAATATGTCACTTGATGATTTAGCAGTTTGCTAACGTTAATATCATGTTCCTAGCATCTTTACATTTTTAGCATGAATTAGCATGTTTTAGCATGAATTAGCATGTTGCTAGCATGTTTTAACACATTTATTGGCATGTTTTAGCTTGTTAGCATGAATTAGCATGTCTCTAGCATGATTTTGCATGTTGTTATGCTGCCTTCACGTGCTATCGGAATTATATTAAAAATTAGTTTTGTAGTTAAAAAATTGGACATGAACGCCCTCTCAAGTCAAAATTTGAATGCGGTGAGCTCGTAATCCCGACTTCAAAAGTGGGAAGTACGAAATTTCCGTTAGCACGTGAAGGCAGCATTAACATGAATTAGCATGCTGCTAGCATTTTTTAGCATGTTGTTAACATTAATTAACATTGCTATCATGAATAAGCATGTTGCTAACATGATTTAGCATTTTGCTATCATGAATAAGCATGTTGCTAGCATTATTTAGCATGTTGCTATCATGAATAAGCATGTTGCTAGGATGATTTAGCATGTTGCTATCATGTTGCTATCATGTTGTTAGCATTAATTAGCATGTTTTAGCATGTCCTAGGATGGTCATTAAGCTTTGCTAGTGATAGACAGCTTAAATACTCTATTAAGTGTTTTTGTTCAAAAGTTTTTACCCCCGATTGAAAGTGTGAGACTTTTTGCAATTTTGATCGTACATTTAATGAAAATCGTAAGTCGGATCAGTTAGAGAAGATATAGCACACCGAGTTCAGAAAAGTCTGAAGGTCTGACCTGAGTTTGGTGATTGTAGCTTTAGGAGGAGATACTGTTTAAAATTTTGCTAAGAATAATAATAAGCTTAAAATAGTAGATCAGTGTGTTTGCTTTCTCAAGCCAACATAATGATAACTATATTAGCGTCCACACCAGCGGACGATATCATTCTGTTTATTCTAAGCGCGCACTGCAATTTGTCGTCTGCCCCTTTAAATGCTCGAGCTCTGAAAGCAGGATAGACTCTGATTGGCTGTCAATGTTTTTATCGTTATTTAGAACAATTTTTTTAACTATATCTTTATCGTTATGGTTATAGTTACCGTCCTTGGTGTGAACAGGCCTTTACACACAACCTTCTCTCTTGAATTCAGCTGTCAATTTATAGTCAGTCCATTCAGTAATGGTTGATGTTCGTGTGTGTGTAGATATGTACTCCTGTCCCTGTTACTACTACCCCGTGCGGTCTGGCGGTACTGGTCGGCCATCATTTGTGGTGGCAGTGGACCTGAAGTCTGGAGCTGTGCCGTATGATCACTGGATCAAGAGAGGAACCGCTCTGCTCATGAGTCTTGATAACTAAACACTCACACTTCATTAACACTCTGTCTAATTTTATACAGTGTGCTCAACAGAAGACAGGCACTTGTTAGCCCTCTTACACAGCGGGTAAATGTCATTTAAAAAGGAGAATGTAACGTGCTAAATCATATATTGAAAAACCCATCGCAATTTGTTATGTTTTATGAACTTGCAGAATTGTAAATGAATTAAAATGTGTTTAATAAAGCAGACAAAACAGCTCAGCATTTTTATATTCAGGGCTGTTGCAGATTTTTGAGACATAAAAGTATTAGACTGTTAAAGTATTTAACAGGCAATAGTTTCATTTGATTGGACAGTACATGCCTGCAGGATGTCAGCAAGAGGCTGTCAGTCGAATTTTGTGAGAATCGACCAGAAGGTGGCACTACAGTTGATGAATTTACTTTTTAGATCTCAGGAATGATGTGAACTGGAATACAAGTTTGTTTATTAATTAATGATTTTTGGACTGTCATTGTCCAGCTTAAGTAAGTTCAGTGTTGATTCATTTCGGTTGTAAAAATGAAGCTATTATTTTAGTTAATTTACCTATACAGCCGCTCTGGAGAAAACTGTGATGTCGTCATCCAGCTCAGTTCAGTTCTCATACAAAGGTGTCACTGCAGACAGATCAATAATATTGTTGAATATTAAGTTCACTACTCATATAGATATGCATTAATGCATTTAAAGGAAAGGGCACATATATCAATATTCAAAACCATGATCGACAATGCAGTGATAGTACATAGATAGATACAGTGTGATAGGTTGGCATCATATACAGTATAATATTTACACTACCGTTAAATTTTTTTTATTTTTTTGAAAGAATATTATGCTCACCAAGACAAATTTATTTAAGTGTCAAGTACACTTTTCTAGTAGTATGGCAGACAATGTATGTGTGTGTATGTATGTATGTATGGTCATAATGTTATGCCTGATTGAAGTGAATAACACTTATCTCTTCATCACGGCACCTGTTAGTGGGTGGGATATATTAGGCAGCAAGTGAACATTTTGTCCTCAAAAGTTGATGTGTTAGAAACAGGAGAAATGGGCGAGCGTAAGGATTTGAGCGAGTTTGACAAGGGCCAAATTGTGATGGCTAGACGACTGGGTCAGAGCATCTCCAAAACTATCAGAACCAGTTAATGCTGGTTCTGATAGAAAGGTGTCAGAATACACAGTGCATTGCAGTTTTTGCATTAACAGTGGGGAGAACAAGTATTTGATATACTGCCGATTTTGCAGGTTTGCCCACTTACAAAGCATGTAGAAGTCTGTAATTTTTATCATAGGTACTCTTCAACTGTGAGAGATGGAATCTAAAACAAAAATCCAGAAAATCACATTGTATGATTTTAAAGTAATTAATTTGCATTTTATTGCATGACATAAGTATTTGATACATCAGAAAAGCAGAACTTAATATTTGGTACAGAAACCTTTGTTTGCAATTACAGAGATCATACGTTTCCTGTAGTTCTTGACCAGGTTTGCACACACTGCAGCAGGGATTTTGGCCCACTCCTCCATACAGACCTTCTCCAGATCCTTCAGGTTTCGGGGCTGTCGCTGGGCAATACGGACTTTCAGCTCCCTCCAAAGATTTTCTATTGGGTTCAGGTCTGGAGACTGGCTAGGCCACTCCAGGACCTTGAGATGCTTCTTACGGAGCAACTCCTTAGTTGCCCTGGCTGTGTGTTTCGGGTCGTTGTCATGCTGGAAGACCCAGCCACGACCCATCTTCAATGCTCTTACTGAGGGAAGGAGGTTGTTGGCCAAGATCTCGCGATACATGGCCCCATCCATCCTCCCCTCAATACGGTGCAGTCGTCCTGTCCCCTTTGCAGAAAAGCATCCCCAAAGATTGATGTTTCCACCTCCATGCTTCACGGTTGGGATGGTGTTCTTGGGATTGTACTCATCCTTCTTCCTCCAAACACGGCGAGTGGAGTTTAGACCAAAAAGCTCTATTTTTGTCTCATCAGACCACATGACCTTCTCCCATTCCTCCTCTGGATCATCCAGATGGTCATTGGCAAACTTCAGACGGGCCTGGACATGTGCTGGCTTGAGCAGGGGGACCTTGCGTGCACTGCAGGATTTTAATCCATGACGGCGTAGTGTGTTACTAATGGTTTTCTTTGAGACTGTGGTTCCAGCTCTCTTCAGGTCATTGACCAGGTCCTGCCGTGTAGTTCTGGGCTGATCCCTCACCTTCCTTATGATCATTGATGCCCCACGAGGTGAGATCTTGCATGGTGCCCCAGACCGAGGGAGATTGACCGTCATCTTAAACTTCTTCCATTTTCTAATAATTGCGCCAACAGTTTTTGCCTTCTCACCAAGCTGCTTGCCTATTGTCCTGTAGCCCATCCCAGCCTTGTGCAGGTCTACAATTTTATCCCTGATGTCCTTACACAGCTCTCTGGTCTTGGCCATTGTGGAGAGGTTGGAGTCTGTTTGATTGAGTGTATGGACAGGTGTCTTTTATACAGGTAACGAGTTCAAACAGGTGCAGTTAATACAGGTAATGAGTGGAGAACAGGAGGGCTTCTTAAAGAAAAACTAACAGGTCTGTGAGAGCCGGAATTCTTACTGGTTGGTAGGTGATCAAATACTTATGTCATGCAATAAAATGCAAATCAATTATTTAAAAATCATACAATGTGATTTTCTATATTTTTGTTTTAGATTCCGTCTCTCACAGTTGAAGAGTACCTATGATAAAAATTATAGACTTCTACATGCTTTGTAAGTGGGCAAACCTGCAAAATTGGCAGTGTATCAAATACTTGTTCTCCCCACTGTAGGGGCTGCATAGCCGCAGACCAGTCAGTGTGCCCATGCTGACCCCTGTCCACCGCTGAAAGCACCAACAGTGGGCACGTGAGCTTCAGAACTGGACCACGGAGCAATGGAAGAAGGTGGCCTGGTCTGATGAGTCACGTTTCCTTTTACATCACGTGGATGGCCGGGTGCATCGTTTACCTGGGGAACACATCGCACCAGGATGCACTATGGGAAGAAGGCAAGCCAGCAGAGGCAGTTTGATGCTTTGGGCAATGTTCTGCTGGGAAACCTTAGGTCCTGCCATCCATGTGGATGTTACTTTGACACGTACCACCTACCTAAGCATTGTTGCAGACCATCTACACCCTTTCATGGAAACGGTTTCCCTGGTGGCTGTGGCCTCTTTCAGCAGGATAATGTGCCCTGCCACAAAGCAAAAATGGTTCAGGAATGGTTTGAGGAGCACAACGAGTTTGAGGTGTTGACTTGTCCTCCAAATTCCCCAGATCTCAATCCAATCGAGCATCTGTGGGATGTGCTGAACAAACAAGTCCGATCCATGGAGGTCCCACCTCGCAAATTACAGGACTTAAAGGATCTGCTGCTAACATCTTGGTGCCAGATACCACAGCACACCTTCTGGGGTCTAGTGGAGTCCATGCCTCGACGGGTCAGGGCTGTTTTGGCAGCAAAAAGGGGACCAACATAATATTATGGTCATAATGTTATGCCTGATTGGTGTGTGTGTGTGTATATATATATATATATATATATATATTAGGGCTGGGTATTGACACAAATTTCATGATTGGATTCAATTTCGATTCACAAGCTTGCAATTTTTTTTATTATATTGGATATGTAATATGGTGCATATACGGTATTTAGCAAAATGCTTCTCTCTAGAGTTCATTTTTCTAGCTGACTATCGAGCTTATGGTCACTGAATATGGCTTTTCTGAGGTAAATGTGACGTTACGTGACATTGTTTACAAGCTGTTTTATTGACGTCTTTCAGCGGTTGAAACACTGATTGAGAGATTACATGAGACATGATATGGATTTTGGCAAGTTGTACTGTATCTTTTAACATACCTTCTGATGTTCATTCATGCTTATTTCACGCTCTAACTGATATTAAAGCATATATATATATATATATATATACATACACACTGTATATATACATTGTCTGCCGTACTACTAGAAAAGTGTACTTGCCCGGGCAAAAAACTCTTGCATTGTCAACACGAGATCTTGACCAAAAACGTATGCACCTCTTGATGGAAATAACATCACAACATTTATTTCCATGCATCAATTTTTGGCCAAGATTGACAATGCAAGAGCACTCTGTAAAGTCTCCTCCAGCACATCCCAAAGAATTTCAATGAATTTAAGGTCTGGACTCAGAGGAGCCAATTCATGTGTGAAAATGATTCTTCATGCTCCCTCCCAACCATTCTTTCACAGGCTAAGACCGTTGCTTTTCACCCTGTACATGCTACCACTGGGAGATATTATTAGGAAGCATGGCGTTAATTTTCACTGTTACACTGACGATACTCAGCTCTATATTTCTTTGCGCCCTGACGAAACTTACCAATTCACAAAATTATGGAATGCATAGCTGATATAAAAAATTAGATGACTAGTAATTTCCTACTGCTAAATTCTGAAAAAAAAAACGAGATTCTAATTATTGGACCAAAAACCTCAGCACGTAGTAACCTAGAATACTGTCTAACACTTGATGGCTGCTCTGTCAAATCTTCGCCGTCAGTTAGGAAACTGGGTGTGCTCTTTCCAATCTTTCATTTGAAAGCCATGTTTCTAGCATCTGTAAAACCGCATTCTTCGATCTTAAAAATATATCTAAATTACGACATATGCTCTCAATGCAAAATGCTGAACAGTTAGTTCATGCGTTCATGACCTCAAGGCTGGATTATTGTAATGCTCTACTGGGTGGTTGCCCTGTATGCTTAATAAATAAACTGCAGCTGGTCCAAAACGCAGCAGCTCGAGTTCTTACTAGAACCAGGAAGTATGACCATATTAGCCCGGTTCTGGCAACACTCCATTGGCTCCCTATTAAACATCGTATACATTTTAAAATCTTTGCTAATTACTTACAAAGCACTAAATGGTTTAGCTCCCCAGTACTTGAACAAGCTCTTAACACATTATAGTCCTTCACGTCTATAGTGATCTCAAAACTCTGGCCAGTTGATAATACCTAGAATATCAAAATCAACTGCAGGCGGTCGATCCTTTTCCTGTTTAGCACCTAAACTCTGGAACAGTCTTCCTAGCATTGTTCGAGAAGCAGACACACTCTGTCAGTTTAAATCTAGACTAAAACGCATCTTTTTAACCTGGCATACACATAGAACATTATCAATTCCTATTATTCAAATCAGTTAAATGATTGTTAGGCAGAATATATTAAGTTAACCGGAAACGGGAACACTTCCTATAACACCCAATGTACTCGTTTACATCATAAAAATGGCATCTGCGCTAATATTAGTCCCTCTGTTTATCCCGAGGTTTACTGTAGTCTGCCGGATCCAGGCCATATCCTGATCAGATGGTGGACCTGCGCCTAGACACGACCACAATGCAGCCCTGAAGTGTCAGCAGAGACCGTGTGACGGGCTCCTTCACTTCACTTTCCCTCTGTACAGATGAAAACGTTATCGAAATTATAGGAAACGACTAAAAGACGCTGTATTATTCATGCCAGACAAGTAATTTGGCAGTCATTTTTTAAAGGAAAAACTACGCGCCTGCGCGCATACGTATTCAAACACGATTGCATATGGACTAAACACGTAATGCTTACATGCATGCTGTCATCGTTCTCACAGATTTGTGGGTTTTTTTTAAGTTTACACGAAGCAGGTATCGTTTCAAAATTATTTCAAAACCTGTTTCAAGGTTTGCGTTGTCTAGCCGCCGGGCGCTGTTGCTGTGCGGATGAGCGGCCAGAACGCATTGAGAGTTTTCTGTTTTGGTTAAAAATGGTGTCGTGTAAGTGGCACCAAAGTAAATAATAATTAATGATTTCCTACAACGGAAATGAATCAATCAAAAGCTGCTGTACAGCCAAAACAATCTCTCTTCCATTAATTTCCTATTATCATTGTAAAGCTGTTTTGAAACAATCTATATTGTAAAAAAAATTTTCAAAATTGTGCAACTGTGATCCAGTTAGTTGAAACTTACCACCAAACCATCTGTAAGTTTGACAGTTGTGGTCATTTACTAAATTGTTTTCACAGTCGGCTTGAACCTTGATGATTAACGTATGCGGGTATATTTGCTCTTTAGAGCTGGAGGGAGAGAGAAGCGGTGACCTTCTCAGGACACTCATAAGATTGAGGGAAATTCTTGGAAGAAGAGAACAAGAGAACGGAGAAACTGGAAGAGAAGAATAGTTCTGAGGGAAGGGGAGAGTGAGGGTGGCCTCCGTGTAAAGCTGCATTCACTCGGCCATCCTCTTCTGAAAGAGCCAGACTTGCTCAGACTGTAAGGAGCTCTTTATTCAGCCACAGGTCTGTGTGTCTCTGTACCTCTAACTGGTTGTTGGGGTGCTCATAGCAACATGTCTAATTCACATTCAAATTGGCCTCCAAGGCGCCATTGTAATCTTTTAGAGTACTTCAGATTTTTTTTTTTCTTAAAAAAAATGGAACTTAAAAAGAAGAAGGGAGAGAAAGACATCTTTTGAGTCGCGAAATGGAGGATGAAGTCCCCAGGGTTTATTCATCATCCCCAATGTTCCCACCTCAGACCCATTGAGACTGTGAGAGGGGTCGTTCACGAGAAACAACTCGCATTTCCTCGCATGAATCTGACACTTGTTGCTGCCGAGCAGCTCAGGGAGAGATGCAAAAACGTCAGTGTAAGACAAGTTTATCCAGATTTCAGTCTGTACCCTCCTCTCAGACACCAGATGAGATCTTAATAATGGTCTGGGAGTGCCAGCTGAGGACAAATGGACAATCTGATTTGCGTTTTGAATGATCTGGTTCCCTCGGGGACATCAGTACAGAGTCTCGCTACATTTGATCCGACATAATCGAGTTAGCTCCTCACTGTATAGTATTGCATCAAACAAACGTCCTCCATCTGTGTATTCAATTATGGCAGTAAAACACCGACCACAGTCATTCCATGAGGAATACACTGAAAACACACACATATGGCCTTCCACTCCACAGGCATGTGTCATCATACCATACACAACTACACTGTAAAATCCAACAGTTGTTCTAACTACCTTTACTTGATGTCTTAATTGTAAAAAATCTAGTAATCGTTTCTATTCACATACTATGCCTTGTTTACTCAGAAAACCCAAGTTGAGATTAATTGATTTCCTCCACTTCTGCTGTTATCTTTCTCTAGTTGCATTCACTCATTTCCCAAAGTCACCTTGAATGTTGAAATGTCTGAAAATTTTGAGAGAAAATCACATAAGCTGACTTCATAAATTGATATTGATTTAGTTTTAACTCACCATTATGGTGATCAGTGTTCCCTTTGGTTGGGCACTTGGGACTTTTATTTTATTGTAATTTTCTTCCTATTGATGCAGCAAGAAATCACAGTTATTTGGTTTCAAAGGGAAGTTGCTTTTAAAAGGTGACCTAATGTCTAACTAAATCATTAACTTGTCTATTTTTCATGTTGAATAATGATCTTTTAAAATTTAATTCTAACACTTATGTCATAATCACCTTGTGAAACTTTTAATTGGGTTGATATAATCCCTCTATATTTGTGACAATATCTTGCAATTGACCATGCTTGAGTCACACACAGACTTCAACATTCAGCATGCAAAACACAACAATGGTAACAACAATGGTAGCTATACTAAGACCCCGCACACACAGAGACACGTTTAGCTGTATACGTAAAAATTTTGTATCGTATTGGCATTTCGTCCAGACGGATCCGCCGTTTTGGGAGCCTGAAACCGCTATTTTTTTTAAACCGGTTCCCAGAGTGGATAAATCTGAAACGACACCCTTGTGTTTTTGTGTGTACAGCCAATCCGTATATTTTGTGAAACGATGATGTCATCACCCCACGTCTCGACCCTAGTCAGACACCGCATGTGTATGCTCCAAGTCTTCTCCGTTTTTAGTGCATCTCTGTGGCAGAATTACAGCTTTCGTGTGTATGCAGATATTTCTTAAGACGAGGGAAAAAAAGATTGGATAGGGAAAGCTCTGGCTTTGTGTGGATGTGGCCTAAGCCAAGAGTAAATATAAAGTAAATGATCAAGTACTCTCTACAGTTCTTTTTTATAGTTACTAGAGCTCTTGTGTAAGTGAACTATACTAAGCATTTGTCAGTACAACATACTATTCCTATTTCACTTAGTTTTTTAAGGCATTTGGTTTGCATGCTTTTTTAAGTAAGTCTAACTAATTAGATTTTACAGTGTACTACATTCATTACAGAAACAAACTACACCCACCTGTGATCTTTGAATTAAATTTGACCCACCATAATTTTAAAAAATCATTCATTTTTGATTGCAGTGCAACAGGTTTCTAGACACAGTAATGAAATAAATTGGTCCCCCTAAAAAAAAAAGAGAAAATCTGGTCCCAAACTGTATGTGTGAAAACTTGTTTATAAATAATAAGGTAGCACTTTATTTTACAGTACTGTTCCTCATGTACATATGTTCTTATTATATTACAATAACTGGGTTATAACTAGGTACTAACCCTGAACCTACCCCTAAACCAAACCTTAACCCGTGTTACCTTATATTACCCAGGTCTTTCTTAGGAAGTACACTGTAAGTACCAGGGGTTACACAGACTGTTGACTTTAATGCCTTAGGCTTGACGTCGACGAGTCGCTGATCATATAGATACACTGTAAACCCGAATAAGTTGGCAAAACTCAAAAAAAGTGAGGTAATCAGTTACATCAAATTTTTAAGCTAAGAAATTTAAAGTTTAAGCAAGCAGAACTTGCATATTTTTATTTTTTATTATTTGAGTAAGCTCATTCATACATTTAAATTAAAATGATCATGTAATATTTCAACTTAAATGTTTTTAGTGGAAATTTGGCTAGCTTTAACTGGCTAATTAAATAAATGCTACCTTGCTAAATGGTAACTTTGATAGCATTAGCATAGCATAGCACTTGCTGAATGAGTATGACAATATAGAACATTTAACATATATCTGTTCTGAAACTAAGCTCATGCTCCACTCGTCACCATGATGGAAACCCCCCAAAAAACCCAACATAACAGAAACTCTTCTAAACTAGCATAAAAAAACATTAAACACTACTAAATATCCAACTTAACATTAATCTTGCACAAAAATAATTATAAAACACTTAATTTTAACATTTACTCTCCCTTTGAGTGTCATGGCAAAGCATGCTGGGAAATAGAAATCCCAGCCCAGTTTTAGTTACATTTAAGTTTGTTTAAATTAAAAGAAACAAGTTCATAAAACTCAAAACAATGAAACAATTCAGATTACTTAAAATGTGTCAGTTTTGTGAACTCAAAAGAAAAAGAAAGTTCTAAATACTCATTAAAGTTAATTTGTTTGAACTATTTTGTTTAATTTGAGTTGGCTCTACTCAAACCAATAATTATTTTGTGCGTTAGGGTTTACATGTAACCTATATAACAGAATATTGTACACGCAAGTTAATCGCCGTTCTAAACTCACTAATGCATTCATATAAATGTAACCGTGCTACTCTATCTGTATCTGATTTACAATGAGCAGAAATCTGTGAGAAATATAACGACGAATATAAAAGACAAAAAAACTGATAAAAATATAAGCTGTTATGTAGGAGCAATAGCCTTGTGGGCAGCGCTGTGTCATAATGACGTCATCAGTGACTAGTCGACAAAGACTCAAATTTAATCACATAAATGTCGACCGAAAAATCTGAAGTCGTTCAACCCCTAGTATGTACACATAAGTGCACGTAATTCTTAGGTAACACTTTATTTTGATGGTCCACTTTAGACATACTAACTATAAGTAACTTTGCAACTACATGTCAACTAACTCTCCTAAGAGTAGACTGTCTGCTTAATATCTGCTAACTCTTTATTTTTATGCTCCTCAACACACATTCTACTGACTATATTTGCAACTACATGTCAGTTTAACCCAAACCCTAACCTAACAGTCTACTAATAGGCCCTACTCTAATGAGAGTCAGTCTAAAGTGGATGAATGTCTAAAGTGGACCATCAAAATAAAGTGTAACCGATTCTTGTGTTCACCAAGCCTGCATTTATTTGATCAAAAATACAGTTTGATCAGAAATATATTTCATAAACTCGGCTGTCCATGTATTACATTCACACTTTTGCATTTATTAATTCTTGACTGTAGTGCAACAGGTTTAAAGACACTCTTAATGAAAAGGTTTGGTCCCACACTGTATTATGCAAAAAAAATAAAAAATAAATAAATAATAATAATAAAAAAAAATATATATATATATATAATATATCTCAACATTTCATTACCTAATGTATTTAGGGGTGGGGGGGAATCATAAATGACCTGAAGACAATAGAAAGGTTAATTCACTAGAGATGACAGAAAATCAATACATCCCCATCAACACTACCAGCCCCACATTATCCCTCAAAGCCGCGCTGGGAATGGGAAAGGGGGGACGGACACCCTGCTCTCCGCTCAGATGGAGTGAGTGAGTGAGTGAGTGATGGTGGTGGAATCTGGAAGTCTCGTGCGTCCGGGAGAAACGGAGGCGGGGCGGTGCGGGTCCAAGAGAGACTCGTCCACCGAAAATAAACCTGCATGAGGGGGGAAACGAGTGCTTGGGAGGAGGAGAAAGAAGGAGAGAAGGGGAAGCAGCTCGAAAGAGTGCGGAGGGAAACAGGGAGAGAGAGAGGGGAGTGCCTGCGTTTGCAGTGGATTAAAAACTGCGCATTTTCCAGACCCGCATCATCATCTCCCCCTCAGATGAAACTCGTGAGTGGACATGAGGGTCTCGCGCCGTGGCACCATCCTCGCTTGGCCATCATATTACGAGTCGTGAGATGCGTGCGTACGCGCGTGCGTTTTGGGGGAGAAGACTCTGGAACAATTTTGCGCGCTGATGTTTGTGTCACATCATCTCCTCTTACAGTGGTTTCATAACGCAGCTGCGCCGACATTTTACAGTGTGCGAATCAAAACCCCTCATGCATGACATGATGAAGGTGCTGGCGTCTCGCGCTCTGCGGCGTTCATTCACAGCGCGAGGCGAAAGCAACTGCGCAGTTGCTTTTTTACCATGCATTTTTACAATGAGGACATGCGAGGAGAAGAAGAAGAAGCCACCTCCCAGTTTGACTCTCCGTGCATTAGCAGGTAAAGACAGACACTTTCTGGACTTTATGCACCACGCAAACACTGCATGTGGATTGAGCATCTCGCGCCTGTTCTGTTCTAACATCCGTGTTGTGTGGCCATGAGTCACTAGGTGTGAAATACACAGAAAGCGTGATTAATTTCCGCCTTCAATTTCCTTGCAGGTTGATGAAATTCACAGTCGTTATGTGTTGGTTGCAAACAGAAAGTAAGTGAAGGTTTCCATATGAGTGGTGGATAAAGTTGCCCAGCCTTTACCAGTAACACGGGTGAGATCACAGTTAATGTGAACCGGGAAGACTGTGGGAGTTTAATATTACGTAATCGTCTGCTGAAATACTATTAGGGATAGGTTTTTTCCCTTAGTATTAATGAATGCAAAGCTCACATTTGTTATAGACGCGTGTAAATCAAACCGTGCTGTTGTGTGAGGGTTTGTAAATGATTAGAAGTCGGATCATCGCTGAATGAGATTCGGGCCTGGAAGTGGGCGCTCAAGGGTGTCGCATTTTTTTTCTTTCGGAAATGTCATGTGGTGAAGTTGTGGCGGGATCAGAGATTTTCCAGGAAGAACATTTGAATTTTTTTCTGTTTTCTCTTCCTCTCTTCTGCTGACTATACGTCGCCGCCCCCTTTTCCCCTGCTGTGTGTTGTCAGTGTGACCGCAGGGTGGCGCTGCCGCACCGCTGAAGCGCCTCCCCTCAGAGCGTTCTAGATTCACTCTGAAGCTGCCACGCTTTTGGGAAGGAAGAGTCATGGCGGACGTTAAAAAGTGCACTCAGTCATTTTTTTTTTTTACCCCAAATCAAGTTTTGCACATAATGAAATGAATAGTGCTATTTGAGAAATATATTTAAAATGATTTACACTATTATTATTGAGGTGAAGACTCTAGTCATATCAATCTAACACAGGGCTTTTCAATCTTTTAGGTACCATGGACCCCCAAATATGATCATCCCTGTGTGAGGGACCCCCATCCTAAAATTTATAAAGCATCTGTATTTTATAAACACTCAATTTATATATATTTTTTTGTAAAACACCACTTTTGAAGAAAAAAATGCATATTGTTATGTAGTGTGAAGATGAAAATATAACTTTGTCAATTCTTTCACTGTTTTTTGAACATTTTTACTGAAATGTGTCCTGTGGTGTGACACAGCATTAGGAATATTGGGGTGTCTCACCAAAGGACAACAGAAATGAACACTTTTATAGTGGTTCCAAAAAAGTTAAATATTTGAACAATTCTGAGACAAAATCTTACCATGTGCACATGTCATGGGCTTCAGTAACATGACCTTGAATGGGGTCCTTCAACTAATTAAACTTGTAAGTGGAATTGCCCGATTTAAACTCAGGATATGGTGTCAGACCGGAGGACATGGTTTTCAGTGACAAAATGTATCAAGTTCCTACATCTTTAGAAATATATGGATGAAAAAAAGATTGTCATTTACTAAAAGAGACACTTGTAAAATTATGCCTGAGGTATTTAACATTTGTATGCGTTTCTTTTTAATTTATGAAAGTTGTCATTTATTGAACCGTGCTTGAGACAGTCACACCATAGGACAATTTTGAGATTTGGCTCAAAAATGTAAAGAATCGGTTTTTATATCAACACGTCCATGTAAGACAAAAATGTTTAACCATTTACTACTAATTATATTCATTTTTATCTTGTGTGACAGTGAAAATGCCATGTCACGACAACAACCCATATACAAAAAATAATATTATAAATCTAAAATTAATATCAGTTACATTATTATATATTTCGTTCTACTCAATGTAGTAATGTATTGTTATATGTATTGTTATACGTATTATTTATTTCTTGTTTATTTATTTAATTTTAATCAAATTTGTATTTATTTATATTAATAATTTTTATTTTATTTATTAAAGTCTAATTTAAGATATTAATTACTAACAATTTTTTTTTATTTTAATCACATTTTTTATTTAGATTTAATTTATTGCTTTACTCATTTATTGTAATCTAATTATTATTATTTATTTATTTTTATTTTTTTACATGACCAGTCGTGTCATGCAATTGACCGAGTTAAAGGGATAGTTCACCCAAAAATGAAAATTACCGCATGATTTATTCACCCTCAAGCCATCCTAGGTGTATATGACTTTCTTCTTTCAGACGAACACAATCGGAGATATATTAAAAAATATCCTGGCTCTTCCAGGCTTTGTAATGGGAGTGAATGGTACCATTTAATTTTTTTTGAAGAAAATCCAGAGCTTCCCACTGGTATTTACGACTTTTGTGGTGGCGTTCATGTGCACTCAACTCGTAAATACTATTGTTACGACATTTTTTTTAAACATATTTTTTACTTGAACGCACCATACCTCTGAACCGACGCATGATGTATTGACGAACGCGGAAGTGCAGAGAATAGAGCAAAACCAAACACCAGACACAAAAAGTCTAAAACGAGAATTTTTAAAGAGAAATGTTGGAGGAGCTTGAGTTTGTTGCCCAGCCCTATTTGTTTGAACCGCGAGAGGCGTCTACTCTCACCTAAGCTTACGCTACTCCTACATCCTACGTCATGCGTCAGGTCAGAGGTCACTCTTCTGCTGGAACACGACTCGTGTACGGCTATTACCGGAAGCCAGTGATTATGGTTTATAAAGTTTTAAATATGGATATTTTTCTTACACAAATGCATGGCTTCGCTTCAGAAGGCCTTTATTAACCCCCCGGAGCCGTGTGGATTACTTTTATAATGGATGGATGCACTTTTTTGGGCTTCAAATTCACCGTGCCATTCACTGCCATTATAAAGCTTGTATTAGCCAGGACATTTTTTAATAACTGATTTTGTTCGTCTGAAAGAAGAAAGTCATATACACCTAGGATGGCATGAGGGTGAGTAAATCATGGGGTAATTTTCATTTTTGGGTGAACTAACCCTTTAATAATATGTAATATGCACTTTCAGTGCTTAGCGTGAACACACAGAGGTCACAGCCGCCACACTACATGAAATGTGCGAAAATTTGTTAGCACTAACGAATATAAACAACAGCCATTATTATGTGTGGTATGAGGCATAAATAGAAAATAGAAACAACAGCTTTGAATGACCAGCGTCATTCATCCAGGCCTACAGGTGTCAGTATAAAGTCTGAACCACTGGTACTTTTGGGACGAATAATATAAAGCTAAAATAAAAACAAAAAACCTTGTAATGTAAAATTAAAATAACTTGCAAAATCATTCATTATAATTCACTACAGACTTCCCACTCGTAAATAGGACTTGTAATTACGACATATCCGACTGGCACATTAGTTTCAGCGATTCTTATTTTGCTTCAGCACCCAGATTTTAAAAGTTGTCCTAACTACACATGATGATGATTATCTTTATATACAGTTAGCAGTCTCCTGATCTCTGAGAACCTCTCAGAACAGACCTGGGTCACATTACCAGATTGTTTTACAGGACTGTTGTAACAAATACTCTCTCAAAATGAGTATTTTTATGAATGCTCTTTGATTTCACGATTAATCGTTAAAAGGTCTCGAGTCGAACACCCACACGTTCTCATTACTAAATGAAAATGATTCGGCCATGTCTATTAAACCTTTGACAATCAGACTGAACATTCAGACCTGACCTGAGTTGAACAGTATCAAATATTTATCACAGAAGTGCTGGGATAAAAGTTTATAATTCGGATGTAAACACTGATGTGTACGGCGATCAAACCAGGGCAAATCCTTTTGAAACGTGATGCTTCAAATAAGGATTGTATCAATTACATCATTACACCAGTAGGTCGCGACAAGTGACTGTTAAAATATGTGTTTGTCGTTGAATCATTCATTCAAGAGATTTGTTCAAAAATGCTTATTCATCCAGTAATGAAACAAGTCAAGTGAGTGAGTCACTGAATCATTCATTCAACGATTTAAAAAAAATAATTCAAATTGATTAAATATTTTAAATAGACTGCAGCAATTAACATTTTGTCAGAACCTCTAGTAAAGAGAATTGTGATTCCTATTTTATCCAGAATCATGCAGCTCTGTTGAATTTCACAATTACACAATGAACTTTTTGGAAGAAAAATACATGAGGATCAGTGGCGGCTGGTCAATAGGGGGCGCTGGGGCGCCGTCCCCTCAAGTTAGCCAGAGAAGAAGGCTACTTCAACATGTTAAAAAATAAGTTAAATATATATTGCAAAATAATTACGAAATAACATTATTTAGTCATACTATTCGACTGGTAGTCATGTTAGCACCTATTAAAAATCAAAAAAATCTAAATTGTATTTCGTTCGTTTTGTGTGTGCGGGGCAAATGGATGTCTATTAGGTCCTTAATTTGTTTAAACGCATGTGACTGAGCTCTAATTGCCTTGTTTCAGATTGTCCAGACCCTCCCACTTTTGATTTTAGCAAATCAATATTGTTTTTATATATTTTGGCCTTGTGTGATTGGACTGTTCTCGACTTTCAAGTGAGTGCAATATCTCTTCCGAGATGAGTTTAAATTCGGTTTTATCTTTACAAAAATATTGGATATCTTTACTTATCCCTCCACAAGGCGCTCAAATGAAGAAATAAATAAAGATCATGAGCTTAGATGGAGTTTGCTAGCTGGATGCGATGCAAGTCATGCCTTTTATTGTTTTCCCTGTTTGCTATTTCAAAGTCCTTCAAAGTCAACGACACAGAAGGTCAATGAAACAATGCAGTTTAACTTGAGGCGATCATCGGGTATAGTAGATGATATATAGTTATACAATGGACATGCCTCTTTTCAAATAAAATACGAGTCTTTAAGTGTCTCTTTATGGAAGTATTATTATATGTAGTATATTAAAATAGACAAATAATATAGTGTCTCTTCTTCAATTGGACATACATTCAGTCATGTCTGCAACTTGACAGATACGTTGTCAATTTCATTAAAATTAAAATAAAAAAATTATGGTCTATAAATATTTTGGAGATCACAGTTTTTGCAAACTTATTATATTGGGCTTTATTAAACTTTATGAAACTATAATGAATTGATATGCTATTTTTACTTTATTATTTTAATTTATTGAACAATTTTCATAGTCTTTAACCCTCATCCTTCCCTCGTGTCATTTTAACCTGAAACTCATTTTTTAAAAAGTAAATAAATAAAAATTGAGTGTTCATCGGGTTGACATTTAAAAAAGTAACAAATCCTTCCCTCGCAGGTCAATTTGATCCCCTTAGGAATTAATGGGATGCGAGGAATGCTTCAGTACACATAAAAACCTAAACCCCCCCCCTCCCCCAAATTTAAAACAAAAAATGCTAAAACTACCCAAACATTTTTTTATAACGCCTACATGTGTATCAATGCATACTGAAGAAAAACTGACTTTAGGACCCAGCGGAACAGCTCATTTGCTCCATATAGGGCTATAAGACCATCTAGTGGCAAGAGTCATGAAATATCATGTTATATTATTTTTTTGCCACAAGAGGTCGGCAAAGACACTCAATGTAAGATATTTTGAGCTGAATTGAAAGGGTTATGCATGAAATTGTGAGTTATTTTGAATTGAAGTTTAAAGAATGTGGAGAATGTTCTTAAATGATTATTTATTTATTAATAAAATCTAGTAATTTAAAGGTAGATAAAATAAAAACTAACAAAAAAAAAAAATTGCATTAAAAATAGAAACAATATTATCAAAATGAAATAAAATAAGCTTTCTGGACAAAGAAAAAATGAAGTATAAGGGAAGGATGAGGGTTAAACTGATCTTAAAGGATTTGCTATCCTGTGGCTCCCTCTGGTGGACAACATTAGTATTCATCTCTGAATCGCATTTTTTAATGATTGTTTTAATACTGATAATATACCCACATCAAACTCAAATTCACTGATTCGTGGTACCTTATTCCCTGCTTTAACAGTTGAAATTTCAACTTCCATTTTTCAGCAGTAATGATACATTATTATATCATTTGTTTGCGCCAGCACTAGCCGCCACTGATGAGGATTCTGCCATCTAGGTCACTTATTAAATATTAGCATATAAAAAATTGCATATAAAAATGAAACCCATCTCTTGTTTCCACAAGACACAGTCCCTGTGTGATTTATATCAGAAAATCTGAGCAGCATTGATTTGTCTCACATTGCTGATACACCCTCCATACTTGCTACCTGTACTCTGGTAACCTCACTCAACCATCCCAAAACCAACCACAATCCCTGTTTCAACAACCTCGCCCCACCCTAAACCTCAGAGAAGGATTCATCTGTCGCACTGCTCTCATGCCCCTCTAACATGTTAGTCTAACGCAGGTTATTGCCAATGTGATCTCTTATTAGACACATGCTCACTTTATATGTATCTTATATTGTACTTGTATGTTATCTGAAGTCATTATTGTGAGCTGTAAAGTGTTAGAGAGAAAGATTTATTTCTTGCTTTAAACAAGACTGCATTGAGAAAATTGTTAGAAAACTGAATTATTGTTTCTGCTCAGATATGAGGTTTAAGCTGACCTTTACTCATGTTCCCTATGTTTTAAAACAGGGGTTTTCAAACTGGGGCCCAGGGACCCCCAGGGGGCCGCAAGAGAGTGACAGGGGGTCCGTGGAAAAGTCTAGAAAAAATATGTAAAAAATAAAATAAATAAATAACAATAATAATAATTAGATTACAATAAATGAGTAAAGTAATAAATTAAATCTAAATAAATAAAAAATGTGCTTAAAATAAAAAATTGTTAGTAATTAATATCTTAAATTAAATTAAAGTAAATAAAATAAAAATTATTAATATAAATAAATACAAATTTGATTAAAATTAAATAAACAAGAAATAAATAATACGTATAACAATACATATAACAATACATTACTACATTGAGTAGAACGAAATATATAATAATGTAACTGATATTAATTTTAGATTTATAATATTATTTTTTGTATATGGGTTGTTGTCGTGACATGGCATTTTCACTGTCACACAAGATAAAAATGAATATAATTAGTAGTAAATGGTTAAACATTTTTGTCTTACATGGACCTGTTGATATAAAAACTGCTTTTTCTTTAAATTCTTTACATTCAAATCTCAAAATTGTCCTATGGTGTGACTGTCTCAAGCACGGTTCAATAAATGACAACTTTCATAAATTAAAAAGAAACGCATACAAATGTTAAATACCTCAGGCATAATTTTACAAGTGTCTCTTTTAGTAAATGACAATCTTTTTTTCATCCATATATTTCTAAAGATGTAGGAACTTGATACATTTTGTCACTGAAAACCATGTCCTCCGGTCTGACACCATATCCTGAGTTTAAATCGGGCAATTCCACTTTCAAGTTTAATTAGTTGAAGGACCCCATTCAAGGTCATGTTACTGAAGCCCATGACATGTGCACATGGTAAGATTTTGTCTCAGAATTGTTCAAATATTTAACTTTTTTGGAACCACTATAAAAGTGTTCATTTCTGTTGTCCTTTGGTGAGACACCCCAATATTCCTAATGCTGTGTCACACCACAGGACACATTTCAGTAAAAATGTTCATAAAACAGTGAAAGAATTGACAAAGTTATATTTTCATCTTCACACTACATAACAATATGCATTTTTTTCTTCACAAGTGGTGTTTTACAAAAAATATATATATATATTGAGTGTTTATAAAATACAGATGCCTTATAAATTTTAGGATGGGGGTCCCTCACACAGGGATGATCATATTTGGGGGTCCATGGTACCTAAAAGATTGAAAAACCCTGTTCTAAAACATTGTTTTACTTAGTTCAGCATCACTCATTTCTTTTTGAATGTATGTTAGCTTAAATAAGGAGTGTTGTTCATTCCACTAGATGGCAGCACACGCTCAGAAAATGAAGGTTGTTCAGCTTCCTTTGTGCTGGCAGTGCAGAACTCTGGCCTGTTTCTTCATGCCAAACATGAAGACTAACAAAACATGCCAGTGCTGATGATCATGTGAGCACAGCGTTTGGAATTACACAAAGAATGTTGTTTCTGTTTTGTACACTTGTGGTTCTCAACTAGTGGGTCACGTGACACGATTAAGTCGCAGGTCTGTTCTGATGTGGTTGTGGACAGCAGGGGAAAACAGTGTTTAATGCAAATAAGTTATGATTGTAAAATAAAGGGAGAACATTTGTTGGTCTATGCGTCCAATAATAAATCGCTTCAGTTTCGATGCAAATTCAGTTGTCATTTAGTAGGTTGGTCTGTACATCCTCAAATTATGATCAAAAGGCAAGATAAAAGTATTAAATACCTGCAATAAGCACATGGTTTATGCTGGCCATGACACATTTTGTGCAGTGAGTTATTTAAAAGCATGAAACCATCAAAATTCAGTTTTGTACAAGAAACAGTTTGGTACTGTATTGTCGCCACTTGATGTCCAGTGAAAATCTAAAGGCATGACTTTGTTCATTTACACTTTTTTGTGGTTTTAACAACAACACATTTTTTATTTTCTCCTTCTACAGAGTTCACTGTTTCACCATGGCTAAGATTTGGTTGGCCAACATGAGCATCAGTCTGGATGAGTCTTTGAATCACCGATCCAATGAAACTCTCAGTGCCTTTTATCAGCCAATGGGAGATCAAGACACACTTCATGTGGACCAGTGGGATGGCTGGGTTCCATCTGTGGCCGGAGTGGCTGTGAGGTCAGAGGTCAGTTGGCATGAACTTGTTGAAGATTAAGTTGTCTGCTTTAATACACAAAGTAAATCACGGTGTTAATCACCGTGTTTTTTGCCAGGAGGTTATTTACTATTTTCTGGTGGCCTGATGCTGTATTTAGATACTAATTTTTAATAATAATTTTTAATGATGAAAGTATTTACATTCTGTCATCTTGATAATTGTAATCTCATGCTGTCTGTGTCTTTGTAAAAACGAACAAAAACACTATAAAAAATGGGGTCAGTACAATTTTTTATGTTTTTTGAAAGAAGTCTCTTATGCTCACTAAGGCTGTAAATACAGTAATATTGTGAAATATTAATTATTCATTTTATTATTATTTTTCTATGTGAATATATAGTAAAATGTAATTTATTCCTGTGATCAAAGCTGTATTTTCATCATCATTACTCCAGTCTTCAGTGTCACATGATCCTTCAGAAATCATTCTAATATGATGATTTGATGCTCAAATAACATTTCTGATTATTATCAATGTTGAAAATAGTTGTGCTGCTACTTCATATTTTTGTGGAAATGCATTTTTGCATGATGCATTTTTTTTTTCAGAATTCTTTGATGAATAGAAAGTTCAAAAAAATTATTTTGTAACATTATAAATGTCTTTCCTGTCACTCTTCATGAATTTAATGCATCCTTGCTGAAAAAAATAAATAATTTCTTTCAAAAAAAAATCTAACTTTAGTGTATGTACACAAAAAAGTGAAATATTAAAAAAATATTCCTAAAGCCTAAAGATTATATTTAACGTTACAGTATGCGACCGGTAGAATAAATTGCCTACTTAATCTGTGCAAACTATATCCAGTTTTTCAGCTTCATGTTATGTCATTGTCATGACCAGGTAAAGTAAACAGGTTACTTTTACTTTTATATGGAATAGATGTGGAGCAAACCACAGGAATGCACAGCCAGTTCATCCGCCTAGATAATGAGTCCCATCTTAAAGGGCTTAAAGGGATAGTTCACCCAAAAATTACAGTTGTCATCACTTACTCACCCTCCAGTTGTTCCAAATATGAACTGTATGAGTTTCTTTCTTCTGTTGAACACAAAAGAAGATATTTTGAAGATCAAACAGTTGACAGTAGCCATTGACTTCCATAGTAGGAAATATAATGGAATATTCAACCTGTAATATTCCATTCAGTGTCTTTTTAGTGGTTTAAAAAGAGTAATTAATGATATTGGTACTTAGAAATTAATCACATGAACAACAGCAGTGACATGGTACAACCAAAATGTAATTGATTATGAAAAAAAGTCAAATTGAGAACATTAATTTGAAGAATTGAGGGGTGTAAGAGGGCCGTACAGTGTGTGTGTTTGTGAAGGTGTTGATGTGCAGCACTGGAGATGTTGATGATGGATTCATGGCTTTGGCTTTTAAGTCTCATTTCCGCTGCTGTTGTGGCATCAGACGAGAGATGATACCGTTTGGTTACCTTTCAGCTGCTTATCATTGGCTGGTGTTCTGCGAGGTCTCTAAGTGCAGTCTGGGATTTGAATTACAGTGATTGATTTATTTAATGACGTAAACCATGCAAAGAGCTCTCATGGATTCCTGTTCTGCGATGTCTGGTCTTCCACACACACACACACACACATTATTATGCTTTTATTAATTTTATTAAAAATTATTTTTACATGTTCAACTGTCTTTAGTGTCTGAAGTCACTCCAGCGGGAGTTCTTCTCTATATCAGTGCGCACCAGAGGTGGGTAGAGTATCCAAAAACTACTCAAGTAAAAGTACAAGTACTAATCTGAATAGTTACTTGAGTAAGAGTAAAAAAGTATCTAATAAAAGTTACTAGTTACTCCGTATCATATATAGCCTATATAACAACAATACAATAACATGTTAATATTTAGATAGATATTGAATTTAAATTGTTATTATTATTATAATTAGATATCTTTGCAACAAACACAGAAGAGACAAGCATTATTTTTGGCATCTGTAGCCCAAAAATCATTGCACATCCTTTGCTTTGTATAATATTAACATTTTGGATTATTAGACAATGTCGAAATAAAGTGAACCTGCAGAGTTTTGCGTTCAAAGGCACGTAAAGGAAACTGTAGTGTTTTGTGTTGTATGTGAACTCAGGAATAAGCACAGTTTGGCCACTCTAGAGATTAACTCTGGGTTAGTTTTTGGTTGGACAGTTCATTGTCCAAAAGACCGGTGTTTGTAGAGTTTGGTAATTCATATTGCGCAGTAAACCAAAAGAAGAACATCATTGTCCCGACTCTTATTTGTGTTATTTGAACAGCATTAAAAGCTTTTTACGTAAATTGAATATGGAAGGCGGTCCGCTGGAAGCTAGATATTTTACTTTATAACGTGTTAAATATGGATATTTTTCATACACAAACCCATCGACTCACTTCAGAAGGCATTTATTTACCCCCCGGAGCCGTGTGGAGTACTTTTATAATGGATGGATGCACTTTTTTGGGCTTCAGATTTTTTGGGGGCCATTATAATGCTTGGATTAGCCAGGACGTTTTTTAATATAGCCTAACTCCAATTGTATTCGTCTGAAAGAAGAATGTCATATACACCTAGGATGGCTTGAGGGTGAGTAAATCATGCAGTAATTTTAATTTTTGGGTGAACTATCCCTTTAACTGTGTCTAAGCAAAGACATTCGTTTTCGAGATGAACAGATCGCTGCCACTGCGCATTATGCGCAATACTCACAAATTACCGCGGGAACGTGGGTGTTCATTCATCTAATGTATAAATTGAGGTATATGTCCAAATATTACTAATGGTAATGTCATACTTTGTAGTAGTGGTATATCGTGGCGTAATATGTTTGTTTGTAAAATGTATTACCTGAATGAATTGAAATCGAAGGTAACTCATTCACAAACAGCATACACAGATGTCCAACCAATAAAGATGTTCATCGCTGGCAAACAATAGGATGCATTTGCAGATTTGCTTTCAACTGACTGTAACGTTAGGTCCACGGACACTTCTTCCAATGCTCTTGATGTTCTTACATTTCCTGTTACGACTCCGAGTGAGAAACCGCTTCAGACGATTCAGTGCGCTCAGGACAGTTTTGCCAACTTGTTTGATCAAGTCTTTGAACAGAATCGACTCAAAAGAGTGATTCATTTGTGAATGGGGCATCGCTCATGCCCCAGAAAAAGAGACAGCGCGCGCTTGGAATAACTATACGTATTTCTTAACATGTATTGCATTAAACTAAAGTAACGAGAGGAACAGTTTTTTTAATTATAAATGTACTTGAGTTAAAGTAAAAGTTACCACATTTAAATCTACTCTTAAAAGTAAAATTCTTCCCAAAAAATACTCAGGTAAATGTAACGAAGTAAATGTCTGGTGCGCACTGTTTCTGAACTCCTTGAAACGGCTCCATTGTAGTCTTGAGTTTTCTTCCGGGAACGAACACGTCACAGTATTCCTCATTTAAATAATTCCTGCCCAAGGCATACACAGAATAAAGGGGCGGGGCCTGGTTGAGTTAGTTAGTAGTGTGTTGAAATCATAGACTGTAAAAAAATATGGACGTAGTGTCCGTGACGTCACCCGTAGGTTTCTGAAGACCATTTTTGAAGCCTAAAGTCGGCTGTTGCCATCTTGGCAGCGCGTCACTCCCGGATAACTGAAAATGGGCAAAGAGGCGGGACGTGGGTGGAGCTGAGGTGCCTGGTTGCTTAAACCACGCCCGCCTAGCTCGACCATAGTGCCAATCCACCTGTCACTCAAGTGGCCACGCCCTTAATTATGCAGAACTTTAAGGCTTAATATAATTTAAACTGATGAGTTATGAAAACATTCACCCCCCTCACAGTTGTCATGAAGAGCAAAATTAGCTGTATAGACCAAAACCACTTCTTGTACCAGGCTGTAAACATTTTTTGTTCTGCTGTAAAGTTGGGCATTTTAACATGGGGGAGATACAGATTTGACTCCCGTTTGGAGCCTGTCTCTAGCGGCCAGTCGATGAATTGCAGTTTAAGTCACTTCCGTGTTGGCTTCAAGAGAGACCGCGGGAGGTTGCCGCTTGGTTGAAACTCAAGGTTATGGTAAGGGGCGGGACATTTCCCAAACACGCTCAAAGAACTTGACCAATCACAACACACTGATTCAGCCGACCAATCATACTGCACTTTTCAGAAGGAGGGGCTTCATAGAGACAGGAACTAAACAGGGCTGCATTTCCCAAAAGCATCGTAAGCCTAAGTAGATCGTAAAACCGATCGCACGAATCATCTTAGACTTACGGGCCGTTTCCCAAACCCATCGTAACTTAAGTAGTACTTGAAAATCTTCGTAGAACTACGAGTGCTCTGGAGTAATCATAAATCCCTAAGTGCATCGTAAGGAGACAGAGCTATGAGGTCACATGCAGGACAACCGGCGAATTGCACCTAAACTTTACTCCTGTCCAATGTGACTTTTTAATATTGTTTTTATGTATATTTTTTTATTAGTTTTTTTTGTGGATTTTTTTTTTATTGCTTAAATTCATTTAACATAATTCAATAAAGAAATAATAATGAATAAAGAAATAAAATCAAAATTACGTGACTGAACAAATAAATGAAGGAATGGAAAAGTACACTGCTGTATATTGACATTTCAAGGAGAGTACAAATGTTATATTTTACAGGGAAATGGCCAGTGTGCTTTAAAGACTTTAAAAATAAAGGAGGACCTCAAAAAAACGTGTCAATGACTTGCTGGCTTGACGAAACCCAGCCATGTATTGAACATGTCTTGGTTGTTCCTTCATCCTCCTCCCTGACGTCCAAGGACACTCTCGCCCGCACTGCAATGTTGTGCAGCATAGCTGTTACTGATATTACAGCACAGCACTTTTGTGGCGCAAAGAGAAGACCACCACTGGACTTGTGAATAGCCCGAAAACATAGCTTCCACCTCCCTAAAGTGCGCTCCACAATACTTCGGGCAACACGGTGAGCCTCATTGAATTCTGCTTCCCTGTTATTGCCAGGATTAGCTACAGGGGTGAACAGATACGGCCTCAGTGGAATCCACTGTCCCCAAGCAGCCTCCACTGTCCCTGTGAGTTATGGGCATCTTGACCCACAGATAAGTTAGGAAAGATAAAGGAGTCATGCGTGCTTCCAGGCCAGCTTGCCACAATGTCTGTGATCAAACACTTATGGTCACAGATCACCTGGCAGTTGATTGCTGCATAACCTTTGCGGCATATATATATATATATAGCCGTCCACAGATGGTGTACTGATCAGTATTAAAGTACCATCAATCACTCCGATGACTTGCAGTATATGGTGATACTCCTGTATGTCTGACATGGCCTGTCTTGATGCTGGAAATTGAATGTGTTCAGCAGCAAGTGGAAGCAATGCATAGGTGACTGCTTGTACAGCTCTTGACACAGATGCCTTACTTAGTCCAAGTCCATCACCAAGTACCTGAAGGAAACTGCCTGTTGCATAAAATCTCAGAGCCCTATGACATTGAGCATTTAGACTATTTCTCCTCATGGCAGACGGTATCTGTCAACGACAGCCATATCATCAAGCATATCCAGAGAATTTTAATGTTGCCTGATGAAGGCATTTATAGTAAACAGTGCACTCCGTGGTCGTCTCTGTCTTTGTCTTTCTCTTTCTCTTTCTCTCAGTCGAAAAACACACTGTAGTGCAGCCATGATTTCCTCTGCAAGACTACTGAAGTGTGCCCTTTATATACTATCCTATAATTTCTCACAGGAACCATATGATTAAAGGTTTTCAGGCTGTGATAATATTCACAAATCACACACTGCCTATCATCTATTCCTCTAATTGCCTACTTGAAGAAACTGAATCCCTGATTTGAGAAATTGTATTGATTAGCTCCTCCCTTAATTTATTCTGATTGTAAGGTTCATAATGGCCAAAGGTTGTGCTTTTATAAATTTATACGTAGAATAATGCTGGTAAAGCATGTGTGCAATAAGCATTTTTTTTCTGGACCTATAGAAATTGATAGGCTACATAATAGATAGGCCCTAATAATATATAAACTTCATTGTAAATAGCCACAGACACCCTCAAGACTCAAGATGTAAGAAAACATATAAGGCTTGTATGCTTATTTTTGAAAAGTACTACAAGTATACATTTAAAATTTGAAACACTTATAAGGATACTTAGTATTTCATAGAGCCTTAGGCTTTGAGTGGTTCAACAAATACAAGGACATCAAGCAATTGAATTAAAAAAAAAAAAATTATTGATTCAAGTTTGTTGTTTGTTCCCCAGGACCTGCAAAAGAAATTGCACAATGGGATGAGTCATACTACATATGGAAAATAATATTTCATGTTTCACAAGAGATTATTAAAACATACAATTAGTCATGAATAAACAAGATTAAACAATATTACCTGACTCATCTGGCAAGATAATTGGCACTGAAATGGAGGGCCTTGCAAATCTCATCTCCTCTAGTGTCAATCTCCTTTCTTCTAAAGTCAGCTTGGCCTTCTTGAGTTCAATGAGCTGCTGCTGAAAGTCGATGTCCCCCTCATTGGCCTCTTGAAGACATTTTCTGATGTCTTTTAGGACATCTAGTTTCTCCCTCTCCAGCTGCACTAAGTCCTGACTACAACCACAGACATTTTCAAAGCGCTGAGGGGTTGTGGCTGTAGTCTGAACAATTGGAGATGGAGGCTGGAGAATGGGTATTGGGAGGACTGGGAGATGGTAGGTGTCTGCCAGAGGGAGGTGAACCTGATTGCTCCTGTGAGTAAGATGGACCTGGCTCAAGTTCCGCTTCAGGCACTCCTACTCCTCTATGGAGGTCAATACCACCGCAAATCCCATCTGAGGCAGTTGTGCCAAGTATTGACAGTGCCCTTTCTTCTTCCGGTGTAAGAAGGGGGGAATCATTGGGCCCACCACCTGTTTTATTAAATGTTGTCCTCTGCAGTGTCCTTTTCCTTTTAGCAAGGCTGGCAAAGTCCTGCCACTTTTTCCTGACCTCCTTCCCTGATCTTTTAATGCCTCTAGTTGCAGTCAGTTTTGTAGCAATACCTTCCCAGATTTTTAGTTTTTGTTTATTTGTATGACTGCCCTTAAACCTGCTGAAAATAATATGTTTGTATAGCTCCACCCTCTCTAAAATAACATTAATCTCCTCTTTTTGAAAAATGTCTTTTCTTTGTTTTTTTGGTTCAGCCATTTTGCTGGTGTTTCCACCCGTAGGTTTGGCCTTTTTATAGATTATTAGCCTCGTAGAAAATGCACATTAGGTGAAGATAATTAGGCTAAACATTTCCAAATACAAGCGTGTTCTACAATTACGAGCCATTCTATAAGGTGACATTTCAGCACTTGACAAATGGACAGCGACTCTTAAGTAGCACTTAACGCAGAGCTGCGTGCGATCGTGTTAAGTGCATGTTTGTGAAACGCACGTGAAAGCAACACAAACGTTCGTAATATCGCTCGTAGAAAACGCTCTTAAGAGCGAAGATCCATCGTTATCTGGAAACGCAGCCCAGAGCGTTACTGACAGACTGGGAAGAAAGGATCTGCAACAATGGATAATATGAGAAAAATAATGTGTTTATGAACATTCAACCATAAAACCCTGTTCCAGTAGACCCCAAAAACAACATCAAGACTTTGAAAAAGAGCATAATAGGTCCTTTTTAAAGGGATAGTTTAACCCAAAATGAAAATGTTGCTATCATTTACTCACCCTCGAGGTGTTTCAAACCTGCATGACTTTTCTTCTTCTATGGAACACTAACGAAGATATTTTGAGGAATGTGTCAACTGTTTGTCTAAGTCAGTGGCATCCAAAACCACCATTGTATGGACAAAAAGTATGTTCTTTTGTGGTAAATGGAAGAAACGAGTCATACAGGTTTGGATTGACATGAGGGTGAGTAAATTACGACAGAATTTAAATTTTTGAGTGATCTATCCCTTTTAAATCTGTACGTGATTACCCTAAATTCACAGCTTCTGTTGTGTATTCCAAATGCTGCAAATGAGTTCGCTTTACATTAAACAGTGAACTCAAACCTTGTTTGGTAGAAACCAGTGCTGGAAGTGGGAAGACCAGCAATTATTCGCTTTTCTGTTAAAAGTACCAGTATATATATTGTGCATATCAGCAGCTTTCACAAACTGATTCTGAACCCACTCGACAGGGTCTGTCCCATCGCTCTCACCAGGCAATGACTGTTAGCCACACAAGCCAGTGTTTTGACTATCAAGTAGTGAATTTGGAGCATGTTGTAGCTTAATCTGGCCAAGAACCATCCATTTAGGTTGGAAGAGACTGACTGACATCAAATCAAACTGATACATGAAATATTAAACTAAGTAATCTTGTTTTTGCTAAGCAAGTGTTTTTTTGCTAGTTTCAGCCTGACGCAGTTATCATTTTCATGTCCAGCGCCACGTTGTTTAAATAGCAAATGCACTCGCGCCCATCTGTTCGCCCATGGGCGTGCTGGTCTGAAAAGATGTGTGTTCAGGCACATTGTTGGCGCGTTGCTATTTTGAGGCAACTGAAAACGACCGCGCCATTGCCCAATAAAAACCTGGTCTAAAGTCAATAGCGCAGTATTTTTTGTGTTATTTAAAGGGCGTGTTAGTAATATGTGCCTATAGGCGGGTGCACAACGCACGTACACTCTGCTTGT